>LPNX010249340.1:198341-274848 GCA_001517045.1 Pseudotsuga menziesii | reverse complement strand
ATTTACAAATAAAAAATGGTAATTTAAGTATCTAATTGAAAAAAAAAGCTATGGGTGAATGAATTACCTGTTAATATGATGATTCATCGGAGGATTTGTCTTCAAATTGAGGAATGGGCACTCTTGCAAGCTCCTTGGGCACGGGCACGCAGTCATTTTTGCGATCCTGTTCGGTGAAAATGACTCTCGGGTGGGGGACTGTGTGTTTTATTTTTTATTTTTAAAATTTACAAAACACGCACGCGTTATAGACTTACAAAACGTGTGCGCGTTTTGTAGTTCTATAACGCGTGCGCGTTTTGTAGTTCTATAACGCGTGCGCGTTATTGTTACCTAGCCTACATGTCTGCTGACATGTCAGGCTCGGATTTACTATTCCAAGTGCTATGGAAGAGGAGCGCGTTCTTTTTCTATGTAACATGAGCCTGTTCCTAAAAAGTAAGATTGCATCTAAAAGGTCCCTCAAATTCTTGCACACACCCATGTATGATGGTAACATAACCCCTGATTTACATCTATAGCTTCTTTTTATTGCTATCACAACAAACTCATTAATGGGCTCTCCCAGTTTTTGTCTATTGCTTTCTAAACAGCTGATCTTCACTTTAGGATGCATCTTCTTGTGACTAATAAAAATTTAACTTTTACACTTGAGAAACTTTAGGCCTTTATTGAACATCGAATACCAAGCACCCCTCAGAAGGTTGTTTCACTCATGCGCGAGGTATGACAGCCAAAAATGAAGAATGCAATCAATTGACTATATTGCTCGTTTCCTATAGTAGTAGCTGCCTATATCAGAGGGTGAACATTGAAGGCACTTTTTATAACTTATATAATGACAGCTTACCCTGCTTCTGCAATGGAAATAAGATTATGAAATAATTTGTAGAATTTCATATTGCCACTATTTTGTAGTCATTTAATTTCTGTGAATACTGTGATGGGAGGGTTACACATAGTCCTTAATGTTGGAGGGAAGTCGATTATTGCATTGGCTATTGAACATTTCATATTTTGACCACCCTTTCACTCAAAAGATGTAATTTTGTTTATGTAATAATTTTCCATTTCAGAAAAGACATTTTAAATTCTTCCAATTATGTATCTAACTAACCTCCCCAAGTTGATTGAATGCTAGGCCTATTGGAAAAATGGAAAATCTCAAGAGGAGGCAATGATGCGCAGTGTTTATGGTTTAGAGTGGTTTGAACCATTGATTACCTTTGCATTGTGTTGTGGAAGTTGTTCTTCTCGTGCTATAAGTAGTAGCTCTGTATCTGGGCTTATGTGTTGCAAATAAATCTGCCTATTGGTTCTGGAAATGAGTCTAAAAGAAAATGCATGGTGTTCTGCTTGAGCCCTAAGCTTTGAAGCTCAAAATTAGAATCACGAAAAGCATGACTTTACACCACATAATTCACGAAAAGCATGACTTTACACCACATAAATTAGATTGATTAAACATTAATTCACCGAAAGCATGACTTTACACCACATAAATTAGATAGACACAAACATTGTCTAATGTTACGGTTGGCAATGGCCGCGTGTATTATGAATTGCCAATGGCTTAATGATTAAACTAATCTATTTTAGCTCCTTATTATTAAGTCAAATAAATAAAGACAATCAAACATTACAAACTACAAAACAAAAAATAGATGATGTCTGAGTATTAATTCTGGTAGTTTATCAGCGAGAGTTGCAAATTAAACTATGATTTCAGACAAAGTTATGCATTGATGTTGGCCATGGAGCTGATGCTGGGCCACTTGTATTGCACAGAGATTGGAGAAAGGGGTGCTGTGTTCGACTGCTTGATGTTGGAAAAATATCCCAGCTGTTGTTCAACTGGACCAGTTGAGGTACCAAACGAATCCCTGATTTCCTCGAGCTGAGCAACAATTTCCGCCATATGTGGTCTGTCATCCCTCTCTGACGCTAGGCATCTGAAGGCCAATTCCGCAACTGCACTTACAATCACCTTCACCTCAGGATTCAATTCAATCTCCAGCTGCGGATCTACTAGTTGATGCAAGGAACCTTCTTGAATCTTCGTTATCGCTAAGCTAGCAAGGTTTATTTCCTTTCTGTTCTGATTTATGTCCATCGCTATTTTGGTAGATATGATCTCTACCAAAACGACACCGAAGCTGTAGACATCGGATTTGTCCGTGAGCTGATAGCACTGATAGTACTCTGGGTCAACATACCCTGGTGTGCCTTGTGGGATAGTAGTCACATGTGAGGCATCCACAGGCACAAGCCTGCAAAGCCCAAAATCAGCCAATTTGGTATCCAAATTCTCGTCCAAGAAAATGTTAGAGGATTTCACATCTCTGTGGAATATGGGCGGATCAAAGGCGTGAAGGAAACTCAATGCCTGGGCGGTTTGAATAGCAATGTTCAGGCGATTATTCCATTGTAATCCCTTGGGGTTCTTGCGATAGCCATGAAGATGTTCAGCAAGGGTCCCATTTGGGACAAACTCGTATACTAGCAGCAGCTCTGGACTGTCTGCATGGGTGCAGCCATAAAGACGAACTACATGTGGATGATTCAAGGTCGAAAATATCTTCACTTCGTTGATGAACTGCTCAAGTCTCCTACAGTTATCCTGATAAAGTCTCTTTACAGCCACAAATCGTCCGTCCCAGAGTTTACCCAGATTGACTGACCCGAACCCTCCAATGCCAAGTTCATTGTCCTTGTGGAAGCAATTTGTAGACTGACGAAGTGCTTCGTAAGAGAATAATGGCAAATTGCCCATCTCGCGCCCATGCAAATGTCTAGGAAGACTTCTGCTAGGCGCAGGTTTAATTCTGTTCTTCACATAATACGCTAAGGACAGTGCTGCTATCAGAGAAGCTCCTCCAATGGAACAAACTACAGTGGAATGAAGAGATTTATCTATCAATGTGATCATCGTTCAACCCAGAAGAGAATTGAAACCAATTTTCCCTGGAGTCGAGAAACGTAAAGGAAAAAATCATAATTACCTATTATTAAAATGGCTTTGTATCGAGGACCTGTAATGCAACTATAAAAACAATCAGAAATAGCAGTGCACGCATTGATATTAAGATTGGAATCTTCAAATCAGAGGTATGTCGTTAGATATAATAGCCCCCTTTCTTGCGACTCACAGAATATAAACTTGTAACATCTTTATAACTGAACAGCTATTAGTTCTGAGTAGTTTTTTCAGAATGTTAAGATAGAGCATAACATGGCCGGGGCATTCGTGTGTACGGGGTCCATTCTTGCAATAGCAGACAAACGGCGAAGCCGCAGTTGAATTGGAAATGTTGTAACCACATATCCCTCCACTTGCTCTACATGATCTACAACTTTCATTTCTCTTTGTGAAATTGATGGAAGCCTCCATGTTTATCACCTCAACAAGTACTTTTTTTTCCATAGAACATCCTTTAGGCTTTTTTTCCACAGAACATTCTTTAGGTGGAAGCCTAGGAGCGCACAAAGCGAAATAGAAGGTTGCATTACAATTCCATAGTTGCATTCCTAAGTCAGGCTGTTTATCACACTTGTAGAGCGTTAAATTTTGCTTCTCTTTACCCATAATATTGAAGACGGTGTAATTTCCATTTTCTGAAGATTGTATCTACTTATTGTTATGATCTAAAAAATCGCAATTCTCGCCCCTGGGCGTAACAAGGAACAGCACATGATTCAGATGCCCAAACGTTGCTAATATAGTGTAATTCCGGTTATGAATAGTGATTACTGGAGCTGAGTTCTGCACACAGTCTATCTGAAAGCTAGGGAGACCACAGCCACAATTTCCTACACCGAAAGGATACGTGAAAATCATATTACCACATGTTCTACCTGTATATCGGCAATATTCATATTGCGGGTCGAAGCATACCGAGCAGGGGAAGAAGACCGCAGCAGTAAGGATCAGGAAGAAGAGGTGTAAAGGCATGGAGGGAAGAAGGCGAGGGACATATAATTCCATCCGGAGAAGATGAGATGATACGCATAGAATCCGCTTTGGGAAACTAAAAGTGATCATCTTAAGCCAAGAGATTGAACAACAATGAAGCGTAGGTAGTGTTAAATAATTCAAGAATTGCTTATAAAACTCGCCGAATGCAATTTAATCGTTTAAATTGTTTGTAAGTTTTAACATAAAGGTCTAATAATTTAATATAAATCCATATCTTCCCCTTTGCTCCCCGTGAACAGGATAAAACAAATCTTTGATTTCGTTGGCTCTTTCGATATTCATTTCAACGCACAAGTTTGAAAGAAAAAATATCCATGCGATGCTACATACTGGGAAATCGATTTCTTTTTAACTAAATCATTGACTCGACCATGGACCGTTAGCATCTCCAGTCGCTTGTTCTTCACCCTTGGTTGGCTCGAGTCCGTCATCTGCTAGATCCTCTCTCTCCTCTACCATGTCATCATATTCACCATTAATTCAACTCCCAGGCGGACAGACTGTCCAAACGCGGGATTGATATGCCTCTGGGAGTGATTGGCTGGCAGGAGTTAATCTCTGGGGTGACCATCGCTAATGGCTCTATGTCATGTACATGAGACTACTGATCCTTGTTTAGGGTGCTCTTGATAGATGTTTATGTTTGTTGGTCAGGGATGGATCATATTTTGGCTCGATTTTGTCTCTTTCTGCACTCTCCATGATGGTTTTTATGACTCCTTGGTTATCTTTCAGACTGTTGAACACTTGTTTTTGGTGGGAAGTGTAAAGTCTTTATGGCTACTGCTTTTGGTGATGATTATCTGTTGGACTTGGTTATGTTTATGTGCTGTTTAGAATGTTCTCGAGTTGTTTTTGGGATGCATACTGTGCAATCCCTCTTTGTAAGGTCTGTATCAGCCATTTATTTCCGACACAGCTTTATCATAATTTAAAGTTGTCCTTCCTTGTGAAAAAAAAATGGAAATGAAACATCAAAAAGAACTTTGGTATGTTTAAAATGAGAAAAATTTGTGTATATATAGATAATGTAATTTTATGTGTTGAAAGTAAGAATTTTGAATATATAGAAATTATAGTGCAAATATTAATAAACAATAAATAGGAACCCATGCAATAAATAAAATCAATGTAATTGATGGCAAGTAAAAATAAATGTCCATTAATTTGTCATACGAGAAAGTATACATATGTAATATAATTAGAGTATCAAGTTTGACTCTAATAACATATTGGTATTTTCAATTGGTATGGGAGTGTAGGCATTGAGGGATGCAATTTTAACCTTTTCCTTTTTGCGAAGTGTTACATATGAAGTGTGTTTCATCTTTGAATAGCGGTTGAAGAATAAACATGGTGCAATTTGCATTTCTTCTAATGTTGTAGTTCTTGACATTGCCGTGAAGGTCAAGCCTTGACATTCTATGTTACCAATGTTAATTGTTGACCTTGTTAATGTCAATACTTGGGATTTATGGATAGTCAATGCCCAAGCCTATTGGTTTATTGGTTAATACTAAGAGTGGGGGGGGGGCGGGGGGTTGAATCAGTATTGTTATCTTTTTACTATTTTAACCACTGTTAAATCTATCATTAGAAACACATAAAAACAAGAATACACATAACACAATTTTAACATGGAAGCCCAATAGAGTAAACCACCAGTACATCTTATTACTACAAAATTGTTATTTACAAATAGTTTTGCCTGCTTCTACAGACAAGCATGGTATTACACCCTATTTACCAATACCAATTGGAAGGATGCTACGACCCCCTTGTTAATCAGCTACGACTAAAAGGATGCTACAACACCCTATTTACCAATGGTAATTGGAAGGAGGCCACAACCCCCTCGTTTATCGGCTACTACTGAAAGGATGCTAGAACACCCTATTTACCAATGCCAATTGGAATGAGGCTACAACCCCCTGGTTTATCAGCTACAACTGAAAGGATGCTACAACACCCTATTTACCAATGCGAATTAGAAGGAGGCTACAACCCCCTGGTTTATCAGCTACAACTGAAAGAAGACAACAACTCCTTGCAGGCCTATTGCCTGCCCTAGCGCCGCCCTGCCACCCTGATATGTTTCTCATGATTTTTCTCCCACTGAATTCTGTCACGCCCACTGGTCTCTAATTCTGATCTTGCAATTCGAACTGTAGAGACATCTTCCTTCTTACTCAGGCCATTGCTTAAATACTTATCAGCATTTAATTTTCTTTCAAAGGTTGTGTCTCTTCAAACTGAACAAACAAACCTTTCATTGTTGCACCCTTTCAGATCTATAGATCACACCTTCCATAATGTCCTTTCACGTTCTTCCATTAATCCTGCACATTGAAGATCATTTCTGCAGTTGGGAAACCATTTCCGCACCTCTATCCAATGTTTGCAAGTGCTTCCGGACTTCCAAACTTCTTTTTGCAGGATCAACTTCCTGATCCAATCAAAGTCATTGATCCTATCTCTAAGTCAATCTGGACCGTCGATCTAACGATTGATTTCTGCCTCAAAATCACCTTTTCGCACCAAGATTTCCTTATCAACGGTTCCCCACTATTAATCTTCATAGCGCGTTTTCTTGACCATCGATCTCTAGATTGCAAGATGTCGACTGTCCACTTTTGCCTTTATGCAAGCTTCTTTTTGCAAGATCCTTTCCTCAAGCTCATTTCCGCAATTCTTCTTCTACACCGTTGATTTGTTTTAGCGGAACTAACTTTAGCCGTCTGATCTCTCTAGATTGCGGTATGCAGGATGCATGATGTTGACTGTCTGCTTTTTCCTTTTCGTAAAATCATTTCCATAAGATTCTTCCACACCATTGATCTGTTTTAGCGGAACTAACTTCAGTCATCTAATTTTCTTTCATAACCTACATAAAAGGAATTACTAATATGTATTAACTTAACCTTCAAAACAATTTGTTGTTTGCATTTTAACTTAAACATCGACCACTTGAAAAAACACTTTCCTAAGCAAATCTTTTAAATGGCACTTTTTTCTTTAAAGCCTAATTCGTGTTTTCATTGTGTTCGTCCCGAGCAGTGCTCGAATTTGGTTTTTATTTTACCCGTCAAATTTTTTTTTAACGTTTTTACATTTTATATTGCTCGTCATGAAACGTTTTGTTTAAAATTTTACCCTTCAAGAGTGAAGGTTTGCTAAAAAATTTACCCTTCAATAGTGAAGGTTTGATAAAAAATTTACCCTTCAATAATTATTTTTTGTTAGATGTTTACAAAATAATATTTTTTTAAGACATTTTTATATTAAAATAAAAAATGGGCATTATTAATATGGTACATTAAATTGATTCCTATTTATTTTATATATTATTTATGTACTGAATTAATATTATATAAAAATATATGTAAAAGGGAATAATCACAAATACATATCATCTCGTGTCGTAAGGTGTTGGGTTAAGTCCCGCAATGAGCGCAACCCTCGTGTATAGTTGCCAGCATTGAGTTTGGAACCTTGAACAGACTGCCGGTGATAAGCCGGAGGAAGGTGAGGATGACGTCAAGTCATCATGCCCCTTACGCCCTGGGCGACACATCATATGCAAAAATAAATAAATAATGAAGCATAAATAAACATAAAAATGTTTTTTAATTTTACTAAGTTGTGCATATAAAAAGAAAATAAATATCACATCATTGTTTTAGTTTCCAAAAATTGATATTATAATATAGAACAAATACATTGTTTGATATTTTCAGCAAATATCATGAATTCTCCTCTCTTTTGCACTATGCCAAATCTCATAAACTCGTCATCCTTCCACTTCTGATATGTCTAGACCTGTTAATGATACACGCATTAATGCATCAATGGTGTTTATTAACAATTTTGTTCTTCTGATATCTTTGATCACATTATGCTTTGAAAACCCTCGTTCACATGCAACAATGCCGGTTAGTATGACAAGTATTGATTGTCATAGTTTTAACATATTTGGATACCTCAAATGCCAATCTTTTGCTTGCGAAAATACCCTCCATGCATCTTTCATGGAGAATCATTCTCCATTTAAATGAAGCACATCAATAAATTCATATAATTCTCTTTCACAAGCTGCAATGTCAAACACTGGTACATTAGCATATTCACTGCATATCTTATGTTGCAAATGAAAAAAGAGTCTTTCAATCCAATGCTTTGCATTAGTCTCTCTCATAAAAAATCTGAAGGATAATGACAAGGACTAAATATCCTTGTTGCATTAAAAAGATGGAGATCTGGAAATCTTTAATTGAAGCTATCGACCAATGCTTGAACATGATTCCTTGTAAGTCGTTTGCAACTTTTGAGGGAACCATCAATTGAAGTCACCATTGTTTGTGACATTTCTTCATCCTGGATTGGAATATACAATAAATCATGTCTGTGGGTAGTTCCCTCTTTATCAACATTCTGAATGAATCCATTTGTTGAGTCTTTCAAAAATTTTGAAAGATGAATTGTGCCTTCTGCAAAAGAGTTTGACTTGCAAAAAATTCTTTTAAAAGTATTTAATGTATGATCAATGGTTATTCCAAGAGATGTGACAACTACATTATATTCTTGGAATTTTTGGTTTAGCTTATTTAACTCCATCAAAACATCGACAAGCATATTTAAACAAAACTGAACAGAGAAAATCCGTGCCTTGTTGTACCATGAGTTTTTTTTCTTCTTTTTTCCACAAACTCAATATAGCAGGCATCAATGTAACAATTCTTTCAACTACTTCACCCCTGGATAGCCATCGAATCCCATGGATTTGCAAAACCTATAAGTATTCTAGCTCCATTACTTCTAACAAAGAAATGAGTTCATTATTTTTCTTTACTGAATTTCCAACCCATGAATACACTTTCTTTGCTAATTTCTCAGCAAATAAGAATTCTGGTATCTTCTTTGAAGCATATGAAGCTGCAAGTGCCTCACGGTGAGTAATGCAATGTGTACCAATAAGATTTGGTAGATATTTTCTTAGTAATGAAACAAACCCATTTTCATTACCAACCATCGATGAAGCACCATCAGTAGAAACTGCAATCAATTTTTCATTGTTCAACTGTCTTATTTCTTTCAGATTGATGACTGTATCATATATTGTCCTTCCTTTTCCATATGGAACCCTAATAAGTTTCATAAATTGTGATATTGGAGGGCCTAATCCTTTTGAATCTAGAAATGTTCCATACTAAACAAGATGTTGTTCCAAACCACGGTTTGTACTCTCATCTAACATGAAAGAGAAAAAGGGATTATCCATCATTTTCTTAACTTGTACCTCTTCAAGGTAATCTGAGATACAATGAACAAATTCACTTGCAGCTTTCTTGTTTGTGTAGGAAGAATACTCCACTCGTGAAGGCATATGGGGTGTTTGTAAATGCATTTGAATATGACAAAGATCTTCATATGTAGCTATGGAGATGTCTTTTTGTGCAATGAAATATGCTAATTTCATGGTGGTTATCACTCTTTCCCTGTTGGCATCATGTATATTCACTAAGTGTTCTGGAATAAGCTTTTCCAACCTTTCTATTTCATACAAGTTTCTTTGAAAAGATGTTTGATGATTAACAGATTTTGAATGAGTTATCACAGCATCATATTAAATTGTAGTACACACATTCCCATTAACCCATGGACCTTGAACCTTATATTTCTCACACAAATTGCATTTCATGCGAGTCTTTCCTTCTCCAACATTTATGCAATAGACCCAAGGATGTTTTATCTTCCACTCTTCACGAAATTCACGTTTTGTGGTAGTGCAAGTTTTATTTTTTCGTTGACCACTAAATTTCCCCTCTTGAGTTTTCTCACCATGGCCAAACATTTCTAAATCATCAGCAAGGTCATCATCTATGTCTTCACTTGTTTCATCATTCAAATCATGAATATTAGGGGTGTTCTCAACATTATGTTCTAATGTTGTAGAATATCTAAAAAAATCATGCAAAGTTGATTGACCTTTCTTTTTTGGAGGCAATTTTAGCTTTATAATTTACCTACACAAAACAATAAGAGCAATAAAAAGTTATTAAAAGTAAATTTGAAATAGAAAATGTGGGTAAACCACTTTAATAACTTTTAGATTCACTTGATTGAAATTAAAACAAGATATTAAAAAATATACAACCCCTCTTGTGTGTATTTCTAAAGTTCTAATCATTTTTTCCCATCAAATTCCATCATTTAACATGACACCAATACTCAATAGTGAAGAGTCACTACTAAAACTCAAACAATAAGAGAGTTTGAAAACCTAATGAAAATTCGATTGAAAAGTATAAAAAGAGGTTCAACATATTCTTCCCATATATAGAACTAATATGATTTTTATTTTACTTAAATAAATATGGAAACGTAGATTATTATGGTTTAAAACATTTGAGATTCTTTTAAATAAATTTCAAAAATAATATATAAATAGTATTTTATAATTATTTATTAGTATAGATTCATTTTGTTAAAATGACGATAAGTGATCTTATTAGATTTTATAAACATATTTTTGGTTTTGTCAATGGTCATTCCCATACCACAGGGAAATCTNTGAGTTTCATATCCATATCATATAGATGAACTAATTTTGAATTCTTAAATTTCAAAATTATATTTAGTTATTTAAATGTTATTTTTAATAAATTTAATACAAAGTTCAATTAAATTTTAGGAATAAGAGAGGTACACACTGTTAATTAAAAATATATAGAAAAATTGTGGATATCAAAATGTATCAGTCAATTAGTAGTGAAAATATTTCTCTATACAAAACATTTACTTTGTTCATTTAAAATAAATATTAGAAAAATGAAACATTTATAATATTTAAAGAATAGAAAATTTGTAATAAAAATAGAATAATCTAAAACATTTTCTTTGAAAAATATAAAACATTTATAATAATTAAGAATACCAAAAATACCTTTACTTTGTCAAGTTAAAATAAATATTAAAAAAATGAAAAATTTATAAAAACATTTATAATATTTAAATAACACAAAAGTTGTAATAAAAAAAGAAAAATCTACAACATTTTATAATATTTTAACATGAAAAATATAAAACATTTATAATATTTTAAAAATACCAAAAATAACAAAATAAAATCTATGAGATATTACATTATCTCAATTTAAGGTGAAAAATTAAATAAATCATATATCTTATTAAATTGATAAAAAAAAATAGACATCAACAAATTCTAACATGATATTACATTTTCAAAAACAAATTATCCAAAAATACCTTTTTTTTCCAAAACATTAAAAAAAAACAAAATCCATCATTTTTGCAAACTATAAAAACTTTCTATCATAAAAATTGGGCTCTCTTTCCATTCAACCACCTTCGATACCATCTGTAGACAGCGTTGTAGGAGCAAATCCTTTGGACACTTTTTCCTAGACCATTATATTGAGGAGCGAGCCATTGATCCCTTGGACTCATTAACACTACTTAGAGGCATTTTTTTGGTGTATTTAGGGTTTAACCCTTCATTAGGGTAAAGAGTTTCCATTAATTTATTTTATATCTAAGCAGTGTAGTTATATCAATGCAGTTAATTACGAAAAGGCTTACTAACTCGGAGAGTTCGCAAGGAAAGCCCGAGCTGCTAGATTGCTTGGTTCGATGGCTTGGCTTGCCAGGTGAGAGCGTTTGCTTGGAAAGATTGCTGGGTTGAATGGCTTGGAAGTTGAAAGCATTATGCTATTTTCATTTTGTATTTAGCAGTTTTTAAAGAAATTTTATTTAGAAATAATACTCTGTTAAAATTAACTAAAGACACACTGAATCTTTTACTTTAAATTGCAACTGTCTAGAAATATTATTTTCTGTTAGTGGATTCTCAATGTTGAGTTTAAATATATTTACATTAGAGAAAATATACAGAAAATCACAGTAAATTTTAAACAAATCAATATATTTTTAAATAAATTAATAGATCTTTAAACAAATCTTTAAATTTAAATTAAAAAAATTCTACAAGGAGTGTTTTTGGATCTTGATAATGCTTTTCAAAACAGTCTCTAGAGTCCAAACTCCACTGTCCACTTTCCAACTCTAGAAACCAAAGACTTCTAAGCTCCAGCACTGCTTCCAGAGTCTTCTCTCATCCCTTCTTTCTTCTTTCAGGTTACCTACACAGAAAGGTCAAAGAAAATCATCTTTTCTATTGGTCAATTTTGGTTTAAGCAGACGGAACCGTGCATGATGGGTAACCCCACTAATTTACTAGCTTTAGCTACATCTTTTCTACGGGTATATTTTGATTTAAGTAGATGGAAACGCCACTCACTGGCTTTAGCTTTAACGATAATTAAAAATAATAATTAAATCAAAGACTGCTGATGGTCATAATCTAATAATAATAATAATGCATCTCATCTGGTTAAACATTAATTCACCAAAAGCATGACTTTACACCACATAAATTAGATTGGTTAAACATTAATTCACCGAAAGCATGACTTTACACCACATAAATTAGATGGACACAAAGATTGTCTAATGTTACGGTTGGCAATGGCCGCGTGTATTATGAATTGCCAATGGATTAATGATTAAACTAATCTATTTTAAGTCAAATAAATAAAGACAATAAAACATTACAAACTACAAAACCAAAAATAGATGATGTCTGAGTATTAATTCTGGTAGTTTAGCAGCGAGAGCTGCAAATTAAACTATGTTTTCGGACAAAGTTATGCACTGATGTTGGCCGTGGAGCTGATGCTGGGCCACTTGTCTTGCACAGAGATTGGAGAAAGGGGTGCGGTGTTCGACTGCTTGATGTTGGAAAAAGATCCCAGCTGTTGTTCAACTGGACCAGTTGAGGTACCAAACGAATCCCTGATTTCCTCGAGCTGAGCAACAATTTCCGCCATATGTGGTCTGTCATCCCTCTCTGACGCTAGGCATCTGAAGGCCAATTCCGCAACTGCACTTACCATCACCTTCACCTCAGGATTCAATTCAATCTCCAGCTGCGGATCTACTAGTTGATGCAAGGACCCTTCTTGAATCTTCGTTATCGCTAAGCTAGCAAGGTTTATTTCCTTTCTGTTCAGAAGTATGTCCATCGCTATTTTGGCAGATATGATCTCTACCAAAACGACACCGAAGCTGTAGACATCGGATTTGTCCGTGAGCTGATAGCACTGATAGTACTCTGGGTCAACATACCCTGGTGTGCCTTGTGGGATAGTAGTCACATGTGAGGCATCCACAGGCACAAGCCTGCAAAGCCCAAAATCAGCCAATTTGGTATCCAAATTCTCGTCCAAGAAAATGTTAGAGGATTTCACATCTCTGTGGAATATGGGCGGATCAAGGGCGTGAAGGAAACTCAATGCCTGGGCGGTTTGAATAGCAATGTTCAGGCGAGTATTCCATTGTAATCCCTTGGGGTTCTTGCGATCGCCATGAAGATGTTCGGCAAGGGTCCCATTTGGGACAAATTCGTATACTAGCAGCAGCTCTGGACTGTCTGCATGGGTGCAGCCATAAAGACGAACTACATGTGGATGATTCAAGGTCGAAAATATCTTCACTTCGTTGATGAACTGCTCAAGTCTCCTACAGTTATCCTGATAAAGTCTCTTTACAGCCACAAATCGTCCGTCCAAGAGTTTACCCAGATAGACCGACCCGACCCCTCCAACGCCAAGTTCATTGTCCTTGTGGAAGCAATTTGTAGACTGACGAAGTGCTTCGTAAGAGAATAATGGCAAATTGCCCATCTCGCGCCCAGGCAAATATCTAGGAAGACTTCTGCTAGGCGCAGGTTTAATTCTGTTCTTCACATAATACGCTAAGGACAGTGCTGCTATCAGAGCAGCTCCTCCAATGGAACAAACTGCAGTAGAATGAAGAGATTCATCTATCAATGTGATCATCGTTCAACCCGGAAGAGAATTGAAACCAATTTACCCTGGAGTCGAGAAACGTAAAGGAAAAAATTATAATTACCTATTATTAAAATGGCTTTATATCGAGGACCTGTAATGCAACCATAAAAACAATCAGAAATAGCAGGAAGGATCCACATATACATATAATACAAAATTTATTGGTGTTTTAGACGTTTTAAATTCAGTGCACGCATTGATATTAAGATTGGAATCTTCAAAACAGAGGTATGTCGTTAGATATAATAGCCCCCTTTCTTGCGACTCACAGAATATAAACTTGTAACGTCTTTATAACTGAACAGCTATTAGTTCCGAGTAGTTTTTTCAGAAAGTTAAGATAGAGCATACCATGGCCGGGGCATTCGTGTGTACGGGGTCCATTCTTGCAATAGCAGACAAACGGCGAAGCCGCAGTTGAATTGGAAATGTTGTAACCACATATCCCTCCACTTGCTCTACATGATCTACAACTTTCATTTCTCTTTGTGAAATTGATGGAAGCCTCCATGTTTATCACCTCAACACGTACTTTTTTTTCCATAGAACATCCTTTAGGCTTTTTTTCCACAGAACATTCTTTAGGCGGAAGCCCAGGAGCGCACAAAGCGAAATAGAAGGTTGCATTACAATTCCATAGTTGCATTCCTAAGTCAGGCTGTTTATCACACTTGTAGAGAGTTAAATTTTGGTTCTCTTTACCCATAATATTGAAGACGGTGTAATTTCCATTTTCTGAAGATTGTATCTGCATATTGTTATGATCTAAAAAATCGCAATTCTCGCCCCTGGGCGTAACAAGGATCAGCACATGATTCAGATGCCCAAACGTTGCTAATATAGTGTAATTCCGGTTATGAATGGTGATTACTGGAGCTGAGTTCTGCACACAGTCTATCTGAAAGCTAGGGAGACCACAGCCACAATTTCCTACACCGAAAGGATACGTGAAAATCATATTACCACATGTTCTACCTGCATGTCGGCAATATTCATATTGCGGGTCGAGGCATACTGAGCAGGGGAAGAAGACCGCAGCAGTCAGGATAAGGAAGAAGAGGTGTAAAGGCATGGAGGGAAGAAGGCGAGGGACATATAATTCTATCCGGAGAAGATGAGATGATACGCATAGAATCCGCCTTGGGAAACTAAAAATGATCATCTTAAGCCAAGAGATTGAACAACAATGAAGCGTAGGTAGTGTTAAATAATTCAAGAATTGCCTATAAAACTCGTCGAATGCAATTTAATCGTTTAAATTGCTTTTAAGTTTTAAAATAAAGTTCTAATAATTTAATATAAATCCATCGCTTCCCCTTTGCTAAAGGTGTAGATCTTTGAGATTTTTATTTTATCTTTATTTTTGCACTTAAAATCACCCAACAAATAACAAAAATTACAAATAAGTACCATTAAGACCTAAACCTGTATCCACACCACACGCCACACCACGGTACCATTAACCACGGTACCATTAAGACGAAGGTTATTAATATTTCCTTTCCAAAATTAAAGTCTTTGAGGTGAACAACAGTCATTTTCACAGAATGGACAGCTTCGTGAGCATGGAGTCAATTCAACTCTCTGTGACAATAACCAATAACCAACATATCCTGTAACAATAAATATCAACGGGAGATTTGTATTTCCGGTCATCCGATGATAGTTATATATTCATGGTGTTCTTGGGTACCCCAATTTCGAAGGCATGTGAAGTGTGTACCACTTGGATCTCTCAATCAACAGTTCACTTTCGATTAAAATCGAGTTGTTGTTTTTATGGTAAATATATGTGCTTAAAATGTATAAATATATTATATATAAATAAAATTAAAAATTAGTTAAAATCTTTCAATAAAATTATTAATATTGTAAATATAAGATATTGAAACTACATAAACCAAATGCCCCAAATTTATTTAGTACAATTTGAACAATAAAATAGAAATTTCCCTCGTAACTTAAAACTATTTGCTTAATCAATTAAAGGTTGCAGGAAGTACAAATTTGGGATTCTATTAAAAAGCAGGATCTGAAAAGTCCAGTCAACACCGAAGAAGCGGGTTCCATCGATGAAAAGTATAAAGCAGCACCTAAGAACCGGGTTTCCTCGTATCAATATCAAAACCTGAAAAAGTAGTTTTCTGAACTTTGTAGGTCCACCATCCACGAAGACTTTGAAATCTCCAAACAACGGAGTTCTCCACTTCAAAGCAAAATAAATAAGGTAGACCAAATAACCACGATAGTGCTGACCATTGACCTAAAGTCATAATATAAGATGTATGTACAAGAAAAAAACTATGTCAACTTAAGTTAATTCCTAATGATTGTTCAGGTGAGTGATACATCCTGTGTCAAATGGATGTAGTTTGGGTGGTTGGGAGGAATGAATGTTACCCTCCCCACCCAGGTTCTACTCTTGTAAGTGACATGTTGCTCTTGTGGAGCCCTTTGTAATAAATGTTGTGATTGATGAGCTGACCATACCTTGATTCAGTTTGAATATCAGGTATTGGAATTTTCCGTGGAGTAGCCCTCTAACAAATGGTGAACCACATTTAAAAAAAAAAAAAAAAAAAAAAAATATTACAGACCCAGAAGTGTTAAAGAGTTAATAGATTGTTGTTTGATGTATATTGGTGAAGTATGGAAATGAAACTTCGTTGCCCGTCCATGGGTCTGTTTCGGCCTGTTTGGATTATGATTCTCTTTTTAGCTCTATGCACAACACCCACTCGGAGTGGTGGCATCCTATTCTTTGGAAGTTGCATATCCCACTTAAGGTGAAATGCTTCTCATGCCTTGTTTTGAACAAGAAAATCTTTACGTGTGACTCTCTCCAGCATCAGGGTTTCCAGTTACCACGCAGATGTTCTTTTTGTAATTGTTCTCCGGAGTTAGTAGAACATATCCTTTTTTCCTGCCCTTGGTTTCAATGCCTATGGATGCATTTGTGTGATATGTTTTCGGTTCAATGGTCTTGGAGGAAAGATCATTTCTTGGGGTTTTTTCTTCAAATTCATGATCATATGGATATTTCTCTTGAGATGGGTCTGGTATGTTTCTGGGAAGTTTAGTGTATGCGAAATTCTCTTAATTTTCAAGGGAAGCCCATTGATATGGCACACATTTTATTTAAAATCCTGCCTTGGTGTCCTGGGTATTTACCTGTTAAGTGTTCTCATCTGTGACATATCGTTTTCCCTACATTGGCAGTGGATGATTGTATTGATTGTTTTCATGGGGCTGAACAACACATATGCCGTGGTGCAGGCATGGTCATCAAACTAGATGCAATTCACCTGTTTTATCTGTGTATGAACGCTGTTTTATCTGTGTATGAACGCCGACAGAGGTACTAACACTTGTGCATAACTATTAGCGCTCTAGGGTCTCTTGTTTTTTGCAAATGTTCGAAATATTGGGCTAAAGCTGATCTTAGGTGATTCCCATGCGATCATTGACTCGTGGCATGGACCGTCAGCATCTCCAGTCGCTTGTTCTTCACCCTTGGTTGGCTCGAGTCCGTTATCTACTAGATGCTCTCTCTCCTCTACCATGTCATCATATTCACCATTAATTCAACTCCCAGGCACACAGACTGTCCAAACGCAGGATTGATATGCCTCTAGGAGTGATTGGCTGGCAAGAGTTAATCTCTGGGGTGACCATCGCTAATGGCTCTCTGTCATGTATATGAGACTACTGATCCTTGTTTAGGGTGCTCTTGATAGATGTTTATGTTTGTTGGTCGGGGATGGATCGTATTTTGGCCCGATTTTGTCTATTTCTACACTCTCCATGATGGTTTTTACGACTCCTTGGTTATCTTTCGGACTGTTGAACACCTATTTTTGGTGGGAAGTGTAAAGTCTTTCTCGCTACTGCTTTTGGTGATGATTATCTGTTGGACTTAGTTATGTTTATGTGTTGTTTAGAATGTTCTCGAGTTGTTTTTGGGATGCATACTGTGCAATCTCTCTTTGTAACGTCTGTATCAACTATTTATTTCCAACACAACTTTATCATAATTTAAAGTTGTTTTTCCTTGTGAAAAAAAAATGGAAATGAAACATCAAAAAGAACTTTGGTATGTTTAAAATGAGAAATATTTGTGTATATATAGATAATGTAAGTTTATGTGTTGAAAGTAAGTATTTCGAATATATAGAAATTATAGTGCAAATATTAATAAGCAATAAATAGGAACCCATGCAATGAATAAAATCAATGTAATTGAAGGCAAGTAAAAATAAATGTCTATTAATTTTGTCATACGAGAAAGTATACATATGTAATATAATTAGAGTATCAAGTTTGACTCTAATAACATATTGGTAAGCAATTGGTATTTTCAATTGGTATGGGAGTGCAGGCATTGAGGGATGCAATTTTAACCTTTTCCTTTTTGCAAAGTGTTACATATGAAGTGTGTTTCATCTTTGAATAGCGGTTGAAGAAGAACCATGGTGCAAT
Source organism: Pseudotsuga menziesii (assembly GCA_001517045.1). Lineage (NCBI taxonomy): Eukaryota > Viridiplantae > Streptophyta > Pinopsida > Pinales > Pinaceae > Pseudotsuga > Pseudotsuga menziesii. The sequence goes on along the minus strand of LPNX010249340.1, from coordinate 256,464 downwards.
TTGCATTTCTTCTAATATTGTAGTTCTTGACATTGCCGTGAAGGTCAAGCCTTAACGTTCTATGTTACCAATGTTAATGGTTGACCTTGTTAATGTCAATCCTTGGTATTTATGGATAGTCAATGCCCAAGCCTATTGGTTTATTGCTCAATACTAAGAGAGGTGGGGGGCGAGAGGGGCGGGGAGGAGTGAATCAGTGTTGTTATCTTTTTACTATTTTAACCACTTTTAAATCTATCATTAGAAACACATAAAAACAAGAATACACATAACGCAATTTTAACGTGGAAACCAAATAGGGTAAACCACCAGTACATCTTATTATTGGGTGTGTGCAAGAAGTTGAGGGTCTCTTTTGGCGTGTTAGATGCAATACAAAACTAAAAAACCAGACATCCATCAACTTTCATGGATATTTTGAGACACTTACACAATGAATCTTGTGATCAGTAAAAAACAAGAAATGTAGGAAATTGAATGACCTTTCCAAATATATATATATATATATATATATTTTTCTATTGAAAATGTTGTTAACTATCTAAAGTGAGATAAATTTTAACAGGCACTTTTTATTTTTGTGACAAATTATAAGATATATTTTTTTTGGGTGCAGTGTCTGAGTGTCAAAATGATGGAATAAACTTACGAAAACCGGTATACATATAGAGAACATATAGGATTAGTACACGACTATTTTTCCAATAATAATAAAAAAAAAATTAATTTTTTTTTAATTATCTAAGAGATCAAACCTTGAAAATGGTACGTCATTTGTAGGTGCAGCGTTTGAATGTCTTAATACAATTATTTGGAAATGGGTTTTTTATAGCATGTAAGTGTTCTTTAGTGCACCATACATTTTTTTTTTAAATGGTTGAGAAACGAAAGAGATATGGACGAAACACTACCAGTGTGTTTTTTGAGTTGAGGAGTGATGACAGAAGATAAATAAGAAAAAAATAGAAAAAATTATGTATTCTTGTTAAAATTTACATATTTAGAATCTGCAAAAAATACCATATCTCTTTCTAAAATCTCATAAAAAATGGAGGTGTGCAGCATAATCAAACGAAATGCTAAACACGAGCATATTTAAAATTTGGATATAATGCTGAATTAGCCATGGTTTATCATACTCCAAGGCATAGGCATGTTGAATCCAAAGCAAAGTACAAAGCAGACACATAGGCATAGGAATTCCACGAAAACATGGGTGGAGGCTCGGCCTTATCATTTGGAGGGAATAAATTTTTGAATTTAAAGAATACGCGAGCGTGATTTAGCTAAACAAAAGGCATGTGCGTTGTATAGAAACAAAACACGTGCACGTTATGTGCAGATAAATCGCGTGTGCGTTTTGTAAAACCAAAAATAGCGTTCATCATCATCTTCATCATCATCATCATCATCAACATGATCATCATCATCACCATCAACATCATGAACATCATCATCACCATCGTCTTCATCAACATCATCATCATCACCTTCCTCATCATCATCAACATGATCATTATCATCATCATCATCCTCAACATCAACATCATAAACATCATCATCACCATTGTCATCATCATCATCCTCAACATCAACATCATAATCATCATCATCATCCTCAACATCAACATCATAGACATCATCATCACCAAATGTTGTCATCATCATCCTCACCATCATCATCATGAACATCATCATCATTCATCATCATCATCCCCATCATCATCATCACCATCAACATCATGAACATCATCATCATCATGCTCATCATCATCCTCATCCTCATCATCATCATCATCAACATGATCATCATCATCACCATCAACATCGTGAACATCATCATCATCATCCTCATCATCATCACCATCAACATCATGAACACCATCATCATCATCCTCACCACCAACATCATGAACATCATCATCATTCATCATAATCATCACCATCAACATCATGAACATCCTCATCATCATCAACATTATCACCATCAAAATCATCATCATCATCATCACCATCAACATCTTGAACATCATCATCATCATCCTCATCATCATCACCATCAATATCATGAACATCATCATCATCATCCGCATCATCAACACCATGAACATGATCATCATTCATCATCATCCTCCTCGTCATCATCATCACCTTCATCATCGTGAACATCATCATCATCATCCTCATCATCAACACCATCAACATCCTGAACATCATCATCATCCTCATCATCCTCATCATCATGAACATCATGAACATCATCATCATCATCCTCATCATCATCCTCACCATCAACATCATGAACATCATCATCATTCATCATCATCATCCTCATCATCATCATCACCATCAACATCATGAACATCATCATCATTCATCATCATCATCCTCATCATCATCATCACCATCAAGATCATGAACATCATTATCATCCTCCTCATCATCCTCATCATCATTCATCATCATCATCATCCTCATCCTCATCATCATCATCACCTTCATCATCGTGAACATCATCATCATTCATAATCCTCATCATCATCATCATCACCACCATCAACATCATGAACATCATCATCATTCATCATCATCATCCTCATCATCATCATCACCATCAACATCATGAACATTATCATCATCATCCTCATCATCATCATCATCCTCACCTTCAACATCATGAACATTATCATCATCACCATCAACATCATGAACATCATCATCATGCATCATCATCATCACAATCACCTTCATCATCGTGAACATCATCATCATTCATCATCCTCATCCTCATCATCATCATCACCATCAACATCATGAACATCATCATCATTCATCATCATCATGATCCTCATCATCATCATCACCATCAACATCATGAACATCCTCCTCCTCCTCCTCCTCCTCCTCCTCCTCATCATCAACATCATGAACATCATCCTCATTCATCATCATCATCATCATCCTCCTCATCATCATCTTCACCATCAACATCATGAACACCATCATCATCATCATCATCCTCATCATCATCAACATCATGAACATCATCATGCTCATCCTCATCATCATCATCACCTTCATCATCGTGAACATCATCATCATCACCATCAACATCATGAACATCATCATCATTATCATCCTCACCATCAACATCATGAACATCATCATCATTCATCATCATCATCCTCATCATCATCACCATCACCATCATCATCATTCATCATCATCATCCTCATCATCATCACCATCAACATCATGAACATCATCATCATCATCATCAACATCATGAACATCATCCTCATTCATCATCATCATCATCCTCATTATCATCATCCTCATCATCGTGAACATCATCATCATCATCCTCATCATCATCATCATCATCATTCATCATCATCATCATCCTCATCATCAACATCATGAACATCATCATTATTCATCATCATCATCATCCTCATCATCGTGAACATCATCATCATCAACATCATGAACATCATCATCATCATCATCCTCACCATCAACATCATGAACATCATCATCATTCATCATCATCATCCTCATCATCATCACCATCAACATCATCATCATTCATCATCATCATCGTCATTCATCATCATCGTCCTCATCGTCATCACCATCAACATCATGAACATCATCATCATCATCATCATCCTCATCATCATCAACATAATGAACATCATCATCATTCATCATCATCATCATCCTCATCCTCATCATCATCATCACCTTCATCATCATGAACATCACCATCATTCATCATTCTCATCCTCATCATCATCATCACGATCAACATCATGAACATCATCATCATCATCCTCATCATCGTCATCACCATCAACACCATCAACACCATCATCATCATCATCATCCTCATCATCATGAACATCATGAACATCATCATCATTCATCATCATCATCATCCTCATCCTCATCCTCATCATCATCATCACCATCAACATCATGAACATCATCATCATCATCATCCTCACCATCAACATCAACATCATGAACATCATCATCATTCATCATCATCATCCTCATCATCATCCTCATCATCATCACCATCAACATCATCATCATTCATTATCATCATTGTCATTCATCATCATCATCCTCATCATCAACATCATGAACATCATCATCATTCATCATCATCATCATCCTCATCCTCATCATCATCATCACCTCCATCATCGTGAACATCATCATCATCACCATCAACATCATGAACATCATCATCATCTTCATCATCATCATCACCATCAACATCATCATCATCATCATCATCCTCATCATCATCAACATCATGAACATCATCATTATCATCCTCATCATCATCCTCACCATCAACATCACGAACATCCTCCTCCTCCTCATCATCATTGTGTGTAATTTATTTAAGTTTACTTTCTCCTTATAAATTGGATTTTGGATTATTAATATAAAATGATTTTAGTATACCTTCTTACTTCATAATCTATTTTCAATTATTTATGAATAACTAGTTATGTAACATAAAGTTTAAATTTATCCTTTTCTTATAAAAACAATAATAGTTTAAATAAATTTTCTAAATCTTTTTATTTCATTTATTTATAAATGAATATTACCTCACCAGGGTTTAAAAATCAAATATGTCACATTTTTAAATGATAATCTTTAAATTACTACATTTGATGATTTTAGTTGATATTGTAATTACATTTAGCCATGCACCCACCCCATTAACTGTGATTAAACATATCGCGTGTGCGTTTTGGTTATACAAATCGCATGCGCGTTTTGTTTATTCAAATCGCGTGCGCGTTTTGAGACTGTTAAAACAATGAATTGTCATTGTCAAAGAGCAACTTCATTGCGATTTTATGAAAATTCTGATTAGCGCGCATTATTTTCAAGAGCATGAGCCTGCCTATGAAAATACTCACAATCTACACCATCTCCATCATTCTCTTTGTTATGCAGGTGCAGCATTGAGGACATCTTCCATGGTTGAGGAGCACATAGGATAAGATATCAAGCTTCAATGTCACTGTCATGGTGATGGGGGATATAACTTTCATTTGCTTATTATTTGAAAGAGAAGCAAAGGTAAATTTTCCCATTCATTATTGTTTTGATAAGAAATATGAACAATTGAGAAGAAGATTGAAGCACCTTGAAGGATCAATAGTTATAAAGCAAGTTAAAGGTTTGGAAGCTTGTAATTGAGGAGCAACAAAAACAAACTATATTGACATTGATCATTGTGGTGATGGGGAATGTACGTAACCGAGGAAGAAAATCAGCAAGGAAGAAGAGACCTCAAGAAGTCATTGAAGAAGAGAAAGAAAAGAAAAGAATAAACATGATAAATCAGAGGCTTTCTTTGGAAACTAATCCAAATCCAATTATAGAGGATACATCGGTTCATCCTATTAATTCAACACAAGAAAAAATGAATCATTCATTAGAGGGACCTTCAATTTCCACAATAGTTGTTGAACAAGCACCCCATGGAAGTATTCAAGAAGCAAAACGTAGGTGCTCATTAGGGGATGTTTCAAATCCCACATCAAGTCAAAGTGATAAGTTACCATCTCAAGACGAAGCTCATGAAGAGGCAGTGTACATGGAGCCTACTGTTGAAGAGACGTTGGACATGGAGCCTACTATTGAAGAAGAAAATATTAATCGGACCATCGATGAGAATGTTGGACTTCCACCATCCAACTACCAGGAAGAGAGTGAAGGACAACAAGTTGCTACTAAAATGCCATAGTGTATTGTTGATGCACTAGATGATAGAAATCCAACCCCCTTACCTCCATTAGAAAGCACACGTCGAAGAACTCCGAAGCGTATTGATCCGGATTTATGCGTGAATGAAATGAAAGAACATATACAGAATCATGATCATAGACATTTTGCAAAGATAACAGAGATACAGTAAACACATATTTTATTAAATGGCGGAAATAGAACAGACTGTAATACAATTGCTAGAATGGTGGTAGCTATCTCTGAGAATAGATGTGGCTGCTACACTCATTCGTGCCAAGCTTAATACAAAATGAGGCTAAATGGGCCTATTTATAATAATAATGAGGTGAGAACTCCAAAAGTCCAAAACGTAACCCTAGAAGATGAATCGTCATAAAGTTTGTGGCCCCAAGGTGGTAAGTTGAACAGTCAACTTCCCGGGGTCATAACTTTTGCATACGATATCCGATTTGGGCGTTCGAAAGCTCGTTGGAAAGGTCTATCTAATATTTACAACTTCTGGTGAACCAAATATATGTTGATGTAAACCATTTGGCCCCTAATCTCCAAAAAACATCGTTTAGGGCCTCAAAACGGCCTCGAAAGTTTAGCACTCGAAAAACTACAGAAAAATAACTAGGAAACTGCCACAATGGACAATTGTTTTGAGCTAGTGGAATAGGTGGGTGGCCACCGATCTCCATCTGGATCACGTATACAAGTTGATGAAGGACTCCTCAATTCCATTGAAGGTACGCTATCTAAACGTAGTATTGCTTATCAAACTCAACAGATACTAAATAAATATTTTGTTTCTAAATGTGATGGAGATAAATGTAGATTATTTTTATCATTGTTAAAATCTAGGGGCATGAATATTGTTAGGAAATCGTTAGGGATAAAGATGATAAAGCCTTCTGGACCAAGTTCTCATATATTTAAAAGCTTAGTAGATGCCTTTGGTAATATTGGTAAGAACACACGGTCAAAGGACCGCAATGCGGCTCGTCATGTGTTGTCACAAGCAATTGTAAATAAGAACACCAGGGTCCTTCGTTTTCTCAAGCCTACATCTAAACTAGTTAATTTGAATGTAAAAACCCTCCGTAGGTATTCTATTAGAAGAGAACATCTTGACACAACCACCCAGACATATTTTTGGGCCTTTATTGGTCGGTTTCCACGTCGTGACATGAAGCTAGTTGATGTAGTAAAGGGACTAGTGCAGAGTTTTTGGCATGATCACACAAGCCCTTCTTCAAACCGGAAGGATGTACTAAAACTGAGAAGGGGTTCAAAGGACTGTGAACCACATATTAAGCATCTTCTTGATATAACACAGACAAAACTATACGAGAAATTTAGGAATGAACATAGACAATTGAATTTGGGGCAAAGATCTTTTGAGAAATGTAAGCCCTGGTATGTTAGAATAAATACTCTTCGTAACACTTGTTGTTGTAGATACCATGTAGAATATGAATATTACTATGAAACATTTTTGTACATTCGTCGTGTGTTGCATACTAACCATGTGCAAGATTGCTCCTTGACAATACCACTGACCTCATCAAGAGAATTCATTCATGGTATCATGTGCAATAGGCTTGAGGGGCAAACTTACTATGCAAAATCCTGTTTGGATGGAACTTGCTCCAACTGTGCTGGAATGGCATTATTGAGCCAATGTATGCACGAGACTGGAGACAATGAATTTGGGAATATGGTTACAGACATGAAAAGTTTCAGATATATCAGCTATGAAATAGTCCCAGGGAAAGAAAGCAAAAAAATACAATTGGTGACATCTTAGGTACATGCATTTATCTATAAAATTATGTTTGAACAGTTGCATTTCATTCCTTACTTACAAAAAAAACCTAATATTGAGATCATCTTGTGTCAACAGGTACAAGTTACTGTCTTCGTCAAGGAATTTATTGAAAAGACACGTCAATATGTTAAGCATGTCCACTTGGCACAATGGCAGGATGAGAAGTTTAGAATATGCAGAGATACATTTCCTCGTGGTACTATACTTTCAATTGTTGATTTTGTTGAGAACTACACTCTGCAACCTCAAAATGAGATCCAAAGTCAGTATTATCACTCTGAGCAGGTTTCCTTGATAGTGCATATCACATATAGGCATGGCCCAAACAATAGTGACATTAGAGGAAATTTGGGGTCTAAAATGGGCCTCCTCACGAAAATATTAAAAAAAGCCACATCACACTACAAATATGTAATGTCAGATTAAATCTAATGAAAGTCAACCTAAATCATCTCATTAATGGTAGTTGACAACTATATTGAGTTAATGTAGAGTTAAGAGATATTGGTTAAAAATATTAATGAAATATTTAGATTATTGTGCACACATAATAAATGATAGGAAACTTTTGAATTTTATATTATTATTTTTTTAATGAATAGACCACTACTTTTTATATATTTAATAAATGCAAAACTCAAATATATTCATTTATAATGAAAAATATAATTATAATAATATTAAAAAAAAATCACTATTATTTTTTAATGTAAATTTTATATTAATTCATATAAAAAATATTATATCACATAAAATAAAAAACAATAAACTATGTACATTCATATTATTTTTTATATTAATATAAAAAAAATTTGTGGTTTAATGGGTAGGTAGTTAAGAGAGAAAAAAAAGTAAAATAAAATTTTATTATAGTTTTAGTAACATTAAAAATAGTTTTTATTTTTTATTTTGTTAGTATTTAAATGTTTTATTTCTTTTTGGATGTAATAATTAAATATATATATATTTTTAATATTAAAAATACAAAATATCTTTTATTTAGTATTTCAAGATAATCTATTTAAAATTAAATATTATTTAGTTTTCTTTTAAAAAAATTGATTAATAAATGTTTTTAGTATTTCAAAATGCTTCCACTACAATTTTAATTAATGCGAAGGTTATGTTTTAGAGGAGTTGGAAGTAGTGATCAAATAAAATATTCTATATTTATTAGTTAAAGTTTATTTATCTTATTTCGAGGTGATCTTTTCAAGAACTTAACCAAGGTGAGGTTGATATGGAGTTAGCTATTGTCAAATAAAAGTATGACACATAAGCATTATGTGTCCAACTCAACCATAATGGTTGACCAAAGATATTGAAATTATATTGGTTTAAAAATTCAACTCAATCCAGCTCATCCACGGCACAATTTTTTATAAGGCCCATTTTAGACCCCAAATTTCCTCTAATGAGAGGCTCGTGGGGAGAGGCAATTCTGATGATATGAAGTAAAAGATCCCCCTTGAGATTTATAAAATAAGGAGAAATAGCTTAGTAACCCGTAAATCCGATGCCAGGGAGGCAGGGAGGAACGAGCTTAACCCGGCCAGCCAAGAGCAGCTTAAAAAGCCTTAATAGAGTCTCCATTGGAGTAGTGAAGATCATCATTAGCTGAAGAGTTCAAGCCCAATGAACTGGACTAGCTGAAGTCTTCTTTTACTTCCTGAAATTATTCCCATCTGGGAGGACTAGGGTCATGCTTGTGACCGGATCAACCAACAGCAAAAGGATTCCTAGCAAAGGCAGTCACTCCTTGCAGAAGAAGGCGCATGAATCAACAATGTGCTTACCTTACGTAACGAAGAAGCTCGACCAATGAGAGAATAATAAGGCGGGGCTAGTATGTGAATCTGGGGACAAGGTAGGCTTCTATCTGGGCCCTTCATGGGGTCAACTGCCTTACCAACAGGAAGGCAGATAGCCCTACTACCTGAATGAAAGCAACAGAACAGACCTCCTTCCTAAGGACCTCTTTGGGCCCTTTTTTCCCATGGATGTTTTAGAGTGAAGTCACTAAGCATGCGGGGGTTGGAAAATCCATATAGGAGAACACTGCCTTACTTTATAGGAGGGGTATCCGACCCGGTGCCATGCCTTCCACTATGTACGTCATTGCTTCATCATATTCTATGATCATTTGAAGGGTAGGAACATACAGATGGATCGACACTGGATTTGGTCTGATGGATGTGCTGGTTAGTTCAAAAATGCACGCATATTTCAATGGTTGTGTTCACTGCATAAAAAATACAAAGTTCCACATATGTGGAACTATTTTGAGATTGGGCATGGTAAAGGAGAGCATGATGGAGCCGAAGCATGTGTCAAAAAAGCCCTACGAAGAGAGGAATTGAAATTATCTACAATACCTACTATTCGAAATGCTCAATCTATAGTCAGGTGGTGCACGTCAGTAATGGGAGAGGAATCAGCTATGCGAGCAGAATCCACAAGAAAGAGACATGTGGAGAGATTTTTTTGGGAGGTGGTAGACATAGATCGTTCACATGCATGGTAATGCAAGACTGTTCCTGGCACTCGTGGATTTCATTCGGTTCGAAGTTCTGATAACCCAGTATTTGAAATTTGGACCAGAAAACTCGCTTGTTTTTGCCCGCCTTGCTGTGATGGTGACTGGGATGTGTGTGAATCATTGGATTGGGTTGATGGATAGGATCGCATATCACTTCCACTTGATCAGCGTGCAATTGTTGAGTTAACTCCATTGGAAGAAGACCAATCGTCTATTTCTATAGATTTTGATCATGTATCAAACCTTGTACAACCTGGTATGATATGTTTCCTTAACATTTTTTTGTTAAATTTACATAGTCTTGAAACTCACATTAATGGCCTTGTATCACACGAAAAATATTTGATCATATACCTACAATCGTACTATGTAGGATACATATACGCAGTCGTGGCATCAAAAGATAGTGAATGGGGTGGTGATTACTGGTTGGCATGTTGTATAGAGGGAAAGCAAACCCTCATTATGTCCACAATTGATGATGAAAACAACCACTTCCCCACTGGGTCTATGGTTGTTAAAGGTGAATACCTTACACATGACAACAATACAAGAAAGAAGAGTGGATATGTTTACAGGGATTACAAACCAGGTGCAAGTGTGTATCACTTTACTAACTTAATCATTGGTAGAAACCTCCAGGTACGAACAATGCCTAGCCGAAATTCATCGAAGGTACGCTACTTCTTACCGAATACAGAGCACGAGAGACTAATGGAGACCATCATTATAAGAGAAGATCCAGAGGGCTTGGTTGTATGATAATAGGTGGGATCTAGCATGCTGAGGTATGTATTATAATTTAAATTTCCCCATGTATGTTTCTTATGAATATGTCAATTTTTTGTTCTTGATATGCAAAATTTTCCATAATGTTGTTTATAAATATGCCAAAAGTTCTCTTGTATGTCAAGTTAATGAACATGCCAAATTTTACATATGATCAATAAACCATATATATCAATCCTATGAACATTTCAAGATCTCATTCATAGGATATACATAACATTAGAATACATACATGTACCTCTGTAGGTCATACCTATCAAAGTTCTTTGTAGGCTCTCTTACAGGACTAAAACCCTAATTTTTTAAGTAGGTAATATTGTCAATATTTTCAACCGATATATACAACTAGGATGTTGGAAACAAGATGTCGCAATGATAAACTTATGTTTTAAGGCTTGTATAATTTTCTTCTTGACAACTCACCTCTTATACCCGCATGTCCATTGCTAAAGGGGTAGGGCCTAGTAGTGTTGGAATTTCATCTCATTTTTTTTTACTGAGAAGTTTAATTTCTACTTAAAAGATAATAAAAGATAATAAAAGATAATAAGTGATTTATTTAACTCTGTTTTTAGTTGATTATGTTTTTTGAACATTGAAAGTGGAAGAAAATAACCTACTAATATTGACACAAACAACTCAAAAGTAACATGCTTCAACATTATGCATATGAAGTATTCAAAAGTAACATGCACTAACATTATGCATGTGAAGTAGGTAAACATCATGCATGTGAAAATATTAAGTGATAAACTTAATAAACAAACAAAATTTGGAACCTCTCATGCTTTCGAAAAGTTAATGTTTCATATGCATAATAGTAAATTTTGGGAGGCTAACATGTTGGGTCATTGGTGTACTTGAAATTGTGATATTTTAACTGGGGGGGGCCTCTCCCTCCTGTCTATTATCTGATGACCTCCGTCTACAGTGGTTTCTGAAGCTAGGGTTTCACTCAATAGGGGACAATGCAGTCACTCCAACGAGGGCCAAAGGTGGAAATCCATGGATGGTGGGGATGCGGTTAGCATTGCCATATTTCCCATGCCCAAACACACTAGTAGGAGTTAACAGATTTCAAAATTGCCACCCCGTGAGGTTTTTTGTGCACTGGGCCCAAGTCCACTAGGTGTCCCTAAACGGTATCTGGAGGTGACTTGCAACTTGCCATAGATCGATGCTCGGGCCTCCGATCGATGAACCGTCAATTCCGTTGGATTCGTGACATGGGATTTTAGCTAGGAGGGGCCTCTCCCTCCTATCCCTTACCTTATGACCTCCATCTATGTTGGTTTCTGAAGATAGGATTTCACTCAGTAGGGGACAATGCAGTCATGCCAACGAAGGCCAAAGTTGGAAAGCCACGAATGGTGGGGTTGCGGTTGGTGTTACCATATTTCCCATGCCCAAACACACTAGCAGGATTCTATGGAATTCAAAATTGACGCTCCGTGAGTTTTTTTGCGCATCAGGCCCAAGTCCACTAGGTGTCCCTGAATGGTATCTGGAGGTGACCTGCAACTCGCCATAGATCGATGCTCAGTCCTCTGATCGATGAACCGTCGATTCCGTTGGATTCGTGATGTGGGATTTTAGCTAGGGGGGGGGCTATCCCTCCTATCCATTGCCCGATGACCTCCGTCAACGATGGTTTCTGAAGCTAGGGTTTCGCTCAGTAGGGGACAATGCAGTCATGCTAATGAGGGCCAAAGCTGGAAAGCCACGAATGGTGGGGATGCGGTTGGCATTTCCATATTTCCCATGCCCAAACACACTAGTAGGAGTTGACAGAATTCAAAATTGCCACTCCGTGAAGTTTTTTGCACACCGGGCCCAAGTCCACCAGGTGTCCCTAAACGGTATCTAGAGGTGACCTGCAACTCGCCATAGATCGATGCTCGGGCCTCCGATCGATGAACCATTGATTCCGTTGGATTCGTGACGTGGAATTTTAGCTAGCGGGGGGTTTATCCCTCCTATCCATTTCCCGATGACCTTTGTCTACGGTGGTTTCTGAAGCTAGGGTTTCGCTTAGTAGGGGACAATGCAGCCACACCAATGAGGGCCAAATATGGAAATCCATGGATGATGTGGATGCAGTTGGTATTGCCATATTTCCCATGCCTAAACACATTAGTAAAAGTTGACAGAATTCAAAATTGCCGCTCTTTGAGGTTTTTTGCACACCAGGCCCAAGTCCACTAGGTGTCCCTGAACGGTATCTAGAGGTGACCTGTAACTCACCATAGATCGATGCTCAGGCCTCTGATCGATGAATCATCAATTCCGTTGGATTCGTGACATGGGATTTTAGCTAGCGGGGGGCCTCTCCCTCCTATCCATTAGCCGATGACCTCCATCTACGATGGTTTTTGAAGCTAGGGTTTCACTCAGTAGGGGACAATGCAATCACACCAACGAGGGACAAATATGGAAAGCCATGGATGGTGGGGATGTGGTTGGCGTTGCAATATTTCCCATGCCCAAACACACTAGCAGGAGTTGACGGAATTCAAAATTGCCGCTCCGTGAGGTTTTTTGTGCACCGGGCCCAAGTCCACCAGGTGTCCCTAAACGGTATCTAGAGGTGACCTGCAACTCACCATAGATCGATGCTTGGGCCTCCGATCGACAAACCGTCGATTCCGTTGGATTTGTGAAGTGGGATTTTATCTAGGGGGGGGCCTCTCCCTCTTGTCCATTGCCCGATGATCTCCGTCTATGATGGTTTCTGAAGCTAGGGTTTTGCTCAGTAGGGATAATGCAGTCACACCAATGAGAGCTAATGCTGGACAATGCATTTCATGCCAACGAAGGCCAAACTTGGAAAAACCTATCCCTAACTAGGGTTTATTTTTTAACATGCATGGCCCATTACCATAACCCTACCAAGGAAACCCTAATACTAACCCTAATCTTATCTTACTGTCACAACTCAATTCAAAATCAATCTAATGTTGAACTGAACTTTTTCAAATCCGATGGAATTATGCTTCAAATCATGTTGATTTGCAAAGTTGGTTCTCAGTCTTTGGATTCTATTGTAGTTCCTTTAATGCTGAGTGATTAGTCATTGGGTGCATGAGGTTTGTTGAATAGTGTTGTTGGTTGTTGATGAAATGTAAAGCATGTATTGCACTTAAATTTATTAAATTACACTTGAGCATTGACTTAACTTGTAATTTAATGAATCCAAACTCACAATTTTTAATTAGATATATCCAATTGGTGTGCAAGTAGTGAGTTCATTGAAACCTTGAAATACATTGTATTGCACTTATATTTATTATATTACACGAGCAAGAACTTTGACTTTAGTGTGCATGTATTGAGATCATTGAAACCTTTAAATACAATAGTTTTTTCTTTTGACATAGTGCATTCATAAGTAATAGATAATCCTCACAAATCAATACAATAGATTGGCACAAGAACATGTGGAAACCAAAGAACAAAATCAAAGTGAAATGTATCATTCATTTATAACTGAAATGTCAATGTACATGTCTCCAAAAGTACATATATATCCAAAAGTATCGAAAAGTACATATATATCCAAAAGTAACCAGAAGTACATGTGTCTCCACAACTATCCAAGACTATCCAAGCCACATGTACATGTATCCAAAACTATCCAAGCCACATGTATATGTAAGTGAAATGTCAATGTACATGTCTCCAAAAGTACATATATCCAAAACTGTCCAAGCCAGATGTACATGTATCGATATGTACATATCCCATAAGACACATCAAAACTCAAGCTTCCTCTTGTTCTTTCTTGAGGGTGATCCTGTAGGCACAACTATAGGACCAGTGTGCATCTCTGGATCCTGCAAATTAAATATCAATTGTTAAATTCAACTATGTACTAATACATTAGCTCAATAAAATACCATATCTAAATTAACTAAAAAATTATGAAAATATTAATGGAAATCGCATGAAACAATTGTTCATTAATGGACATCTCACCTCAGTGGGGGACTGTGACAAAGGGGATTGTGTTTCTTGTGTAGCAGATGGAGCTGTTGGTTGAACATGAAGGATGGTTGCATCCATGGTCAAACCAGAGGGGGCAGGAACTGGTGGTGGCTACAATCACCAAATCTTGAAATAGTTAGAAATGTGCATGAATAAACAATAGACAACAATAACACACTATGTCTATATCATGTTCAAATAGTTTTACCTCTGTGTGACTTGTTTCCATTGTAGATGCAGCACTGACTGCTGCAGCAACCATCCCTGCAAGGTTTTCAATAGTAAACTCTGGCTCCTGATGCAGTAAACATGCAGATCAAACATTAACAAAATATTTTATGCACTAGATTTCAAGTTAACCAAGAAATATCATCGAAGGATATACAAATTACCATGGTAAAAGTTTATCCATGGTCGTGGACAACTTCACTCTTTCTAGGAGTAGGCCGTCTCATATACACTTGACCCTTGTTCACATATGGCCTATGAGGAGATACAACTCCAGGAAATGGTCCAGGTGTTTCGGTTGGTGCCTATAGTCAACAAGAGTTCATGTAGCTAGACATGCATGATTCAACGAACATACATGTATTTAAAAAATGACATTTTTTAAATGTCTAAAATGTTTACCTCCATCACTGCTTTCCCTCGTGTAGGATCTGGCATCTGCCAGATATTTCCTCGGTCGGTACGACCATGGATCCTACCTCCATCACTGCTTTCCCCCGTGAAGGATCCGACATCTGCAAGTTTAATAATTGTAAATATTAGACCGTAGATAACATTAGTGAACTAACATGTACAGTATGTGGAAATTAACAATTTAACAAGTATTAAAAAACTGAAATTTTAAAATGTTTACCTCGGTGTGAGATATGGCAATGGGTGCTATATGAATCTCTCCACCAGACAAGGGATCAGTGGATGGAATGTCATGACCCTCTGTAGAGTGTGGAACATGATACTCTGGGGCATCGCTGCCGGCATAAAGCATCAACTGCAAGTTCACAAAATTAATATATTAGCTCAATCTATACATATGTGTACAAAGAGGAAAATAAATGAAGAATTTATTACAATTAACCATATACATACATCACTAAAAAACCCACTGAAGACAACATTTGACGAAAGAACATAGCATGGATGACCACACGATATGCACTTGTGAGGCTCAAAAGTAGGTTGGGAATGTGCTAATGGTGCTGCACTAGTAGATGGTCTTGCAGTAGATGGGGGTACTGCACTAGTGGGTGGTACTAGAAGATGGTCCTGCACCATGACAACCTGGTGTATGTACCACACCAGGGATAGATGTCTCTTCCTCACCCATATGTTGAACCATAGTGCTATGGTGAACAATGGCCCGTGCCAAACTCAAAAATACATCACGTGTCTGTGGAATAACATGATGTACAGGTGGGACATCTGGCCTAGGAAACTGCCTGCGAGGTGCAGGGATAGGGTGATCAATGTCTCGAAGCCTGGCATTGGGTTGGTTTTGGGGCATCCCCCCACCGATCCCCTGAAACGCCAATATATCAAAATAGTTTACGTGTTTACCCATCACGAACTCTGCATACATCTTCCGAAGGAAGTACAAGGGGATTTCCCTGTTGTTGTGTGGTGGCATATCAAAAACCATATACCATCTGTCCATCCAGTTATCAACAAATGGTTGATATGTGCACTACTCGATAGAGATACGTGGTCTAGTTGCATTTGGGATTTCCCTCCTGCGAGGGTCCCTAAACAATGAAAATATATGCTCTTTGGTAATTTTCAACTTTTTTATTGCACCTTAGCTAAGCCCATCAGCGTACTCACGTCTTTTTCTTTCTCTATATGAAGTAATATCATATAGTATGTTGTTTGACAATGTAATAGTCTCAACAATTGCATCCAAAGTGGATGCAAGTGAACGTCGAATCCTATCACCACCACTAAAAGCAGTACTGAGACCTCTCAACTGGGAAAGCTCAATCAATATTTCAGCATTGGTGTCCATAGCCGCAACTGCAGTAAAAAAATCAATAAGGAAATAATTAGAAACGTATACATGGTATATAATGACATCTCTTCAAAATTGAAAATGTAAATTAAGGAAAACTCAAGTTACAAGCAATTTAATGGTATTCACTTACATACATTTAAAACTTAAAATTAAACATTTAACAATTAAATAGTGAGTTTCGTTCAACTTCTTTCTAGAATTTAAAGAACTTCTTCACCCTCATTGGTGACTTTTCCATGCACACTTGGGTTTAAACTTCTTTGAATTTAGGAGTGCTATTTTGCTATTTAAACTTCTTCCATTTTGATGATTATAATTGTTGTTACATTTGGATCCCTCATTCACTATGTATCTTAAAATGTTGGCATTCACCTAGCTATGAAAATAATTGCTAAATTTTATTGCACTTTGTGTTAATTCCAGCACAATCATTGCATTTGAAGGTTTGACTATGCATGTTACAGGTGGGCACTCTCACTAGTATCCCAATTCAAACTTTGCATTGTCCATCAAATTCTATGCAAGTTGGGATTATACTTGTGTTTGTTTTATATATTTCTAGCCTTTTGGAACATTGAATATCTATTAGACATGATGTTTTTGATTCTTATAGCCTATTTTAGTTTGATTCCATCAAACATTAGCTTGGGAGTTGTTGGATTGATTATTCTATTTAAAAACACAATTATAGGTTAAAAATTGACAAAAAATAGAATTCTTTGGGTGATTGAATTACCTTGTTGGATGAAAATTCACGAGTGAAATCTCCTCCCCTCAACCTAAATCAGCTCCTCCAACAATCCCAAGCAGTTAACTTGCTCCAAAATGCTCCAATTGGCCTTCGTTTTCGTGTTCTTGATTGGTAAAATGGGCCGCAGGTTTCGGGCTTGTGTATTTAATTTTTTTTTTGTTTTCCAAATCGTGTACGTGTTTTATAACTACATATCGTGTACGCGTTATACAACTACATATCATGAGTGTGTTTTGTAGTTATATAACGCGTACGCGATATGTCTTCCTATCCTACATGTCCCATGACATGTTAGGCTCGGGTTGAACCATACCAAGTGCTATGTAGCAGAACCTTGATGTATTTTTTGGTAACGTGATCTTGTTTTTGAAAACTAGGATTGCATCTAAAAGGTCCCTCGTCTTCTTGTACTGGCCCTACTGCAAAATTTTTATTTACAAATAGTTTTTCCTGCTTCTACAGCCAAGGATGGTATTACACCCTATTTACCAAAACCAATTGGAAGGAGGCTACGACCCCCTCATTTATCAGCTATGACTGAAAGGATGCTACAACACCCTATTTACCAATGGAGATTGGAAGGAGGCCACAACCCCCTCATTTATCGGCTACTATTGAAAGGATGATAGAACACCCTATTTACCAATGCCAATTGGAATGAGGTTACAACCCCCTGGTTTATCAGCTACAACTAAAAGGATGCTACAAAACCCTATTTACCAATGCCAATTGGAAGGAGGCTACAACCCCCTGGTTTATCAGCTACAACTGAAAGAAGGAAAAAACCCCTTGCGGGCTTGTTTCCTGCCCTAGGGCCACCCTTCCACCCTGATATGTTTCTCATGATTCTTCTGCCACTGAATTCTGTCACACCCACTGGTCTCTAATTCTGATCATGCAATTTGAACTGAAGAGACATCTTCCTTCTTACTCAGGCCACTACTTAAATACTTATCGGCATTTAAGCTTCTTTTAACAGTTGTGTCTCTTCAAACTAAAAAAACACACCTTTCACTGTTGCACCCTTTCAGATCTATAGATCACACCTTCCATAATGTCCTTTCACGTTCTTCCATTAATCCTGCACCTCAAAGATCATTTTCGTAGTTTGGAAACCATTTCCGCACCTCTGTCCAACGTTTACAAGTGCTTCCGCACTTTGAAACTTATTTTCGCAGGATCAACTTCCTGATCCAATCAGAGTCATTGATCCTATCTCTAAGTCAATCTGGACCGTCGATCTAACCATCAATTTCTACCTCAAAATCACCTTTTCGCACCAAGATTTCCTTATCAATGGTTCCCCACCATTGATCTTCATAGGGTGTTTTCCTAACCATCGATCTCTAGATTGTAGGATGTCGACTGTCTAATTTTTCCTTTCCGCAAGATTCTTTCTGCAAGATCCTTTCCGCAAGATCATTTCCGCAATTCTTCTTCTGTGCCTTTGATTTGTTTTAGCAGAACTAACTTCAATCGTCTGATCTCTCTAGATTGCGGTATGCGGGATGCAGGATGTCGACTGTACGCTTTTTCCTTTCTGCAAAATCATTTCCGTAAGATTCTTCCACACCATTGATCTTTTTTAGCGGAACTAACTTCAGTCATCTGATCTCTCCAGATTGCGGGATGCAAAAACGTAACATTTTGACTTTCCACAAGCTCCTTTCCGTAATTTTTTCCGCACTATCGATCTTTTTTGGAGTGTTTCCTGATCGTTGACCTTGCAGATTACGAGATGTAGGATGCAGAATCACACTTTCCTATTTTGGACTTCCGCAACTTTGTTTCCGCATTGTGGATTACGGGATGTGGAATCACACTTTCTTATTTTGTACTTCTGCAATTTCCTTCTGCAACTTTGTTTTCGCATTTTCTTGGACCGTTGATTTCCTTGCGGGTCTATCCCTGGCCATCCATCTTGAACTTTGGATTTTCCACCTAAATTATGTAAACTTGTTCTTCACCGTCAGATTTAGTGAGGGTCGCTCCCTGATTGTCCATTCTAGAACTAATGCAGATCTGCATCCCATCTTTGCGGATTATACAAAAACTGATCCTCACTTATCGGATCTCATGCAGATAACTATGTCGTCTCATCATTGTTCCATGTCATCACTACCTTATTCTTTTACTGAGTTTGTCCTAGCATCATATCCACTGGTTATTCCTTTGTCATTCATGAACACCTTTGACATCAATGACAACAATAACCCAAATTTGCCAACAAAGCCATCTTGAGGGGGATTTGTTTCTTGTTACTTCGCTTTATGGGTGGAATCGATATGTGTTTGGTTGAGATTGGTTCAATGGGTGGCCAATGTATTTATCAAACGACACAACAACATAGGCCGACAACTTAGTAGGGTGTATATATAAATTGCATGACCACTACAAATGCACCATTTACTAATTCTGATTGGACCCATAAATTGCAGGATACCATTACACACTTGCGAAAACGTTTTGAGTGTGCCTATCAATTTTATGACTCCCAAAATTAAATGAAATTCGACACTAATGTATTTATTTCAGATCCACACATGTATTTGACGATAAAACTCATCTTTACCTAGTATGATCTTTCATTTTCTCACCAAAAAAGAAAACTTTCAATGATAATAGAAAACCATCTCATGCCATTATAAACTGATATACCAAACTACATATATTGCTTGTGGATGTGACTCACCAAAGACATGATCAAGCATGATCAAGCAGACTGTTGTCTATTTAGCCCCTTTAGCTTATAAATTGCTGCCTTTGAATTTTTATCACGAGACGTAACCAAAATAAAGATATTGGGTTTCATGGTCTCTTTAATTGGCAAAAATCTTTCCACTTGACAAAAGTCCTTCCAATTGAAGGGTTTCATCTACGTCATCTAAAATTCTGAGAATGTGAAAGGAAAAAATATGTCTTACCAGCTTCGTTGTGCCTTTGTTAATATGGTTAGAGATCCCTTAGTTTCAATTTCTCTAAAATAGTATAAAACGCATGAACGCTTATAATTTGACCTCCTTTTGTTGAAGAATTATGTGATCAACATTGTCTTACCAACACCACCTATAGCCACAATCCTAAAAACCTTCGCCTTCTCTGGCCATAAGACTATGCTTTCAAATTCTTCTAATTTTTCTTTCAACTCAGTTGGGTGTTTTCGACACGCATGGCAGTACATCATCAGAGAGTCTCCCCAGCTTGTTGAATATTAAAGTGTAAACACAAAATGTGAGAAGATCCTACCTTTAATAATTATTCATAAATAAAAAATCAATCGAAAGGGAAAGAGAAGATATCACTGAACCCTTATTTCTACAACCTCCGAGAGACTGCGTCTCCAATTCAAAATAGTCTCCCAGATGAATCTCTGGTTCTTTTCATGATTGCTTATGGATTCTGCATACGCTACTTTGGTAATCCATGGGAGCTCCAAAGGCTCAACTACATAAAAGGTAGTAATAATAGTAATTACCTCATTTCTCCTCAACTCTTCAAGATGTGCACGAGCTTGTCTAAAAACCATTTTGACTGTGCATTAGTCGATTAAAAGAGGGAAAATTATGATGACATAACTGTTGAGTTTGACCCCAGGGAAATTGTAATATTTCGTTGAACGTGTTTGTACAGGGTTGGTGGACAGATAAAAGACATGGAAACCTAGGGGATGAATTGGATTATGAAGAGGATGCTTTCTGGTCAAGCCTAGACATCTTTGGCTCAGACGATGCATATGTAGATCACTTGGCATCTTGTTCTGCCCAGGAATGTGGAACTATACAAATCTTCATACTTCCTATTTCAAACAATAGTTTAGCACACCCACTAAGACTATACTTAAGACAATACACAAACGTTTTTTTATCTTAAATTGAGACAATTTACAAAAATATTGTCTCAAATATTGTCATAATACCCCTCTATTTAATAGTGATAGAATCCAACTATTTATGATAGGGAACGGTGGAATCGAACCACCAATCTTTTGCATTATATTATGCATATTCTCTACCTTTGGGCTAGCACCCTGAAACTTCATATACAATAAGAATATTTGTATTTTTTAGATTTTTTTTAAGAAATTAGCACAAGAAGCATCGAGAAATAGCTTGTTGAAACAAATCAAGGTATGGAGGAGTGAAACAAAGTTTGATTTACTTTAAATAAACTACTAGAATTAATTGTATGTGTATTGGCTCATTGTTAAGCATGAAACACAAAGGAGCTTCTAGGAGCATAGGAGGCACATGTAGTAAGACAAGGAAAGATGGATGACCCATGGCATTGAAATGGTCATATAGTGCTCATTGATGGTACATTGGATTTATACATTGCATACTAAGACAAATCCAACCAAAGAAACATGTGTTAAGATGTTATCATGGGTATTTTAACAATTCTAAGTGTCGATGATAAAATTGGCTAGTCGAAAAAGGCTTCTACACTTTCTTACAATAAGTTCTACACTAAAAAAACATAATAATTTATTTTTTCTAACACATAGCATTCATTACATCAAATATGGAACTTTAACAATAGATAAAAAATGTTAGCTTAGGGATTAGGATCTTGTAGCATAAACTGTATATTTTTCTCATATAATCATTCCTCAAGTCAAATCTAGGACTTTAAAAGTATATCATTTGATGAATGTACAAATCAGATACACTATGTAAATCAAAATGCAACCAGAAAGACTCTAAGTGACCTACATCTCACAGAATAAAACATATCCATCAAAATAAGTATTTTGATAGGATAGAATACTCACCAACGAATACCTAAAATGGGAAACAAATGTTTCACAAACCCTACACTTGAGAAGAAAAGAAAAATAAAGTTATATATTGCAAACTTAATTTCACTTGAACTAGCCAAAAAATAATGCAAACTAATCAACAAAATAAACATATAGATGTAAAGTGGGTGAGTTGCCGTCATCTCATGGTACAATAAGTTGTGTTGAAGCTTCAAGATTCAATTGTAAAACAAAAAATTGATTCTAGCTACATCCACATATCTATTAACTGAAATATGATGGCAGTGTCATTTTCCAAAGTTAAGAATTAAAGCTACTAAAATATCAACCAAAACTTATATGCACATGCACTACCAAAGTATCTTAGAGAGAGAGAGTTTACATATGCACTACCATCCCGCCAATTACACAAACTATTTGGAACAGGGGACTCTATAGGGACAGAGCTAAAATCAAGCTACAATTTAGCCACAAAAGCTAAGACTTGGCATCCTCCAAGAGAAACAAGTCCAGTTTCTCTCTCATCCAATGCAATTGGACATCTAAATGAAAAATCTAGAAAACAATCGGATATGGAAGTAGCAACAAAAGGAAGAACTTGTATCTCGAAGCAAAAACTTGTCTGATCTCTTTGATGAAAACAGTGGAGAGATAATTGTGGTGGGTTGTGCATAGTGTCACATGTTTGTGATGTTTTATAAGGCTTTTCCTTCCTTTCCCAACTATAAGTGCATGCATCCAATTGGCCTTAACTTACCATCCAATTGTCTCAAATATTGCCTAAACTTGAGGGGTTATTTTTACAACTTAGTTCTCTTCTAACCAGATGCAAATATTTTTTTGAAAGTAATTCATTTTCATCAAATTAAAATTTAAACTTTTAATTTAGTAAGAAAATTAAAAATAAAATCATACAATGTAAGACATAATCAAGGAACAATGTTAAATTCAAACATAGATGAAGCATGCCGTTCAAGTCATGCTATCAAACTCCTTGACCACATCAGTAAAGTTAATTACATCTTCCTTATCAATTGCATTAGACAAATCCTGGAAAAAAAGTAATCTCTAGAGCTCAAAATTCAACAGAAAGACTATCCTATATTTTTGTTACAGCTAAGTATGTTGACACCACCATATTCAGCCAAGTTTGCAAATAATGTTTTCTTGATAAATCAAGAAGTTAGAAAAGTTAAAAGGACTTACAAATAGGAATTTGCACTCTTTGGTACCTGAAAAAGTTGGATTAAGTTTATGCATTAACAACCATAATGAATGTCAACAAACAACATGAGAAATGTCAACAAGTAGTGCATCTACATTTTCTTACATCCATGAGAAGACAGTAAAGAAATTAAGCCTTTTTTTTCAAGATATGTCCATACCTGAGCATAGTAGTGATAATAGGAGATACATTTTCAACACTCTGAGTTAGAAATGAAGCCTTGTTTTCATCCCTATTGATAATTGTAGTAACAACAATATGAGAAATATGATGAGGTATTCTATTATGGAGTGATTTTATTGGACGTAAGTAGAAGTGCAACCTGTTCAAGTATATCGAGGTAAATTTTGTGCATTTTCAAATAGCAGTAAAACCATAACATTTACATGCATGGGTGTGTTCATATTTGAATGCTAACAACAACTATTATATGAGTTCAAGTGCATGTATACCTATGGATAAATACGTAGGGTGAGATTTATATTAGGCTCTTTCATGCTTCCCATGTATGGCTAGTCAACCTCTTGAATACTACAAAATTTTCTCTACTTATTGGTGTACATTCTATGGCCATCAATTATTTTTCCCAACAATTCTCCCATGACATGTCAATCTTCAAATGTAATTTATCACAAAATAAGAAAGAATTCCATGGTGACAAGGTATATGCATAGTGTTATGATTGATGAGACTTTTAGAGTATTCCATGAAATGTAACGAGTGATACCAAAGATGATCTTGAATCAGTTCATTTTCTTCTTATTAGATTATGCACCTATTTGGTTGATATCAAGCTCATAAGCAACTTCATGCACAAATGACCAAATCTCAATATGAAATTGATTCATGTGTAGGGATTTCTTTTGTTACCTTATATGCAAAATGCAAGAACCGAAAGGATGGGTGTGGAGTGTTCGCTAGATTAGATAAGCTAGACTTGGTGTCATGGTTGCAAGATATGCTTAAAATTGTTATGACCAAAAGCCAATTGAGCTATTTTTTCAATTGCAAGGTATATGGAAAAGCTAAATCATTTTATTTGTGCAAGTGTTTAACAAACATGTACTAACCTATTATTACTAGATCCCACCAAAGAAATGTATGCATTTAGTATGCAATATTCGATCTTTTGGTTTACTTTCTTTGTGAGAAATTCACTAGTTATTACTCTATATTCCAGTTGTGGAAAAATGGAAGATGCTTCCCAAGTGTTTCAAAAAATGCATGAGATAAATTTGGTCACTTGGATTGCAATGATTGCAGGACATAGCAAGAATGGTTTTTCTATAAATCCTCAAACTATTTTTATGAAATGCAACAATTAGGATTGAAGCTAGATTTACTATCCCTTAGTAACCTCTATGCTTCATGTAGGGATGTTAGAAGACTAAACAACCTGTGAGGCTTAAAATTAAAATGTGAAAAATGACATAAAAAAATTACTTACAGTTCTTTATGGTATCTGCTTGTAACATCCATTGCAAGGATAACAAGATTTCATAACGAGTTCAATTTTTTCGCTGAGAGAGGCTCATGCGTGCTAGGGTTCTGTGCCGGCACATTTTGGCATACCTCTTCCCATTGCGCCTTTGGGAGGCAGACACACTAGCTGGGTCGTCATGCCTGACGGCAGTTCTGGGTCCCCCATGGGCCCATGTGACGAGCTTGAGGCTTTCAAATCTATGATATCTGGAAAATCCAACATCGATTAGGCTCTTCCGATCCCCAAATTTGTAAAGAAAATCGATGAAGTCCCAATCATTGATCTCCCCACACAACATCCCATGCATGTGGTCGTTTATTTGGTACATCGGGATTTGGTTGGCTAGTTTAGAGGGATCTAGCCCTCACCTAAGACCACGAACAATTAGATTCAAAAAAACTGGAGACCCCCGATCTCCAATAGCGTTACTTTCTATGTAGTAGGTAGAGGTTTATTCCTCTTTGAATTTATTTCCAAAGAAGACCGAGATCTGATCTTTAGAAGTGGGTCATACTTCATGGGACCCCAAGGTTTATATATGAATAGATGGAATCCAGACTTTGATCCTGCAGTAGATGTTCCTAAGTCCATTCCAGTCTTGGTCCGTCTCCCCAACCTTCCGATTCACTATTGGAATTCCTCTTCCTTGCAAGACATTGGAAACAAGATCGGCAAGTATATTGATAAAGCTCACCCAAAAGAGAACTATTCTTGTGCTAGAATATATGTAGAAGTATATTTGGAAGCAGGGCTTCCTGAAGCTGTCAAATTAGCAGTTGGAGAATGACAACACTACAAAAAAATTGACTATGAACAACCACCATTTAAATGTTGTCATTGTCATGAGTATGGTGACTTCCAAAAGAGCTTCCCTAAGAAGCCGATTGATCTAGAAAGAGACCAAGAATAAGGATGGATCCAGGAATGAACCAAAGCTAGCTAAATACAGGCCCATAAAAATGTTGATAGAATCTCGAGCCCTCCCAGGTCTGAAGATGCCCCCATTATTCCCAACTTCGATCAAGGAACCAACTCGGAGACCCTGGTCGTCGAATCTCTAGAAACTAGAAATGAGGAGGTCCCAGATTGGGAGGATGGGATCCCCCTAAGCCCATTTCCACAAATTGTAATCCCATCAAAAAAGGGAAAAATCCAGGAAGAAAGCAGTCTCCCTGAATCAACGAACCAGTCTTCAGATGAAGAGGCCTCAGAGGAAGAAGAAGGAGAAATAGGATAGTCGCAACCCTCCCCTATCAAAAGAAAATCCAAGCAAGGAAGGAAGACAAACAAGGAGTGAAGGGAAGAAGCCACCTACAAATACAATCTTATGGGAGTGCAAGTCACTCTTGAAGCCATGATAAACTCCAGGTTCACAAGGAAAAAAGGGCAGCCCAAAGGGGTGGCCAAATCCCCAAAAAGTAAGTAATGAAGATTGTCTCCTGGAACTTTAGAGGATTAAGAAGCAAAACAAAATTGGACTCAATGACGGATCTTATTTGTATTTTCGGTCCTGATATCTTGCTGATATAGGAGACAAAAATGGAGGAAGAGAGCTTCCTCCAGTCAGCTCACCTATTCTTGAAGAATGGTGAGGGTCTAGCTAAAAGCGCCCAAGGTGCTTCTGGTGGTATAGGTACTTTATGGAAAAAAGAGGCCTTTGATTTAATCCAATCCTTTGCGCATAATCATTGGATACTATCCATTATTCTTCACAAAGAAGCGAGAATCTAGGTAAGCATTCTCAATATCTATGTTCATGTTTTAATGGCAAAAATAAGAGACTGCTGGAAAAGTATTCAAGAGACTCTCTCTTCTCAAAATCCGGAAAACATCATTCTAGCAGGGGCTCTTAATATCACTCTTAATGCCAAAGAAAAAAAAGGAGGCTCTTTAGTCAGAGACCCCTTAAGAGAAATAGTAGAAGATGTCATGAGGGATTGGGATTTTGAAGACATAAATCTGAATTAGGGAAATTTCACTTGGTCCAACAGAAGAATTGGACCAGGTCATATTGCAACTAGGCTCGACAGGTTTTTAGTACAACAATCCTTTGTTGTTATTGGATTCAGAACGGATTCTCTCATCTTACCTTTCAACATGTCGGATATTAAGCTGATCTTGTTGGATCTGACTGAAGAAAAGAACTTAGGTCCCATCCCCTTTAGATTCAGCCCCTGCTAGATTAGCCAAGATGGGTTTCTATATCTTATCGACTCAGTTTGGGATGATCTAGTCTCTAGATCCCCCTTCTTTTTCTGGGAAGAGAAGCTGATAAGTCTTAAAAGAGATCTCAAGGCTTGGGATAAGAATTTAAAGTCCCCCTCTTCCCACAGACTTGAAGCCCAGCAAAATTTGGAAAATCATCAAAGATTTCAAGAAGAACAACCGATGGATTACCCCAGTCTAGAAAACGAATCCATTCTTCACCGTGTCCTCCAAAATGAGTGTAGGAACGAGGAAGAAAATATCAAACATAAATATAGATGTCTTTGGCTCAAAGTTGGAGATCAAAATTCCACCTTCTTCCATAAGCAAGCGGAAGGTCAGAAAAAATTCAAAGCTGTAAAGCAAATCCAGATTCAGGGACAATCAGTTCAGGAGTTTGAAGAAATAAAAAAGGAAGCTCACGACCATTTCCAAAAGGTATATTTGGAAGAGGGCTCTCGTCCCTCACTCCTGGGCTCTCCCATTCTTGACTCGGTTCCCCTTATGATCCGTCACTCCTCTAATAGAAATCTAAGCACACCGGTCTCCAAGAAAGAAGTGAAGCAAGCTTTGGCGGCTATGGAACCCGACAAAGCACTGGGACTGGATGGCTTTAGAGCCAGATTTATCAAAGGGTGCTCAAAAATTATCAAACATGATCTGGTTAAAATGGTTTGCAAGTCTCAGTCTTATGCAAAAATTGGAGGGAGCACTAACTCGGCCTTCCTCGTCCTCATCCCCAAAGAAAAAGGAGCTACTTCTTTTGATAGATTTAGGCCTATATTGCTATGCAATATTGGATACAAAATCATAACCAAGGTAATAGCCAATAGGATCAAAGAGGTGCTTCCTTCCATCATTCCAAACAATAAAGGAGGTTTTGTTAAAGGGAGGCATATTGGTGACAGTATAGTTCTGGTCCAGGAAGCAATTCACTCAAGCATCAAGAATCGGGAAAAAGGTATGGTTATAAAACTTGACTTAGCAAATGCCTTTGATATCTTTAGATACGATTTTCTATTCTAGGTTATGCATTGATTTGGATTTGAACTAGCTTTCATTATATGGATCCAAGCCTATATCAAATCCCCTTGGATTTCCCCCTTGGTGAATGGGCATGCAACAAATTTCTTTCAGGCTTCTAGGGGACTTCGTCAAGGTTTCCTGCTCTCTCCCCTGCTCTATGTTATTCAAGCCTTCGTGCTTAGATTTCATCTCAACTTCTGTCATCAAAAGAATGAGCTGCTTGGGCTTCACATTGCACGAGGTGTCAAAGATGTGAACCACGCCTAGTTTTCCAATGATACTATCCTCCTGGGGGGAGCAAGTGTGATCTCGTCCAGGATTTTTAAAAGAGAACTAGACTTATATTAATAAGCCTTGGGTAGTCTCAGCAACTACAACAAAATTCAAATCCTCAGCTGGAACTGCAACCCTAGAGAAATGGTGGACATTAGTAGAATCATGGGCATCAATTGTAAAACCCAATGGGATGATTTCAAATACCTTGGATTTTCTATCTTCAAATATGCCCCGAAATCCTCCACTTGGCTCCCAATAATTGATCAAATTAAAAACAAGATAAGTACTTGGAGAGAAAATTGGTTGAATCCAGCCAGGAAGGTAGTTCTTATAAAAGTAGTCTTATCTAGTATCCTGATTTAGCAGTTCTCCATTCTGCTCTCTCCAAAAGGTGTTTTGGCTAGTATTGAACATCTGACAATGAAGGCTAGATCCATAGTTTGGCCCCTAACCTCCCCTTGGAAATCTCGAGGCTCAAGGGAGGGAACCTGTAGGAGATTAGGATGGAGGAAGAGGAGCTCAACTCTTGGCTAAGACTCTTAAAGATGAATATCTTGTTCACATATGGTGGCTCAAAAGGAAATCCCAGGGCGGCAGAGTTATTATCACTCTGGAAGGACTCTTGGAAAGCTCTTTCGCTTGGGGTCTAGGCTTGGAAACTAACAACATGGTTGAGGCCCTAGCACTTTGGCAGGGACTCTGGATTTCCAAGAATCAAGGTATCACCGAGCTCATTGTTCTTGGAGACTCAAGAATTATTATACAAGCAATGATCGAGAACTCTATTCTGAATCAAATGCAACTCAAGCGACTAATCCATAAAATAAATTTACTTTCCCTCGCATTCAGTAAAATCGGGTTCTATCTTGTTTTGTGGAAAAATAACAAATATGTTGACCAAGCAGCAAATTTGGGTTCCTCTCTAAGCCTTTGAGAGCTAAAAATCAATGGGTCTGGCTCTATTTGCATTCCCCCATAGGACCGGGGCTATGTCCTTAAGACCTCTCCTCCTGTGAGCCCCCTCCAAGGGTCTTGAAATGTGTTCACATGCTCCTAACCCAGGTGGAGGCATGTGGGCATGTGGCCTCGTGTTAGAAGGAAGGTGGATTTTAAATGCATGTCATGGCTCCGTCGCCTCACCTGGTGCGAAAATGCTGGTTGTCTTGTCGAAGCAGGGGGATTTGAGTGAACTCTCGGCTAGATTAATGGATTGCACGATGGTTGATAGGGTGATCATAGTGTCCCTGCGTGGTAATGATTTTATTCAGTGGAGGGGAAGGGTAGGAGACACCATTGGCTTTGTTTGCGATGCTAAAAACGAGCATATACAAGAGTTTTGTTGTTGTATTGCGAACGGGAAGGAGATATTGATTCTCAGAATGGAAGCTGGGTTTGTATCCTCCAGTCCATCCTCAGCTCCAAGGCCTGTGGTGGCAGTTATCAGGGATCTGAAGCAAGATATTAAGGTGTTGCAGGATCAAGTTGATGCTATCGATATTGAAGGTGGTCCGAGATTAGAAAACGTGGATAAGGAATTGGCGTATCTACGGAAGAAAATAACTCGTAAGGTGAAGAGGTCCGAGAATGCAATTATTGGACTGCTTGCGGAACTATAAATCAAGGTAGATAAGCTCACCCTGAAGCTCGTCAAGCACGAAACTCCTCCCAACCAAGGTTCTTCATCCAGCTTTGATGGGAAATTCAATTGAGAGATATGGATTTTTTTTGTGTTGCTTTAATCTGTTTGCTGAGTTTCCTTATGTTTATAATCATGCTTCGTTCTGGACACTTGGATAGGATAGACTTGGTTAAAATAGTACTGCCTATGTTTACTAGATTTACTGTTTACTAAAGTTATTGTTTCCTGTTTACTGAAGACTAGTTCCTTTTTGCCACTTCTATAAGGGCGTATATAGAACTTGAAACCTATGCTGTCGCTTCGATAAGGGCGTATGGTGAGACTCTGAGGTAATTTTTCCGCTACCTCAAGGGAATTTTGTAAACTGGTTCTATTTCGGTGGTTACACCACTTTATTAATATATCATAACCGTTGTTGTAAAAAAAAACATCCATTGCAACATTATTTTGTATTCAGGTACCCACTTTGAAGCTATCAAAAGTTCAATACAATGACAATATTTCAAATAATATTAGTTATATATGTATGGAGAAAAATGATGTCATGATGAAATTGAACATCAATTCAAGCTTTAGAAGAAAGTGGAGGACGATTTATATTGGCATTTAGATTGTATTTGTTAAAATAGCTTTATATTTGAGAAATGGCTCCATTGAATAGAAAAAAACACTAGCTAAAATAACTAATTTTTTTATAATAAAACAAAATACACTTAAAAGTCAATTAGTACTTAATATTAATAAATAAAATTTTGAAATACTTACCACAATTTTATTATGAAAATATTTAATTATCATACATTCATTTTAATTAAAATCATTAGAAGACTTGGGTTAGTTTTTCACCCCTCTCATTACTTCACATAACCAAATCCTTTGTAGTAAGAGTCCCATGAACCCCAACAATTAGTAGGGTTGGTATGTTTTTACTTCTCTCATGACTTCATAAATCTATATAGTCACAATCCATTGCTTCCAACAAGTTAAACTAGAAATTCTTAAAATTGGAGTTGGTTATTTTTACACCTTCCACTCCTTCACAAATCTTCATATTTGGGCTTGGCTTAGTGGAAATGGAGATCCCAATAATTGTTTATGATATAAAAACCACAACATGGATTTCTATTTGTTAAGTAGAATAATCCAATACCATATCTCTTATTGAAGTACCAAAGGTTGAATAGAAGAAAACACGAATAAATTGTATGTGAATTATGAGCGATCGTAACTCATTTCCTGGAAGTCATGTGCTTGAATAAAATTCCATGTGTGGAAATTTTCTAGAGTTTGCATATGTAGTTGAAGGTGTGCAACTATGGAAGATTTTGTGAGTTCTCAACAGATGAGGGTTGAGAAGATCATGGATCATGGTGTTTGGTTGGGCATTCGGCAAATATTTGCTCCAAGTTATCCATTATGGAGCTTGATTCATGAATGGAAAATATATATACCATTGTTGGTGTAGGCTACTTTATTCAAATGTCGGTGCAACTCAAACGAAATCGTTGATGCTAGGTTTGTAGGCCACATGAGGCAGTAGGGGCTGTGCTCTCAAAAGAAAAGGGAGGAGATCCACTAGGCATGAAAATGGGGCTACCTTGAAAGTGTGGAAATCCGTGAAGAGAATGGTAAATCATGGAAAACCGCCAAGGAAAATCCATTTGGAAGAAAGTAGCAAATGATGAAGATAAGTCAGTTCATGAAGTAAAGTTAAAAAAAACGATATTCACATGAAGGATGAAGGATATATGTCATATAAAAGGTTTTTTTTAATGGTCCACATCAGTCTATATGGAATGATTTGAAAGTAAATTTTATTGTTAAAATAATAGTGGACATCAATTCTTAAAAGGGGAGTTTAAGGGGAAACCTTTGAAAGTGTTTCTCGGTTTTTAGCCACCCAGTTTCAATGTCAAATTCTCAAATTTTAATGCCCAAATCAGATTTCATTTAGGCTGAAAATAGCACAATATTTTTAGACAAACAAAACAGTGCTGAAACTCACATTTAATGACAGAAAATAAAATAATAAATGCACACCATAAATTTCAGACCATAAATTTCAGACTCAGAGATTTTTGGCGAGCATGCCTAGGAAAAACCCATAAGGGGAAAACCTGTAAGGAGAGAGAGATTTTTATTTTTCAGGGAAATGTTACAGAAATACTTAGAAAAAATTCCAAACCAACTTATCTCAACCAGAGAAATTTTTCTGTCTTGTTTTCTGTGCCCAACAGGAAAAATCAAACTCATACTTTTCGCTGAAGTTGACTCGAAAAACGTGTTGTTGTATGCATTGTAAGGCAGCCTCCTATATGATATATCTCAAAAATCGTTCCAAAGAAAGTTTCTCAGGATTCATTCCTATTGGTTTGCCTCGGTATTCATGCACACAACTCTTCTTGAAAACTATGCCTGAAAACCACCTCGAAATTTGTGCTCGTACCTTCTTCCTAGAATTCTGTGCACTATACGGATTCCGTACAATATGGTCTATATAGATAGGAAGCAATAGATTTTGTTGTCTCAAAAATTATGCCAGCTGGACTCCTTGAAAACTGTGCCCTACCTTTTTTGTACTCTTCCTTGATTTGTGTGCCCTTGAAAAATGGCTGTTGCTGCTAATTTCCTAGGCTTTCTCAGAAAATGGGTTTTCTCTCTCCCATCTCTCTCCTTAACTCTCATTCTAAAAAAGTGAAGTCCCTTTTCCTTTCCTTTCCTTTTTGGTGAAAACCATAGGGTAAGTGAATGGTATTCTAATCCAACAATTGAGATTGCATAAGATGAGTGGATGAGATTAAATGCTCATTAAATCTCATTTAAAATTAATTTCACTCACCTCACTTAATTTTTTTCAAAAAGTGAGTTTATTCTCTAAATTCAAATTGAATGCTCATCTCATTTCATTTAATGCAAGGGTCACTTTATTTTCCCATTTTAAGTGACTAAGGCAAAAATCAGCTAGGGGAACACTTTCCTAGGTACAAAAATCAACACTCCCTCTTACCGAGGAAGGTGTTCTGCACCACTCCCAACTTGTCTCTAAATAAGACAAACTTGCGCACCCCCCAAAGATTTCATTAGAAAATATGCAACCTGCTTATCAGTGTAAACATACTGCAATGTCATTGATACCTAATATAATCTCGAATGAAATGATACCTGATCTCAATATGATTTGATCAGTCATGAAATACTGGATTCTCAGGGAGTTGGATGCAACTTTGATTGTCATAGTAAATCAATGTAGGCCTCAGCTATTAGATTTTTATCATTTAAGCAATATGATCTAGGATCTTATTTGAGAGAATAACATGCACAACAAAAATCACAAGAGACAAGAGACACAAAGAATTTTCCTCGGGGAAACGATGTAGGAGAAAACCCTACAACTTCCTCAGAGATAGAATGAGCACCAATGGCAGCAATAAAACCCAAAGATAGAAAAGATGATCTCCAATAGTTGTTCTCTCTCTCTCTCACTTGAGAGAGCTTCTCCTCTCTCCAATCCAACAAGTCGACCTCACTTAACAATTACTTACCAAGGATGACTTCTCTAGGAGAGTGTAATAACCCTAGTGCCCCACAACTATGGGGACTTTTCCCTCTGATCAACAAGGAGGGTTAAACTTAACTCAATTGTGGGGACTATTGCCCCGAATTACAATGGAGGGTTAACCTCAATGACTTTACATGACTTTTTTACATTACAGATACTTCTCGATAGGAACATTGGGGTACAATACATAAGATATACAAATGAATACATTCTGAAGTTACAAATACATCAACACTCCCTCTTAACTAGGAATTTTTTCTCTTGACACAATTTATCAACACAAGTATTCTTCTCTGTATCATCTGGATCATCATCAAGTCATCTTCATCACTGGATCATCATCAAGTATGGACCATTACTTGATCTGGAGCATCACTAGATCATCATCAAGTCTAGATCATCACTGGATCATCACTTGATCTAGAGCATCACTGGATCACCACTGGATCATCACTTGATCTAGATCATCACTGGATCATCATCAAGTCTGGGTCATCACTTGATCTGGATCATCATTGTTGGATCATCACTAGGTTATCAACACTGGTGTTATCTCAATTCTACTCATCACAGGAAGTTCTATAGAGCCAACCCTTTTTCATGCTGGTTGTAGGCCTAGTATTCATGTAGGTCTTCATTGTCTTCAACACTTATATCTAACCATGGAATTAACCATGTTAGAAAGTCCCTCCCAGAACTCACATCTGACCATGGGAGGAACAGATCCAAGAACCATGTCAGAAAGGAACGCCCAACACTCACATCTGACCATGAGAGGAACACATCCAAAACCCATGTCAGAAAGGCCTAGCACTCACATCTGACCTCATCTTGTTAGAAAGGTTCTGCTCTTACCTCTGACCTCATCTTGTCAGAAAGGTACTGCACTTACATCCGACCTCATCTTGTTAGAAAGACTTTGCACTTACATTCGACCTCATCTTGTCAGAAAGGCGCTGCACTTACATTTGACCTCATCTTGTCAGAAAGGCTCTGCACTTACATCTGATCATGTGGGAACACATCCCTCAATTGCATCAGAATGTCTCTTCATTGATCATGTGTGAACACATCCCATAATCACATCAGAATATCTCTGCACTTACATCTGATCATGTGGGAACACATTCCTCAATCACATCAGAATGGATCTGCACTGATCATGTGGGAACATATCCCACAATCACATCAAAATATATTTGCACTAATCATGTGGTAACACGGCCCACAATTACATCAGAGCATCTCTGCACTTACATATGATCATGTGAAGCTCAACCTTCCACCATGTCATAAAGGCCAACGGACACATCAATTCCCTTTGGAGGGAACCTCGATCTGGAGAACACCAAGATTATCCCTGAAGTACTCAAACTTCACTCTAGCCATTTCTAGCATAGAATTGCATCAGGGCTGATTATGTCCAAGTATAACCAGCGAGCTTCGCCAAGACCTATTACATCCAAGGAAAACCTATAGGACCTTTTACATCTGAGCCACCTACGAGCTTCACCAGGATTTTATGCTCAGAAAACCTGTCTCACCAACTATACTAGAACTCCCTCTTTCGAGATATCTCGATCTAGATCACATATAGGAGCTTCACTGCTCCTTTCTAATCTCATACTGAAGCAACATCCCAAAGTTCTCTTCTTATCAATGGCACTTCCTACCCAATCCGAATCCACATAACCCTCTAGGTTAATCTTCATATTTGTATCATCATTGAGCCCATACTCAACTGTACCCTGCAGGTACCTCACTGCATGCTTTGAAACCATCAGGTGAACATGTCTCAATGTGTTCACAACAAAGCAAATATCTGGTCTCGTATTCGTCAGGTACATCAAGGAACAAATCATCTGATGATACATCATGGCATCAACCGACTCTGATGAAGCAACACACAATAGCTTCACATTCGATGCCATAGGTGTGGTCATGGTATTGCAGTCCATCATCTTGAAGCTATTTAGGATCTCTATTGCATACTTCCCTTTTCCCAGGGACATTCCATCTACTTTTTTCCATACCTCCATGCCTAAAAAGTAGTGTGTCATATCCAAGTCCTTCATCTTGAACTCGACAGCAAGTTTTCTTCTTATAGCTTTAATGAGTTCCTCTTTTTTGTCAAGAACAAGTCATGGAAATATAACAGGAGCATCACTGGTATTCCACCTTCAACCTTGAAGTAAAGGTTGGAATCCGCTTTACTCTCAGTAAAGCCTAGAGTCATCAGTAATCTGTCTATCCTGTCGTACCATGTCAAACCTCAACATCTTCTACAGTCACTCGCTCTGAAGCGGAGCATCATTCTCCTTTTGTCTTTTGTACTCTATGCACTGAAACATTTTGTACCAGAGTGACAAGTATCTTCCTCTGATACTAATATTCTACGTATCCATCTAGGGTCACTGGATACCAAGACCCTCTATCTTGAACATTTTCAAAATTTGTTCTTGCACCCATATGTGAGCTTGTTATTCTCTATAGGCTTTCATATTCAACCTTGTAGAAAAGGTTAAGATCTTCATCACTCTAGGTGATCTTCAAGTTACTCATTTGTGTGTTATCCCACGGGTTTCTTTTGAGCTCGTACAAGGCCATATTTAATTTGCACACATGAGCCTGCCTATCATGTGTCTTCACTTCCAGTGGCTGCAAATGTCTCTTCATAGTCTATGCCTTCTTTTCATGAGAAGCTTCGTGCTACGAATCTTGCCTTGTATCCCATAGTGTTTCCATCTACTGCATACTAGATCTTACAGATCCATATGGAAGACACTACGGACCTCCCTTCAGGTCTCGATGCATCCTAGACATCATTCTTCTAAAACTGGTACTCCCCTTCCCTTTCTTCTCACTAGCGTAAAATGAGAGATTAGTGACCAGGAGACCAAAACTTTTGGTCACCACAGTTTTTTTCACGGGATAAATGACCAAAATTGATAAATTTATGTGAGCTAACTCAAAAAGACCAAGATAAATGACCACTTTTGGTCACGTGTAAAAACTAAACTGAAAAGACCAAGATAAATGACCAAATTTGGTCACGGGGTATCTAGACTAAAAATGACCACATAACAATTGGTCATTATTTGGTTATTTTTAGTTGTGTCACTCCAGCAATGGAAAATTACAATTTTGACAATGAATTTGTACAATTTACTAAATTCTAACACGACATGTAGATTCAGAGGGGGTCTCTGAATCCATCTTCCGTGTTAGAATTTAGTAAATTATAGACCTCCTCATGTATGACAACTTACCTATTGACACCAATTTAACTATCATGATAAAAAACGTTTGATACACTGCTAAACTAGGAGTGGTTTTGAAACAATTTTTTAAGACAATAATTTAATTAGGTCTCTATTCTACCGACTTTTTTCTTTTCCTTTTCATTTCATTTTTTTTTGTCTCAAGAGGAAAGTTATGGTGGCAAGGTGAAGTGTAACTGGGGGTGATAACATTTTGGGTTTCAGTAAAACATTACTTTTCATTTCGCTGGAAACGGATGGGTTTTACAGAGCGGCTGATTGGAAATGTTTTAGGTTGATAAAATTCCAGATTCAAGGACTGTTTGCAATCAAGATTGAGACAACTAATTATTGTAACAGAGCCCATTTAACAAGTGTTT
This sequence comes from Pseudotsuga menziesii, assembly GCA_001517045.1. Classification (NCBI taxonomy): domain Eukaryota; kingdom Viridiplantae; phylum Streptophyta; class Pinopsida; order Pinales; family Pinaceae; genus Pseudotsuga; species Pseudotsuga menziesii. The sequence goes on along the minus strand of LPNX010249340.1, from coordinate 218,978 downwards.
CCTTTAATATATCAAACAATTTCCTTAGTAATCCCATCGATGAATATGTTTTCATGCAGAAGAACCCAAATGAACTATGTTCTTCTATGAAGTACTTGGATCTTCCTAGCTATCAAGTGGGGAGTTGACCCCAACTGGGTACTTGAACCCTATTTTAAGGTTCTTTTGGGTACATTTTGGTTCTTTTGGGTAATTTTTGGTTCTTTTGGGTTCTCAAGGGCCACATTATCTACAAAAAAATGCTAAATTTTAATCTTACAAAAGCTAAAAATAACAAGGAAAGGGTGGGTTCCTCCCCCCAAACCCTAATCCTTCACTTACCTCACATTCTCATGCACTTAAATGGGAAAATTAGCCTCTTATTTTTACCATTATATTTCTAGTAGTGAAGGGGGAGAAACAATCTAATAGTATAGGGAGAAAATAGTCCAGCAATGAAGGGATTTTGTTGCTATATTAATGTTTATTAAATTTATTTACAAAATATTAATCCTTACACTTTAAATGGCCTTGTACACTTACTTTCACCAATATTGATGTTTAGTTATGTGACGGAGTTTAACTTTGTTTGTCATATATTGGCCAACCACTTGAGATGTGGCAAACCATCCAAGACCGGAAACTAATTCTTAAAATTGCATGTACCATTCTACTTAATAATATCATAGTATTGAAAACAGTGATAGAAAGAATTATATATTTTAGTGGTTTGCTCATTTCTTTTTACTTTTTGAGACCTTTTGTCATTTGACCAATGTATAGACAAAACAACATTCCCGCGAGCCTGTTTTTTACTGCCAAGTTAAATTGTTCATTATTTGAAGGCGTCTTTCCCTTTATCTACCCTGAAATTCTTTTTGGATTGCTGGAGAAAGGAATCATCGAATTTTTGCACAGAAAGATGCTTGGAAAATGGAGCAAAATGACCTTAATACGAGGTTCTTCTTATTTATTTTCAAGTCTTATTTGTTAGTTGACCTGGGTTTTGGGGTTTCAATAAGCTCAACGTTTTAGTTTGTATTGGAAGTGCCTTAGATTCGAACCTTACTTTTGATTTGCATAATCAAGGCCTCAAACAATCGTTACTAATGAACCCAAATTGAGTTTTTTGGGGTTTTGCACAACAAATTAATGTTTTCAGTAGGATTTGGTGTTTGATGGGTTTCTGCTGCGATTGAATGATACAGAGTTGGCCGTAGCAGAACTTTTTGTTTTTATTTTGAGTTTCATAGCAGTTTGAATCACTTGTCGAGTCTTGGATTGGAAACTGGTAATGAGATTATAGAAATTAAAGAGTATATTGGAAGAGGTTTTTGAAGATCTTCCCAAGATTACATTTATATTAGCATTGGATTTTAAATATCTTCCTGAGATTGCTTATGCTGGGTTATTGGGGTTACGAATTCCTTCATCTATTAATAACTTTGATCTTTGTGAAAGATTACGGTCATTCAAAAAAAAGGGCTTAATGTTTTCAAATGAACAATATGGGATCCAGGCACCAATTGATTTGAGTAACTTGTTGAATAGTTGATAATTGAGACTGAAGATCAGTAAAACATTTTGCAAATATTATATATGATTTCTTGAAGTAGAAGATTGGATGAGTTAGTGGGTAGTAGAGTTTGCATCAAGTGGTGAGACATATGGGTTGGTTTTTGTTTGAGAAAATGGTCGTCCATCAAGCATTTTAGCTGAGGGGCAGAGTTGGTTTCAGACATCGCGGATAGCCCGTGTAGATTTTTTTGAAGATTGTGCCTTTTATAGGAAAGTGCCCTTAAGACAGACCAAGATCAAACTTCCAATAGACAATTTATTTGAAGAAGAGATGAATTTGTTCCCTTAACAATTTTGGAAAAGGTTGCACGGTGATTAGACCAGTCAATTCACTGGGATCATAGTTCATTTCCACTAGATATTTTGTTAAGAAACTTGCTAAGACAAATCTTTGAGATTTTGCATGATGTCAAGTCGATTATAAAACACCTTGCAGAAGGAACCATGTCTAATTCTAGCAGTGATTCAGTAAGAATATTTTGAGGATTGTGCATCATACATTAGTTAGATTGCACTAGAATTGATAAGTTTCAGATGATGCGGAAAAGGTCAAAGAGCATGCCAAAATCAACAACTCATCAGTTATTCAAGACTAAGGCCAAAATTAGGGTTGATGACTTATAGGGAATGTTCACTGACCTGCAACAGGTCAGGAAAGAGAGCCGAGTCAATGATGCTCTAGTTTTGGAGGAGCAGGTTCATCAATTGCCGTGGGAATGCAAAGCTGAGCTACATGAGGAATCACCTACTACATCAATGCTGGTCACTTTCTAACATATTTTCCAAACTCTGTTTATTCTTATTTATTTTCATTCAGTAAGAACAATAGAAGGGTCAATACATTGCAAATAATTCTTTGAATCAACTTTGTATCCTATTGAAGCAAAGGTTTATGAGCTTCCTGGGTTCATGGTTATCAGATGAAGGTGCCATTATGTTTTCCTTGTATCATTTATTTGTTCTGTTGACCTCTTCAATCTTTATTCTATGTATAATGCTAAAGTCTAATATTTGCAACAATTAACAAGAGTTAACATATCAAGATATGGATAGAATAAGTTGTTTATCAAATAGTTCATTATCCTTATTGTTTGAGTTTATTATACAGGAAGCAAGCCTATGTTCGTCATATTTGTCTTGTGATATGTGGCGTTTGTTGCAACTTCATGAAGAGGAATATGATGCTACCATTATTCTTGTAGCACCATACAGCTCTAAGCTTCAACTTAATGAAAATACCCTTGAAGCTGCTAATCCATCTAGTTTTCAGGAGGTGATTCCACCCAATGAAATGAGAAAGGTGTTGCCAAATGATTCTTCATAATCTTAGTGTATGGTTGCTGGCAATAATTTGAGATTGTTCTGAAAAATTGTACATTTTGGTTGTCTTTAGGACTTCTATGTGGAACACGCTAATGCAGAAGCACAAAACATTGATGGGACTAGTAGGTCTGAAAACATTCATACATAATCATTACTGCAAAATACTGATGAGAGCTTGGAAGCAGTTACCTAGATGAATCGAGATTTTGATCATAATCTATGCCTCTCTTTAGACCCTGAGGTTGAGGAAGAGCATATACCTAAATTTCAAGGTCCATGCCCAGGAATTTCTCCTCCTCCTAAGGCTTTTTTAGGCCCCAAATGTTCCCTTTGGGATTGTCCTAGGCCTGCTCAAGGATCAGACTAGTGCCAAGACTATTGTAGCAATTTTCATGGAATGGTGGTTTTGAATGAAGGTCCACCAGGCATGGGACTTGTTTTACGACCTGGAGGCATTGACCTGAAGGATGGCCTTCTCTTTGCTGCCCTTGGTGCTAAAACAGTGGTAAAATATTTTGGGATTCCTAAATGTGAAGGTGCCCCAACAAAAAAATTACCTTGGAATGCACCTGGTATGGTATTAACATATTACAGTAGGAATACCTATTGCATGTACTTACACATTTATGGAAAAATACAAAGAAAAATGACTTTAAAAGTCATGGTTAACATGATTTTTTAAAGTCTCATAGGAGCTTATTGTTTTTAGAGAAACTAAATTTGTTGATAAGGGTACTTTGATTAGATACATAAGGTATTATAGTTTCTTCATTGTCTGGTATTTGTCTTATTTTTGCAGAGCTCTTTGACTTATTTGTTCTTCAAGGGGAAGTTATTAGAGAGTGGATCTTTTTTTACAAGCCATGAAGGGATTTTGAGAGTGGAAACAGAAAGCAATGATCATCGCCAAATTATAATGGTCGTGGATGGCATGAATCAAGAAAGCAAGTCATGAAGGAAATTGGTGGGATGAAGAGATCATATTACATGGATCCTCAGCCATCAAATCGGTTCGAATGGCATCTTTATGAGTATGAAATGAATAACTGTGATTCATGTGCTTTATATCAGTTGGAGTTGAAGCAAGTTGATTCTAAGAAGAATACAAAGGAAAAGGTAATGGGAGATTATGTCAACACTGAAAAGGTAACTACAAATTAATTAATTTCAAAGGAAAAGGTAATTTAATTTGAATATATGAAACATTAGGTGACCTGTGTACATTTAAGGAGTATCTGATAAATTAAATTACCTTTGTTGATATCTAACACTTTAGGTGACTTGTGTACATTTTCTGAAGGTTTAGTTTTCTTGCATGATTTTATTAAAAGATAATAAAAATTTTTATTTTCATCCTGCCAAAAGGAAAGATTTATTCTTTAGGTTTAAAAAAGAGACCCAACATAACCCCAAATTATATCAGCATAATTTCACATCGATGAGATTACATTGTCAGTTGCAGATTGCTTATTCTGTAAAAAAAATCATCCAAGTTAAGTTTTTTATAATGCTTGGACATGAATTTGAAAGTGATTGGTTAATTCACTGTTAATGTATTACTGTAATTGTTGACCAGAAAGTAATTCAACAATTATATAAATTTATGTCTATTCACAATATTTAGAATGCTTTCCATATTTGCTTTACGTATAAGAGTCTTGTCATCCTTTCCTTTGAATCAGAAGAACGAATAATAATTGTATTGCCTCTTTTTTTTATTTTAAGAGGTTGTTATTTGTTGCAAACTTAGTAGACCTTTGTAGGCATTCAATATATATGTTTTTAAAAACTATGAAATACATATCCTTGGGAAACCCTTGACCCACTAGGAAGTTCCAACTTTTGCCTTGTTTCAAAGATGTTACCCATGGTAAATTGTATTCTTCTTTAGCATTAAGAGCTCAAGATGTCAATGTGGGAATTGATCCTATGTGGGGAGGATATCACTTGTCTCAACTTCCCTGGCTAGACACAATTCTTGTAGGGTTTACAGAATGATGAACAATTTTAAACATGTACACATGCAATACCATCTAATGTATGTAAATGGTCATCTGATGTTGAAGTACATCATTATTTTTTATTAGCCTATAAACATTTTTGTTGTGGATAAGTTGTTTATTTTTCCATGATTAGGTAGGTTAGAGTGACTCTCAATTATGAGTGCAAGGAAATATAATCTCACTAAGTGAACTTGCTGTATAAACTGGTATGCGACATGCTATAACATACTTATCTTCTAGGCTGCCTTCAGGAGCCAAATAAATTTATATGTCAGAAAGGATCGATTTCTAGATAATATATAATTCTTTTATTCTTTTTTATTCCAGCCTATGATGCTAATTAGGGCTTCACTGTTATACCTAGAACATGCATCTTTTCTTTCCTCTAGCATGACTTGATCATGCTCTTTCATGGCTAACTCATTTATCAGTTAGTTTAGCTTACTTCATGCTTTTTTAGGAGCCCTCAGTACATCTGTAGGTGTAATTGCTGATTGTACTCTTTTCAATTTCTTTGACCTACCTTTTTGGTCATTTGTTGGACAATGATATATTTATCTTGTTTTTTTCTCTTCCCATTCTTTACCGGAATGTATTATTCTATCGTGTGCACCAGATAGTTGAATTTACTGCAATTTTCCTATATTATTTATGAATTATACATGCCGAGTGTCTAAGATTGAGTTTCCTTTGCATCCTTCTAGCCTTACACATTACAGACATGACTCCAGCAGCAGTTCTTCCATTGTCAAAGTTTCCTCGAGTTTATTTTCATGCACCTGGGAAGAATCGAAAACAAGTATCCGAATTTGAAACATTTCTTGGTTATCTCCTCAAAAGGGACAAGGTCATCCTTCAATTTTACTGCCTTTTTACAGTTTTGAAAGGTATAGGAGGGTTTGCCTACTTTTCATTGCATTAAATTATTATTGCATGGCTGTAAAGAGTGACTAATTCTAGAAACATCATTTATTTTGTTTTCAATTACTTCTATAGCAGACTAGACAGTAGTTCAGTTAATAATGGCAACATTCATTCAACATGTTTGATCCCAAATTAAGTGAAGCATGCCCGAAGGATCTATAGATCTAAGGATATTAATATGCAATTGTAATATGATTATCAAATTCCCATATGTTGTTAATTTGGTTTAATTGTTTCTTTAAAAAAATGGTGGCCTGAAAAAATTGTTTCTTGTATATCGTTTGTGTTAAAGGTTGTTGTTTGTCATTTTGGATGGTATGAATTCCTTATAACACCACCTGTTGGAAATTTTGATCGCATTGGTGTTGCTTATCTCCTTATTAAATCTCCTAGGGATGGTGAAGTTCCAAGTTGTTGCTGCATCATAATGATAATTGGTTATTAGTAATCAGATTTGTTTTCTATGCTTTGCCAGTTATATTTTGATTAATTGTTTGTCTTTTATTGAAAAATATCCTTGCTGATAACAAAGGTTTGCTGGTCAGATAACAGAATTAGAGAACCCATGCTTGCTCAAGTGGATGTTGTAATTCGGCCGCAGAATCTAACTTTATACTCCAGGGTATTGCAGGATCATATAATATGTGAAGATTCTCGTTCTAAGGTGGTTGTAGAGGATGCTTACTTGGAGCCACAAAATTCTCAAACATTACATCTAAGGTTGGTGAAGGGAAATGCAACTTGTGGGATCTCTAATGACCATCAACAAGGTGGACCTTACCCGAATGTGTTAGCTCCACTTGAACACATAATTCCTTATGTAGAGCATCTCAAAATGTCAGCAGATTTATTCAGACTCTTACCTTCCAATGCTCACAATACTATGAGATTAGAGGGAAGATCTTGCCTTCTTAGGGAGTCTCACAACTCACTCCAAGTCTCAAAGTTAGACGAGGATTAAAGATTCGTAGCCCTCTTGTGTCAGGAGATGTTTGGTCTATGCCATTATCTTGCTTGAGAAAAATCTTGTAAAGAGACATATAGCAGGTTGCTTACTTCCTACTTACCTCCAAGTTTGAGGAAGAGACTCTGTGACCAGCTTACTAACATATTTTGTATGTATGTATGTTAGACAGTGCAAATCCATCTGCCTTACAATCATAACAATATTTATTTATGGGCTCAAATTTTAGTGCAAATGTCCCAATTCAGTGTGATTTGGTTCCTGTACAGTGGACTAATGTTTTTCAAGAATTTGTGTTGGTGAAATGGATACTGGCCATTTTTGTTCAATTTTAAGCATTTATTTTTTCTGTTTGATGTGTTATTTCATTAAAATGACTTATCAACATATTTCCTCTAATATTTCGATGTACTTGGGTGGAACCTTTGATGTAGATTCGTTGGTAGAGAATTTGTTACATCAGCTTCCAGGAAACTTGGCCATCATTATAAATGTATATGACACAACCAATAAATATTTTCCTATGCTGATGTATGGTACGGGCTCTAATAGCCACCACATAAGCGAATTGGATTTTGGAGATCTTGATAGAAAGCATGAACTTCCTTGTGGGTATGTCTTGTGAATTTTTAATAGTCAATGGTGTGTAAGGAGTTTTATCAGATGGCATTTCTTGTGAATTTTTGCATGATATGTTTGTGAGGAAGTCAGATTGTATCAATAAAAATTTCCATTACACATGTACAGATATTTTGTAAATAAGAACGTACCAATTCAATGGATTCATTAATAGCCATTACTAGTTAATTTAGTACTATAATGAGTAGATCTTACAAATTGTGTTGGGGGCGTTCAGTTGGACTATGTTGAGAATGGTTTCTCTTTTATGATGAATTATTGCTTAATCGATGTTCAAACATTTAAGACAGTTTGATTTAAAATTTTATTGTGGTCATTGTTCCCGAATCCCTGAGACCATGGATCTACAGGATTCTCGTCACAACTTTGTACACTTTTCATTTAATTTTACTGTTCCCTTTGTTAAAAAGTGTATGACTTGTGCAGCCACTATAAATATTTACATTACATTACATATGTAGACAGATTATAAATAACAACATGTCAATTCACTAATAAAGAGTTGTTACACTAGCACAGTCCTTGTTACTTGGTCTGACCCTTGTGGGTAGCTTACACACATGAATAGATTTTACAAATTGTGTATGGGACATAGTAAGACTTCAGTGAGAATAGTTTCTCCTTTATATGCTATATCGCAACTTCAGTCATATTGCAACAACTAGATGTAATACTTTGTTGCAAGGAACAATTTCTTAAAAGGCAAACACTAGAGTACAAAAAGCCTTTCTTCCATAACTGCATACCTTAACACTTAAATTACAATTATAAACAAGAATGCGCATACTTGTCCCAAAAATCACTTGTTTGACCACTGGAATTCAATTTCTAGACTCCATGGTCAATCTGAATGGTGACCTTCCCAAATGAGCTCTTCCCAAAGCTACTCTTGTTCTTGCAAGATATGTGAAGCTTTTGACCTTTAGGTGGGCTGTCAAAAGCCCAAGCAAAAAATTCATCCCATTCTAGAGTTGGACTAGTTGACACAACCTTAGTTTGCCTTGGTGGACCATTCCCAAGTGTAATTTTGTAGTATGCGCTTGGGTTTCCCACTGACTGCTTCAGGTTTATGCCTCACTTGATAGTTACCAATAGAGTTCCTGGTAGGAACTGCAAGAGGAGCTCTGCCTTTTCTTGAAAAAGAGGCGGTCCTGATTGAATCAAATACTGAAGAATTGGAATAGCCTCTGCTGCAGCAACAGCTTGAGCTTTTCCAACTTCAGCTGTACATGTTGACCAAGCTTGTCTAAGAAGAAAAAGTGAATCCAAGGCTACTTCCTGAGTTGCTTCTGGCCCAGACTTCAAGGCAGCAACTAAATGAGGGATGCAATTTGTATCTTGATCCATTGCTCTGAGCCTTGGAAAATTGCCAAACAGAGCATTTAATGCTTTCAAATAATCTTCACTTACAGTTGCCATGGCCCATAAGTCCTTTTCAATGGCAGCAACCAAAGCTCGGGCAGTGTCACTAGAGGCATATTCCTGAATGGTAATACTTTAGAACATAAGATTTATAAAAATAGTTGCCTGGATTGCCATATCAAAATCACTAGAGCTGATAAGGTCAAGGACAAACTGAATTCTGCCAACTTCTGCAACTGGTCGCTTATTTGAGCGGCTGTACATAACTAGATTTTGCAAGGCACAGATGGCAACCACCTTCATCTCTTCTGTTGGTTGGTATTCAAGCAGATTCATAAGTGCATGGTAGGCAAAGATTGCATCTGTTGTCCATGCCAGAGTCTCATTTTGAAATAGATCCCCTAGTGCAAGAGCAGTTAGCAGTCTTGCTTGCTGAGTCTAAGTCTAAGGATCAAGCAAATACTGAGATAATGGAGAAATTGCCGATTTTGAAACTTTCAAGTTTCTTATCTTGACATTATTCAGTAAGGATTCCAGGAGTCTTGCTGTAGCCTCCTCACACTAATGACACCTAAGAAGTTCCATGAGTGCCTCAATGGCGCCACTTTCTTCCATGGCTTCAGCACTAGATGCATCATCAGTCTCCAGAACAAGAAGGGCATTTAATGCACCTACAATGGTTGGTTCTAAACTAGAGTGGAGCATTTTTACTAGGACTGCAACAGGTACCTCCAAATAATACTGGGAACTGAATTGTAAAATACTTGATAATACAGAAGCTGCAGATTCCCAGAATGCATGGGGAAGTGGAGGGTCAGCCTGTAGAATCACCTTTGATAGCTCAACAACTCCACCCACATTTGCAATTGCATTTGGCTAGCTTAATGAAACACTTTCAAGAGCTTTGATTTCCTTTTGTTACAAAGTGGACATACCAGACTCAAGAACCTGAACCAGAGGGCCAATTGCCTGTTGAGTGATCATGTCCCTCTGCAAGTATTCCTCCAGAAGTAAATGAGAAAGCAGTTCTGCTGCAAGCTGCTGCATTGAATGGGATGGTGAATCCAATAGAGGAATCAGTGGCTCCATTGCCTGAGAAGGTGTCAGCTTGTAGGTAGCACGTCGTTGAGGATTCTCTAAGATATTCACCAGCACCTGCATTGCACTATGCTACCTTGCAGCACTAAAGTTAGGTCGAGTTAAAGCTAAGAAAAGAGGCTCGACTACTTTTGCAGCTGATGTTCCTTTTGCAATGCTGTCGTTATTTGTCACTATCTGAAGTAATTCTACCATCACAGCACACAGAGAATCTGGTGCTTCTAGAAGAATTTATGGTATGTTTTCAACCACCCCAGCTTTAATCATATCAAGCTTGCAAAGTGGCCGATTTTTGCCTAACCTCGCCAGGGCATTTATAACAGCCTCATGAAGAGGATAATTCACACCAAATAGAAGTCCAACAAGTGGAACAACAGCACCATGTGCAGCAATAAGCTCTACCAATTTTTCATCATCTAATAGGTTATCAAGAGCACGGACTACAGCATGGTGGGATGGACTGAACTCTGTAACAAGAAGAGAAACCAGAGGTTCAACACATCTGGCTGCAGCTAGTGTAGATCTAATTCTTGAATTCCCAAAGAGAACACAACACAACTCTGCAACATCCTCTTTCATCCCCATTGAGCAATTTGAAGAAAGAATTCGGCATAACACATCCACTGCATTTGTTTCAACATCAACAACTACAAGTGCTCTTAAAGGATTTTCAAACATCAACCTGATCAATGCACCAATTGCAGCACGTTGTTCATTTTCTAACCTAGAGCTAAGAATTTCAACAAGAGGCTTGATAGCATGGCTGCTTCCCCAACCTTAATGTGGTATGTTGCAAAAGGACCTTCCAAAGCTCTTACTGCACTGTATCTTGATCCCCTGGTACCCAAGCGTAATACTACAACCAACTGATTGACAACTCTAACAACAGACTCATGTCGTCATATCTCAGGACTACTAAAAAGAATCCTTAATAACTATGCCAGTGCTTCTTCTATAGCATCTTGAGGACCAAGAGAGAGATACTTTGTTATGGCTTCTATAGCCCCAGCTTCTGCCATTACAAGCTTGTTTTAATTATTATCTATTGCTAGTTGAGTTAAAAGCCCTAGTGCCAAGGAAGGAGCACATGGATGATCTGAAACAGGTTTCAACAGTTCAACCAAGGTAGGTATTTCTTTGCGAGAAGTTGCACCAACCTTAATATCATCAACTCTAAACAATCACTTCAGAGCTACATGGTCTGGATCATGTACCAGTGAGAATTCCTCAGACAGTTCTATAAGTTTTGAGATGTATGCTTTAGCACAACCAAGTAAAGGTATAAGTCCACCAACAACACCAAAATTAGCTACGGCAAGCGAAGTACCTCTGCTGCCATTGCAGATCAGACTGGTTAGAGCTTCTGCAGCAAAGTATTTGTTTGCAGTTTCCTCAGATTTCAGTAAAATTGCAAGTGTAGGGATGGCTCGCATTGTTGTAGGTTCACGAATTATATCCATATCTTGAAATAGAATTGCCAATAAGAGAGCACATACCCATATACTGCCATTTTATTCAGTGTCAATCTGCTCATAAAACAATTTCACTTGTCAATAAGTCTGAACAATAAAATGCTATGTTTACAAGAGCATATACAAACAGTAAGGTCACTAAAAACTTGATATAGATCAAATGAACATATCAGCTTCAAAATGTAACTATAAATAGAATAACCAGATACCTAGACAAATGGAAGAACAAAACAAAGTGTAAGCAAAATCTAGTTTACATGACATACTGGAGGTAAAGGATGGAACTTCATTTTCATGGAAAAATAAGACTCAAAGGGTGAAAACAAAATTCCAAGCAAATAGAAAAATGCACAGAAGGGTTCAACAAAAAATTCCAATAAATAGCCTCATGTTTTTTCACTATAGAGATGTCATAGATTCCATATTTTCTATACTTTTCATCAAATTGCTCAAAAATGCAATTTTATATAATAATTGCTAGATATGGTAAATCTTATCCAACTTCTGAACATAGTAGCTTGTTTGTTTTCTCATAGTTCTCAATGCTCTTTCAATTATCCCACCTATTTATTGTGAAACAGATGCAATACAAGACAAGAAAATTACCTGCACAACTTGAGAGGAAAAATTTTAAATTCTCTTTGTGAGGATCTCAATTGCATCAACCTCCATTATAGCAAACTTATTTTTTCTATCATGAGATGCCATCACAGAAAGTAACCATATAGCTACAGAGCACCCTGAAGTAGTAGCTGTAAAATTTTCAATAGTTGAATCAATTTCCTGCCGTTCTTTATTTGTTTTGAAGGTATTTCTATCTCTCTCCACTTCACTGTCATGACTGCTGTTATCCAAACCCATGTCCAATGTCCTAGATCCAAGCATTTCAACAAGACACTGTATAATCTCAAAGTTGAGGTTAGCTTCATTGAGAGCTTCCATTGATTTCTCTTTGTGTACCTTTGCAGCACAAACCAGAAGGGCCGTTCCTCCTGCTTTGACTTCTATGTTAATAGAGTTTATGACACGTCCTGCAATTGCAACAATGCATCCAGATGTGCCACTGATCATGTCACCCAATCCATTAGACTGATCTAGGCAAAGCCTTGAAATAATTTCTATATCTTTTTCCTGCAAAGGAGGCAATCCAGCGGCTAACCATGAAACAAGAGGCCCTACACTATGGGGAGCTTCAGTGAGAACTTCCCATGGCGGTCGACTATATGTGGCCCCACCTTTAACTCTAGCTAAAGAAGCAAGGGCATCTAATGCTTTTGATGTAGCATCATCTTCTAAATTGGAAGCCACAAGAAGTGCAACTAAGGCAAGCACAGTTCCAGCATGATGGATGCTTTCGCACAGTGTATCATCGACATGTCGAGATTGAAGAAGACATGCAATTGCTATAGAAGCATGTGTCTTGCCATCATGAGTTCCCTCTCGCAAGACCCCAGTTATTGGTAAAATAATATCCTCAACTTGTACCTCTTTTGCAATGTCAACATCTAATAGAAGATTAGAGAGAGCTGTTGTGCCCTTTTCTTCCACTTCTACCACTGAAGATTTTGCAAGGTTAACTAATGGTGTAAGCTCATCTCTAGCTAACTTTGCAACTTCCTGGATTTGTTTTATTGAACAAAAAATAGTAGCAAGACAACGTGCTGCCTCAATCAAAATCTATTCTGATCGTGTATTGAGGAGCTTCATGACTAGTTCAATGCTTTCAATTGCAATATTGCTTTCACGCAAATCCTTCCTGTAGTTAAATAATGATGCAAGAACTGAAGCAGATTTAGCTCGAGTATTGTCATTAGTAGAACAAAGGATTTTAATTATTGTTTCAACTACATCATTTGCAGCACTCCCTTCCAGTAAAATTTCACTTAGGGGTGCAACTGAAAGTAGAGATCTCAATGCCTCCAGAACATGAACTTTTGATTTTGGTAAGTCACCTGCTAGCAAAGTAGTGAGTTGGCTAATAGTGATGCTATCTGATTTATGGGTAAGATGGTTCAGTGTCCTTGCAACAATTTATTTTCCACTCGAAATACCATTTTTCAACAACCATATTAGCACAGGTACAACATCTGCACTTTCAACACATGCACGAATATCTTCACTATGATTACAGATATTTCCAATAATGGTTGCAGAGTCCTCTTTTGCTTTTGAAGACCCAATCTCCAGAATCTGGACAAGGGGAGGTATGCCACCTGTAGCAGTAATTGCCCATTTGCTCTCATCATTTTCATTTGACAACATACAAAGCAATGCCACTGCACATTCCTGCTGCTGTTCGCAACATCCAACACTAAATTTGTTTTGGAGTGAAGATGTTGAACCAATGACTTTCTTTTTAGCTAAAAGTTAAAACTGGGTGAATCATTGTATGATTCATACTGCAAACTAGTTGAAGTAGAAAGTCCACTCCCAAAGAGAAACACTTCCAATGGCTGTAGAAGAATTCTAGCATCTAATAGACTCTCTCACTATGAGTGCAATGTTGTGTTTTGAAGGTCTGATTAGGACTCTAAGACTTGTTGATTATATAAATGCTTGTTTACTGCCCTATTCTCTTAATGCAAAATGATAAATTGCACCCCTGTGAAACAAACCCTTCCAGCTGTACTAGTCACCCATTGATGAGAGAATGGAGGATCTAGTGAACACACCATTATCTTTTGAAGATGCACTTGTTTCTTTGTTTGACCACAGTGATCAAAACTTCAAAGTTACGTAAAAACATTGTAAAAACATTGTTAGGAATCCCTAGGTTACACCCCTATCATCCTAAACTAGCCTAGCTACCATCCCCTTCAACCCTAGCCAACTTATCACTCAACGCAAGGCCATTTGCATCACTGATTTGGCCTATAGAACTTAACGGCCTGCATTACACTCACCTTGGATTGGATGCTTTCCTCCACGATCCCAAGGCCATAAACCTTCAATGCAAGGTCTCTAGGCTCCTTATTCAGCCATCTTCACACCTCTCAGCCCTCCATAAACTCTTAACTATAGATTCATAAAGGAGGCAACCATCACCATATTTCCTTAGCTCATTTGACCCTACACCAACCTACCAACATCCATTTGACACCTAAGCTATAAAATCTCAAACGCTACACACCCTAGGCCCTAATATAGTCCCAAATATCACTGTTGGTTAAAATTTGTCTGGTCTGTCTTCCCATAATTCCATCCTACCACAAGGCACCTACTTTATTGTGATTGTCTTCTCAACCAGCCATCTATTGGACACCTAAAACATAAACACAAGAAGATCATAAAGCTTTACCATCTGATCTATTTTGGATGCTTATTTAATGGTAAAGATTAGTATTATTAATCTCTGCAACTTGTTGGAATTCTTCCCATAAGCATGACATATGTATTTATCCTTTGACTGGGCATCTTGAATAACACTTGTCATTGTATTTATCTTGCGTACTATCATACTGAAAATTGCATTCTTAAGTTGAATATTTTTATTTTTATTTTCATTGGAATTTGGCATACCTGGGTATTATCTCTGTCCCAAAGTGATACTTGGCATACATATTGATTAATTGATTGCTTCTATTATCAGTATAATTTCATAAGTGTAAGTTTAGTATTGGCAATTTTCCCATACACCAAATCTGAACTACATATCACTACCTTGCAAATACAATACTGACTTTGGGATTGTGTTTATACTTGGTGCAAAAACTTTGGAATCCTTTTCATCACTCTTGAAGTAAATAAATTGGAGATAGCATGCATATTGAAACATAAGAAGAGCTTCAATTTCCAACAATAGTACATGCTATGACAGTCATATCCATTTTGTCGTTGGGTTTGCTTGAGGCATACATACTATACACCTTTGAAATTCACACTTGATTTAATACTTCATTTTTGGAAATTGTTTTGGTCACCTTGATAGTTTTATTTCCTTTATATCTACAAGAGAATCATGTTATTTTAAGCATTTGATGAGTTTTGGAACCATTCTAGAACATAACTACTATATAGTCAACAAATATGAATCATTTGGGCATATTGATTTAAAACTGGGAATCACTGACAGTGTAAATTCTCCTTCCTTTTGGAAAGCACTATAGATCAATATTTGGAAACTATGAGATCTAGCTGCCTCCATTGAGGATGGTACAAGAAGTAGCAGTGAAGTCTGAAGAATTGATTTCTCCCTTCAATTTTCCAATTTTTGGTTCTACATATCTAAAAGTATTCTTACAGTTTCCAGAATCCATAGCATTTACTTTCTTATTGATAATAACACCTTTATTGGTTTTATGTCCAATCTATCCACATGCAATATGTCTGTCTTATTTGAGCAAGGCAACTTTTTGTGACTTAACATCATAGTAGTTTAATATACTCAAGTCATGATTCTCTCTAGTTCTGCAGAGAAAAGGATGCACAAATTTTAGATGCTGCACTTGGTCTATATGGATTTTGTGATAATATTGTTTTCATAGCTTAACACCCTACCCTCTCTTCTTTTGGGACAAGTTGTAACTCACTTCTCAATAGCTTGTGCTGGTCAATTTATGTGTTGGATGATCATGTTCCATATCACATTTTGAATCATTACAAGAGTTTTTTTGGAGTTGGTTAAATATATTTGGGCTTCTATTTAAACTTACCTTCTTTTGTACCATAGATGATTTCATACTGATAAGAGTTCTATTTCGTTGTGATATGCTTCAAAGCACAGATTCAGATGATGAGGTGTTGTTTGATGCCACACAAGGTCTAATGGAAAGGCTTGCAATAGTCATTGAAAGCTTTTATGTGGTTGGTGGAACGTGGGACTCGGGAGCATTACCAGTTACTATGCAATTATTAAGGTCAGTGGAAAGAAAAAAGAATGAGCATATCACACTATCTCAAATGTCTTGCCCTACCCATATCTCTCTTGCTCTGAGGTCAACTGGGTATCTGGGTGTTCTGAAGTTCAAAGTACTCACTGTACCTGAAGCTTATAGTTTATAATTTACAGGAGCATTTGGCTACATCACTCATGAGTCACATCGTTTCCTCTCTTCTCAGGGTGCTTACTTTTTTTGGGTTTCATAGAAAGTTTTTCTCTGGTTGTTTGGCATTGTCATTTACTATGCAATAATAAGCTCAGTGGAAAGGAAAAAAAAAGAACATTCAATCTATCTCATGTGTCTTGGCCCACCTGGTGCTCTTGTGATACGGTAAACTAGGTTTTTTGAAATCCATAGTACCCGCTGTACCTGGAGCTTCACGTTTACACTTGACAAAACCTTTTGATTAAATATCGCCCACACCAATTCCCCTGTTCTCAGGGCATTTCATTCTATTGGGTTTCATAGAGGTTTGATGGCTCTGCACAGGGTGCTTTCTTTGTACGAGTTTAGTTGATATTTATAAACCAATGGACAGTGACAGAATGTGCGATTTCAATGTAGTTTACAGATCTACCTTGAAGAATTTTGAAACCTTGAGATCAATTCATGCTTCCAATCAAATGATAAACCATGTGGGGATTCCTGAAAATATGATAAATGCTGCGAAAATCCAATATCCCTCTGGCAGTCTCACGGAAAATAATATGGAAGAATCATTAACACATAATTTGTCCATGGACCTACAGAGAATGTTATGAGGTTTGATGCCCAGCACAAGATGATCATTAGACACTGGGAGAAACTTCTTTCAAAGACCGGGAAAACTTGGGAAGATTGAATAAGAGTGTAATTATATTATCATTTCTATCCGTCCATGTAATTTCTCAGGAAGCAAGCGTGGGATTGGGTGTTTGAGCAAATCGTTGGAGTATTTGAGCACTCTTGAGAGGTGACAAAATTTGGGAAGTCTAAAAATAGTGACACGAGTAAAATAGTAAAGAATGTAAGCAAAATCCTCCAAGAAAAAGTGGAAGAAATGAGCAAGATACTAAAGAATGTAAGCAAAATCCTCCAAGAGGAAGAAATCCAAGTTAGAGCAGAAAAGTGGCTGAGTTGAACAAATCTTTACCTACCTAAAGGAATATTGTTGATGCTATACGGCAAAAAGGGATTTTTCTCCAACGATTACTAGATAAAGCTTTCAACATAGATGAAAATGGCATCTTGTAAGTTTTCTCTAATTCCTTCTCCTTTCTTAACTCTCAAGCTCTGGCCAATAAACCAACTAAGCTCTCATACAGTTAGACTGCATTGGTTTATTTTTTTTTTCCTTTTGTATTATCTAATGTTGGGGTTGAAGCCCAAATTGATTATTGGTAGTACAATTAACGAAGCCACACAACTCTGCCTTTTCTATGGTAATTGCAACATATGCATGGCAATGTTTGTTTTAGAGTAAATTTTGTCTAATAAATTACTCTCATCCCAGGAAAATATTTATCTGCTAATTTACAACATGAGAAACTCTGCTATATCATTAGAATTTGATGCAACCAAAATTATGCATGGTCTATGTTGCATTCTTATTATTTATTGGGCCTACTACAAATCCTGAGAAATATATTAAATAAAAAAATGGATCATAATAATTTATGTCCTACAGTATTGATAAGCTCGGTATTTGTGACTTTAGAGTAATAGACATTTCTATAGGCCCATCCCCATCCTCAAACAAAGCTTAATGACAGTACAGCTAACTAAGACACATAACTCTGCCTTTTTTGTAGAAATTGCAACCGTTATGCATTGCAAGGTTTGTATTGGAGTATAACTTGTTCAATAGATTACTTTCTCCACAGGGAAATATTTATCTGCTAATTTGCGACTTTAGAAACTATGCTATATCAGCATAACTTTATGCAAACAAGATTATGCATGGCTTCAATGTTGCGTTCTAATCATTTATTGGGCCTACCACAAAACCTGAGAAATATATTAGATGAAAAAACTGATGCCAATAATTTATGTCCTGCAGTACCAATAAGCTCAGTGTTTGTGACTTCACAGTGATAGACGGTTCTAACTTCTACAGGCCCATCCTCAGACTCGGACAAAGCTTAATGGAAATACAGCTTACTAAGCCACATAACTGCCTTTTCTTTGATAATTACAACATATGCATCGCGATGATTACTTTTGAGTATATCTTGTTTAATAAAATACTCTTCTCTGGAAATATTTATCTGCTAGTTGACAACATGAGAAACTATGCTACATATGAACTTGATGCAACCATGTAACACTCTGTATTTGACCCTAGAATGTGATAATGTAAATATTAATGAAATGGCTAGAAGCCGGGCATGAATAGTCTAGTGTGATCATATGATGTAATTATGTACATTTTATATTAATATAAAAGCCACGACAACTGTAGACTAAGAAGGGATTGGGAGGCTATGATTCCACAAGAGGGAATGTGAGAAGGGGGTTAAAACAGAGATGATCCTAGTGACTTATGAGTTAAGTCATTATCCTTAATAATCATTTTATCTTAAGTTTTATTAATTCTTCTTTATAAAAGTGCATTAGAAGAATATGAAGTTTCCATGGTAATTCCAATAAGAAACCTTGTAAATGTAGTTCTTAGAGAATGTTAGTCCATTGGTTTCGACTGTTATGTTGTCATTTTTCCACTGAAAAGTTGAAAACAGAAGCTAGGATTATGGAGGGTGACGTAGGTAAAGCACTTTGTCGTGAAACTGTAAGAATCAATCCCACTGCACATGTAATGGGAACAAGAGGACTAGGGATAATCAAGAGGTAAGACCCTTTTATTTTGAATACTCTACATTTCCTTGTAAGCTTAAAGTTGTGTTTAAAAGTTAGAGCATATCTGAAATGCGAGTATGCTATTTTTGGTTCAAATGTTTTGTTGTTTCTGACATCTTCTATGGTTTGACGTGTATTGCAAGGGAGTGTGAGTGAGTACTACTTTCACCATAGCAGCTTCCCTATAGTGATTGTTCCTCCCAAAGGTAAAGTTCATTTACATTTTGTTTTCTCCTTATCGAATTGAAAGTAGTTGTTATCCATGGAGGTCTGGACCTGCATACAACATTCTGTTTTCATACAGAAACTTGTATCCAAATCATGTTGTTGGTTTTCAAAAGGATTCAACCTGCAAAAATGTAGCAGTAAATATAGTTTCACAACCAAGTGTGTCGTTTATCATGAAGTCTACGAATAGAATAATGATATAACCATGATTATGATAAACAATCGTAGGAGATCAATAATATTATCATCAAACAAAATAACAGTAATGAAATAATGAAAACAATAGCAACATACACATTATAGTGTTTGGTCAAGCTTGTGCCAACAGGGTTGCTAAGCTATACAGACTAGGAAATCCAGTGTGTTAATGCAATATAGTAACATGGTGTGAATGAGTCAGATATGCCAAAAAGACTAGGCACTTGTGCTTCCCCTCATTCTTGCTTATGCCATTCTCTTGCTACTTGTGCTTCACCTTGATCTTGCAGACAAGATTATCTTACCTTATACAAATGAGTAGTCTGAGTGACTCTGAGATCTAGTTGCCTCCATTGAGGATGGTACAAGAAGTAGCAGTGAAGTCTGAAGAATTGATTTCTCCCTTCAATTGTCCAATTTTTTGTTCTACATATCTAAAATTATTCTTACAGTTTCCAGAATCCATAGCATTTACTTTCTTATTGATAATAACACCTTTATTGGTTTTATGTCCAATCTATCCACCTGCAATATGTCTGTCTTATTTGAGCAAGGCAACTTTTTGTGACTTAACATCATAGTAGTTTAATATACTCAAGTCATGATTCTCTCTAGTTCTGCAGAGAAAAGGATGCACAAATTTTAGATGTTGCACTTGGTCTATATGGATTTTGTGATAATATTGTTTTCATAGCTTAACACCCTACCCTCTCTTCTTTTGGGACAAGTTGTAACTCACTTCTCAATAGCTTGTGCTGGTCAATTTATGTGTTGGATGATCATGTTCCATATCACATTTTGAATCATTATAAGAGTTTTTTTGGAGTTGGTTAAATATATTTGGGCTTCTATTTAAACTTACCTTCTTTTGTACCATAAATGCTTTCATACTGATAAGAGTTCTATTTTGTTGTGATATGCTTCAAAGCACAGATTCAGATGATGAGGTGTTGTTTGATGCTATTAGGTATAACTCCCGATTCAGTTCTATTCATGGCCAAAAACATTAATTTATACATTACAATGAGGTGGTTGAGAACCAGCCTTTTCACCTTCCCATGCAACTATTCAAATTCCTATTTATTTATTTATTTACAATAATCCCGATGGATTATATTCTAACAATCCCCCTCTTAATCTGAAGGGGTGTTTGT
>LPNX010249340.1:107544-198034 GCA_001517045.1 Pseudotsuga menziesii | reverse complement strand
TTGTTTTAGGCCATACAAGGATTTGACAAGCTTGCATACCTTTTGTTATTTTCCTTTCACAACAAAGCCTTCTGGCTGAGACATGAAGACATTCTCTTTTAAGTCTCCATTCAAGAAAACAGTCTTCACATCCATTTGATGAAATTTCCACCCTTTCTGAGCAGCCAAAGAGAGTAAGGTTTGGATGGTAGCCCATTTTGCTGTAGGAGAAAATGTTTCTTCATAGTCAATTCCTTCTTTCTGTGCATAGCCTTTTGCTACAAGCCTTGCTTTGTGCTTGTCAAGTGAGCCATCTGATCTGTATTTGTTCTTGTACACCCACTTGCAGCCAATTGGTTTGGTTCCAACTGGAGGGTCAACCAGCTTCCAAGTTCCATTCTTTATGAGTGCATCATACTCATTTTGCATAGCTTATTTCCACTCAGCTCGAGTAGAAGATTCTTCAAAGGAAGTTGGTTCAAAGTTAGCAGATAAATTAAATTCACAATCAAATGATACATCCATGTCATCACCTGAATTATCTACTCCTCCTCCATCTTCATGTCTTTTTGAACTTCTCGTTCCCGTCTTTCCAACTTCATATGGATGGACAATTTCAAGTGTCTTTGTGGCCCATTTAGGAATCTTCTGTGATGGTCCTGGTTGATCAGCTGGTGGTGCTTCATCATTGATTGAGAGTCTTTCAATTCTCTCAATCACGTCATCCAGTTGAATCTCTTGATCAGGTGAAGTAGCAGGAACTTATTCATGCGGGGGAGTTGGTGCTTCATATGGAAATTCCAAAGGTTGATCCAAAATAGGAATCCCCCCTTCAAGGTTTGGAATTTCACATTCATTTTCAGAATATGTCTTTGGATGAGGATAATTTTCCAAATGATCAAGCTGTCTCTCAATGGACTGGTCATTTTTATTAGTTTCAGGAAAAATGACATCTCTGGAAATAACAAATTTCTTGTTTACCTCATCATACAAACGGTATGCCTTGGAGTATTCTTCGTACCCTAGGAAAATGCATCTTATGCTTCGAGCACCAAGCTTGTTTCTTTGCTCCTTCGGAATCAAGGCATCACAGGTGGAACCAAAAACTCTGAGATGTCTGACTGAAGGGGGATGGCCAAACCACATTTCATGTGGAGTCTTGTCATTAGGAGCATTTGAGGGACTTCTATTTCTCAAATATGCTGCACATTTTACTGCATCACCCCAAAACATTAGTTTTACATTCTTGAAAAACATCATTGACCGAACCATATTCATTATGGTTCTATTCATTCTCTCTGCTACACCGTTTTGTTGAGGATTGTAGGGAATGGTAGTCTGATGTGCAATTCCATGTTGACGAAGATAATCTTCAAAAGCATTTGAAGTGTATTCTTTCCCATTATCAGTACGAAGTGTACCAAATTTTGATTGTGCTTGTTTTTCAATCAATGCATGAAAGTCTTTGAATGTTTGAAATGCTTCTGATTTTGTCTTTAAACAGTAAATCCAGCACATTCGTGAGTAGTCATCAACAAATGTCATAAAATACTTATTCCCATTTGCTGAAGGAGTTGGCATTGGCCCACATAAATCAGAATGTACTAGTTCTAATTTCCTACTTGCTCTGAAATTAGATTCATGGAATGGTAGCTTACTATGTTTCCCTAATATACATGCATCACATTTATTCTTCTCTTTAGGAATGGCGGGCAAGCCAAATACACCATTCTTTCTCAACAAATGAAGACTGTTATAATTTAGATGACCAAATCTTGCATGCCACAATGAAATAGATGACATATTACCTTCTCCATGCTGAGAGAGGTAGGCATAGTTCTGAAATCTTGCGAATGAACCCTTGAGCTTCAGCAGCTTCCCATCTTCATATCTAGTCATGATGACTTGGTTTTCAGAGGACTTTCTTATTTCAACGATTCCATCAAACATGTGGATGGAATGGCCTTGCTGTCGAAACACCACCAAGGACAACTGGCTTATCTGCAACTCTGAAAGATAGAGAACATTATTCAACAAGAAATCAGGGAATCCAGTCATCTTCAGTCGAATGGTTCCCATTCCCTTTGGTTTAATACTTGACTTATTTGCAAAGTAAACTATGCCATCTATTGTTTCATTCAGTTCTTCAAAATAGTCTTTTCTAAATGTCATGTGTGATGTTGCACCAGTATCAAGCAGCCAACAATCTTTGTAAGATGAAAGAGAAGTCATTTCATTAATTCCAAGATTATAATGTGCAACAATACAAGAATGAGAAGATTTACTAGCATCTTGGTCATCTTTCTTCTGGTTATGCTTGTCTTTGATGGAGTCCCATGAATCCCAACACTGATCTGACGTGTACCCAGTCTTTCCACAACGCTTGCATTGCAGATTTGATCTTTTGTTTCTGCCCCCTCTGCCTCGGAAGTTTCTTCTTCCTCTGCCTCTCTTGCTACAATCTCCCTTGGAAGGGTCTTTGGATTGGTCTTTCCCAGCAAGGGAAGCATCAATACTAGATGTCAAAGAGTGCATCTCTATTCTGGAAACTATAACTTACAGAATGCTTTAGAAAAAATATGGGATGCAGGTTTAGATTCCTTCTCCTTTACATATTACAATATGATTCTGCATCCTATCAGCCCTATCAAAACAATCTTGCAGCTGCTCTATATTTAATTTCTATATTATTTCAATATATAAATTCTGTGCACTATTCTACACAATGCAAGTCTGAGTCTCTGCACTTTTTACAATATAGTCTATGCTACAATTAACCAACAATCTTCTCATGCAGTGGTTACATCTTTTTTTTCAAAGCACAGTTACAAATTGAAAGGAAAAAACGCAGCAATTCCATGCTATATCATTCATAGCAGCAATTCAAAGAGGAGAAAATTATTCATGCAACAGTAACAGTTCCAATATAGCAGTCACGAGGCTCTTCACTCAATGAAAATAAACAAATGCTTGCAGAATTTACCAGAAAACTCTAGGCATAGGAATTAGGGCAGAAATTAGGGTAAAAATTAGGGATGAACGAGCTTCTTGAGGGCGTGAATATCTCTCTCCAGCAGCAACAATATCAATGATTCAACCCAATCGCAACAACGGTCTTCACACGCACCAGAGACAACTCCAAGTCTGGATGGACTCCATCTTCATGTCTTGAATACTTAACAGCTTCTCCACGCAAATGTGTGAGAACGCGAGTCTCCACCAACGGTCTTCCTTCACCTTGCTTCAAATAAATTACAGTTTAAGTCTTCATGCAAAGGATTAGGGTTTACGCATATGAGAAGAGATCACAATGCGTCTTCGGCAGTCACGCAGTAGTCATGCAGTCTCAAATCGTCAGTCCTCAAAGGAGTGTTCCACAACGCCTTCAGACTTTCTACATATACCAGCCTTCAACATATATAGTCCACGCGCCAGAGGTCACGTCTCTCCATGCTGGTATTCAATGTATGTCAGCATACATTATGTTGTGAAGAGATACAGTTCTCTTCAACTGCGCAGTCTCAAACGCAGGCAGCAATCGGAGCTCATGCCCACTTGTCAACAGCCGGTATGCAACTATTGGAGAACACGAGGGGGTGCTTTACTTGTATATGTACTCAATTGAAAGAGCTCATATGCCAAAAATTTTATGGGAAAGGAATTATGAAAAAACGCTGGAAACAATTGACAAATGTTTTGCAATATTGGCCGAAATTTCTTTACATCTTCATAAAATCGCAGCCTTTAATCTTCAATATCAGAGAAATAACACCAATATCACATATATCGTAGCATCAAGATAGCAATATCAGTCATCAAGATACCAATATCAGCCTTCATAGTATTATTCCAACGCTGGTATTGTCTCTCAACGCAGTCTCTTTGCAATCTTAACGCAGCCTCAAACTTAACATGCAAAAGGAGGAGGGTGATTCATTCAGCTGATAAATTAGGGTTAGGTATACACTGATAGGTATACACCAAACTTATGAGCGTTATTTCATTTGTAATGAAAAACAGTAAAATTGAGGGCACGCGGGCTGGGTTTCTCATGCCACTGGCAGACTGACGGAGCAGGCAGTCTGGCAATGGAATGGCAAGCAGAATGCCAGGACTGAAATGAAATGCAGCAGGCAGGAGTTATGGCAGGCAGGCAGCCAAGCTCTGATACCACTTGTTAGGTATAACTCCTGATTCAGTTCTATTCATGGCCAAAAAAATTAATTTATACATTACAATGAGGCGGTTGAGAACCAGCCTTTTCACCTTCCCATGCAACTATTCAAATTCCTATTTATTTATTTATTTACAATAATCCTGACGGATTATATTCTAACAGATGACACACAAGGTCTAATGGAAAGGCTTGCAATAGAAGCATATGAAGTTTCCATGGTAATTCCAATAAGAAACCTTGTAAATGTAGTTCTTAGAGAATGTTATTCCATTGGTTTTGATTGCTATGTTGACATTTTTCCACTGAAAAGGTGAAAACAGAAGCTAGGATTATGGAGGGTGACGTAGGTAAAGCACTTTGTCATGAAGCTGTAAGAATCAATCCTGCTGCACTTGTAATGGGAACAAGAGGACTAGGGATAATCAAGAGGTAAGACCCTTTTATTTTGAATATTCTGCATCTCCTTGTAAGCTTAAAGTTGTGTTTAAAAGTTAGAGCATATCTGAAATGCAAGTATGCTATTTTTGGTTCAAATGTTTTGTTGTTTCTAACATCTTCTATGGTTTGAAGTGTATTGCAAGGGAGTGTGAGTGAGTACTACTTTCACCATAGCAGCTTCCCTATAGTGATTTTTCTTCCCAAAGGTAAAGTTCATTTACATTTTGTTTCCTCCTTATCAAATTGAAAGTAGTTGTTATGCATGGAGATCTGGACTTGCATACAACATTTTGTTTTCATACAGAAACTTGTATCCAAATCATGTTGTTGGTTTTCAAAAGGATTCAACCTGCAAAAAAGTAGCAGTAAATATAGTTTCACAACCAAGTGTGTCGTTTATCATGAATTCTACGAGTAGAATAACGATATAACCATGATTATGATAAACAATTGCAGCAGATCAATAATATTATCATCAAACAAAATAACAGTAATGAAATAATGAAAATAGTAGCAACAAACACACTATAACACACTTGGATTTAAATGGGAAACCTGAGTAGGAGGAGGAAAACCCTTGTCGAAATGGCATAGCTTGGTTATATTTGGGAGAATAAGAGTACACTAGTACAACTAATAGCATAAGTTCGTAGTAGAGATAATAGCTAACCTATTCAACTTAGGACTAGGTCTCTACATAGCCTAAGGTTATTGACAATATCAATAGATTGATCAATGACCCTATCTAATGGTTTGTTTGATCTTGACAATATTGATCATGCACTTTATTTATAAATTATTACATTGTTTGCGTCGTTACCTTATGGGCTTTACTTACAAAAAATGGGGTGCATTCCCACACAATAGGCTTATATAACACTGAACATTATATTTATCTGAATGTCTAGATTTCAAAATATTCTACCAACTCTTATCTCTTTTTTGCTATTTTTACAGAGGCTGGTGACCAATCAGTATTATAGAAATCCGGCTAGATCTCTATTTCACATGGACACAAGGAAGCATGCTTGCATTTGGTATGATTTTAGTGCCAGTCTCAGGTGATTGTGGACTAATCTATTTGCAGAAATTTATTGTGTGTACATGTTGAGCACAAGTGATTCTAAAGTTTATCAGATCAAAAGTTCATATTTTGAAGGCAAAGTTTATCAGATCAAAAGCACATGCCATGACTAATGATATTGAGGCTATTTCAAACAATTTTACCACTGGTATGCAGATATTAGATTCCTAGGAGTCTTTTACTATTAGGAAACCTGACTGTCCAACATGGAAAATGAGTTCAAATGGAAAAAATATTAACAAGCAGTAGTTCTTTTTAGATTCGTGATTATAATTCATAGAATTATTTTTTTGCATATACTAGTATATATGATTTTATTCCAAAGTGGCTAGGTTGTATGGGCGTGGTTCATGTATGAATGTCGTTGTGTTGTTATGGAATGTCACTAGAATATGTATGTATATATAGATAAAATTCATGAAATGTTTTGAGTGAATATAAAGTGAATTTTCCAGAGTCCAGAGTCCAAGAAAGAAAAACTCATGAATTTTTTTGATTAAATATAGATATAGAGGGTAAAATATGATGGTTGTTGGCTTGATGCCTAAACTATGTCATGAACACTTTGAGGCTGACAAGTTAAAAAGAAATTTTTATAATTTTCGTTTGTTTATATACAAATATATGTTTGAAACAAGGACAAGGTAGGCATGTAGGAAATTGGGAATGTTGATGCTATTTGATGGGTTTTGATTATACTGGTGGTTGAGTATAACATCACAGTAGTTTGATGGGGTTCTAAATCATTCATTAGTTTCCATAGTTGTCATGTCATTCACTAACCACATGACATATAGGGGTGAACTCCTTCACAGATTTCACTATGTATGCATGTTTCTACCTGTGCAGTCGAGCATAATTGTTTTGTGGATTCATTGATTATCTTTCCTGTTGAAATCCATTTCCTGGTTTAGAGCTGAGTTTTACTTTTCTTAGGTACTAAATAGTTGTAGATTTATCCATTCAAGTTTAATTTTAACCAATTCTTAAATTGAATTTGTTAGATTAGATTTTATTATTTTGCACATGATCTTGGTTATTGTTGTTAGCTCTTGAACAAGATAAATAATTTGCTTCATTGTTTTTCTACTTTACAAGTGATATTTTTTATTGGATTTTGCAGGAGTGAGCTTAACTTATAAGTGGGCCATTGAGTATGAAGAGCTTGTTATTGAAGATTTGCCATTCAGTATGAAGAACCCGATGTTAAGGCTTTCAAGCTACTAAGTGTGGTTTTGAAGCTGCTAACATGGGATCTAAGTATGGTTTAGTGCTGAGTATGGTTTTGAAGCTGTTGACGTGGGATCTAAGTATGGTTTTGCATCCAAGTGCAAGTATGATGGTTTAGCCATTGTAATATTTTGAAAAGTGGTGATTTTCCTGTAAAGTTATATGGAAATTAATATGAGTATTTGAGAAAACTCATATTTATTGTAATACTTTTGACATCTCATATAATATAATTTGTGGTTTAAAACTTATATATATGGTTGTACTTTATGTTATGTACCAATGTTGTAATTATTAACTAATTAATGTGACATTGTATGATTTACATGTGTAATAGATATTATTTACAAGTGTTATAATTAATTATAATGCGACATTGCATAATTCACAAGTGTATTAGATGAGAATAAATGTATGATTCTTTTTTTAATTAAACATAATATCATATTAAAAATTAATATTGATTAATAATGGACACCATTCAAACTACTAAAATATAATGACCACACATAAAGCCTAAAAATGACTAAATTATTGACCAATAATTGAGAGATATGTGACCAAACAATGAGATATAAATGACAAAAAAAATGACCAAAATTCGCATATCAATGACCAAAAAACAGTTTTGGTGGCTAATTTACGGTCTTTTATTATGCAACCAAATTTGGTCATATTCTAGCTTGTCATGTGGTCATTAATTTGGTCATAAATGTGGTCATATAATTGGTCATTGATTCAAATACATGACCAAATCAATGACCAAATATATGACCAAATTAATGACCAATCGACAAGCTATAAATGACCAAAATAAAAATGACCAATTTTGGTCGCGTAATAAAGGACCGTAAATTAGCCACCAGCGATCGCCAAACCAAAAGTGGTCATTGATATGCGGATTTTGGTCATTTTTTTGGTCACTAATCTCTCATTTTCCACTAGTGTCTTGGCTACTTCTTCATAGCTGGAAGGTTCTGCATCAATGATGTCGCTCTTAAGGCCTCTTGAAGTCTCGTCATACTATTCTTCATTTTAGAGTGAATCTTGAACTGTTGTCACTTGTTCTTCGGAACAAGTCTCATCCTTCTTTTCTTGTAGCCGATTGTACGTGATATTTCCTACAAGTCAAATGCATCAGTTGTATGGTTAGAAAAATTTCATAATGCATATTTATAATTATGTATAAATATATAAACATGTAACTATTTTATCCAATACAACATCCATTCATATCTCACGGAAACTTTCTAGATGCCTTCCATCTCTACCATGACAACATTGAAATTGTGCACTAATCCAATATGTCAGCAAAGAGGTTTCATTCTAGATAAGTAGCAATGGAGAGTTGTATGAGCTACTTACTCATCACATGCATATTAGTAGTATACTGTCATTAATGATTTTTTTTTATCATGCATAACTCATCAACTAAATATAAACAAATGCACAACAAAACAATATCATGAAATGACAATTGAATACTTATCTTTATTTGTTTCATGGGTAGACTTCTTCTTTCGGCTTCACCATCTTCTTAATTCATAACAACATCATTTCTTATCCAAATGATTAAGATGGATAAGAGGTTCTTCAAGAATTGAGTTATTTATATTCCTCAATGCTTGAGGTATCTTCTTTGAATTGTGAAATATTGATCTTCAGTTGCTCCCATCTTCTTTTCTGTTATTATGCGTCGAGATTTATCTTGTGTGTTCTCTTCCTAGAGTCTATTGAAAGTAATCACTTCCTTCTGGAACACATTCCTCAAATGAATGAATCCCATGATCCTAGGAGGCCATTCAAGGTGGTCATCACAATGCCTGCATTCTCTACTTCTTCATTCATTGCTTCAAGTTGTTCTTTGATTTGAGAGACCCTTGTAAAGTATGAGTGTATGGTCTCTACATTCTGGATCTTCACATTATTCAACTAGTTTCTTAAAGTCATCTTTCGATTTATGTTCTTCCCTTCAAATAGCTTGGTCAAGGAATCAAACATCTCTTTAGGTGTCTTTAGGGAAGACACTTGTAGTATAAGGTGATCCTTGATTGAATCAGCAATGATCATTTTGGAATTGACCAAGTTCTTCTTGTGTAAGGCTTTAGCCTTATCTCCCTCTAGAATTGGAACCTTTCCACTTATGCAGGTGTCCAATTCATTTTCTTCAAGAACCAGTGAGATCCAATACTTCCATGCTTGGAAGTTTTCATTTTCACGAAGCTTTACATCAAGATAGTGTGATTAGTCATTTAAAAATGAGAACATCAAAAGTAAATAGCAAAAGATTAGATCTTACCATTTGAGGTGTTCATCCTAGTTTCGGAGCTGGCTGATCTAGGGTTTGTTAGAGAAAACCTAATTTTCAAAACTTGAAATCTTTCAGATTTGATTGGATAGAAATATAGACCTCTTCAAGGTGAGTTGTCCAATGTACTCCTTTTCTGAAAACAGTGGAGGGAAGCTCCCAGAATACGAAGCCCTAGTTTACCAATTTCTTCTACAGAAATGCCTGATACTGTTTCTATGGTATCTCTGAAAGTAATACTACTCTTTGTCTAAAATATCGTATTGACGTAACCTCGTCTGTGCTCTTTCTAACACCATAGGTTTTACTAGAATTTGTTTCACCAATTGGGACTTATGAGAGTTTTCCCAAGGTGACTTATTTCAGGACTGTTCAACATAGTGAAATAGTACGGACTTCCACATGTCATTGTTTCATCATCAGGGTCTGAAATGCTTACCACCAAAATTATAGTCCGTGCCCTATTTGGAACATCTTACAAAATTTCATTTGGATCTTTGTAGCCTAAGATATGGCAATTCTCCTTAGGTGTCCTGTTTAGGGATGAATCCTAGAAGAGGCTGCAACCTTGATTTGTAGGAATCATATCTCCCAGAATAAAACAAATCTGAGGCTGAAAATTTTAGACAGTGTACATTAGGAATATCTTCATACTATGAAATTTTCAGCTCCTGAGTTTTCCCCAATCTCGAGATATAGCGAATCTACCAAAACTACTAGTTTTAGTATTTTATGGTTTTTCCAGCCCAGGATCAAATTTTGACTTCCCTGGAGTTTTACCCAACCAAAAATATCGACCCAGGTATCTAAACTTTGATTTTGAGGAGGAGAGAAATCCTAGCCTAGGCTCACTCAAAAATTCCTCTTTTGTAGAAATCCCTAACTTCCCACAGCAAAAACCGAAAATGCCCGGAATCAAATTCTGCTTCGACAGAAATATGCGCCCTTCAATGGAGGTTCATCCTATCCTCCTTTTGCTAATAGATTGTGGAGAGAGACCCAAAAAGTAAGAATCCCTAGCTTTTGCAGCTACACAGTGTCTTCTTCTCAGGTTAGCTCTGATACCATGTTAGATTTTTATCATTTAAGCAATATAATCTAGGATCTTATCTGAGAAAATAACATGCACAAAAAAAATCACAAAAGACAAGAGACACAAATAATTTTCCTCGGGGAAACCATAAAGGAGAAAACCCTACAACTTCCTCAGAGATATAATGAGCACCAATGGCAGCAGTAAAACCCAAATAGAGAAAAGATGATCTCCAACAATTGTTCTCTCTCTCACTTGAGAGAGCTTCTCCTCTCTCACTCATGCACCTCAGTGAGTGAGTGTGTGTGATAAATAGAGAGGCTCACTCTCTATTTGTATTCTTTCATTCACTTAATTTCCACTCCAACAAGTCGGCCTCACTTAACAATTACTTACCAAGGATGAATTCTCTAGGAGAGTCTAATAACCCTAGTGCCCCACAATTGTGGGGACTTTTCCCTCCAATCAACAAGGAGGGTTAACCTTAACTCAGTTGTTGGGACTCTTTCCCAGACTTACAAGGTAGGGTTAACCTCAATGACTTTACATGACTTGTTTACATTACAGATACTTCCCAATAGGAACATCGGGGTACACTACATAAGATATACGAATGAATATATTCCGAAGTTACAAATACATGAACATTAGCTCTTGATCAAATAAATTAACCAACTTGTGAAGCCATGATGCCTCGCAACTGGCCTGACTGGTTGCCCTATACTCAGCCTCTATAGAGCTCAAAGCAACAAAATTTTGCTTCTGACTCAACCATGACACTGATGCTGAGACGAAATTGAAACACCATCCGAAAGTGCTCTTCTGGTCTGCCACACTTCCTGCCCAATATGAATCTATGAAGCCAATCAATCTGATCCCATCTGATCTCCTGTAGTCTAGACCATACTCCACCGTCCCTGCAAGGTATCACAACACATTTTTTGTGGCTATCTAGTGCACTCTCCTAGTATCAATGATGAACTAACTTAGAGTGTTCACCGTAAAACAAAAATATTGTTTGGATTTAACTAGATACATCAAAGAATCAATGAACCGAGGATAAAGCATAGGATCCACCAACTCTCCCTCAGAAGCATGAAGCTTCTTCCAGTTGGTGACCATTGGTGTAGACATCGGCCTGCAATCCTCCATCCAAAATATCCTCAGAATATCATCTGCATACTTTCCCTGTCCCTGGAAAATATGTCCAAGCTCCAATCAAACCTCTAATCCGAAAAAATAGTGCATCAACCCAATGCCTGTCATCTTGTAATTTGAAGCAAGATCTTTCTTGCAAGCTACAATAGGTCTCTCTCCTCTCGTGATAAATAAGTCATCCACATACAACTGAAGAATTAGAGAATCATCTCCAACCATGATGAAAAAGAGTTTGGACCTGCCTCACACTTCTGAAACCCCATTCGCTGCAAGTAAGAGTCAATCCTGGAGTACCAAGCTCTAAGATCTTCCTCCAACCCATACAAGGATTTATTCACCGTGCAAACATGAGACTCTCTCCCATGATTCTCAAATCTCGGAGACTGCTCAACATAAACCTCCTCATGTATGATTCCATTGAGAAATACAGTATTCACATCCATCTGATCGATCTTCCAACCCATTTATGCAACAATGGAAATCAATGCCCCGATCAAAGTATAATGAGAAAACGATGCAAATGTCTCATCATAGTCAACTCCCTCAACCTGTAAGAAACCCCACGCCACAAACCGAGCCTTATACTTCTCCACACTACCATAGGTATAATGTTTTAGCTTGTAAAACCAATGATAAGTCACCACTGACTTCCCCTTTGGTATCGAAACTATCTACCAACCATCGTTCTTCATGATGGAGTGGTAGTCATCCATCATGGCATCTCTCTAAACATGATGTTGGGATGACTCCTCAAAAGTGGAAGGCTATGAATCACTAATACTAGCCACTAAGGCCATACCTAATCTGTTTGGAATATGAATAGTCCTCATAGGCTCCCTGGGTGTCCCAAACTCCTTTGCTTCCTTCAAGGTGTCTTGAAGCCACTTAGGCTTCTTCTTCCCTGAAGGATTCTCCCACACTGGTATGTCCTCATCTGATGAACCCCTAGAGGTAGAAACTGCAGTAACCTGTGAACTAGAAGCTAGTGTACCAACAACTAGTGAACCATGTGATCCTAAAGCTTTGTACGGTGATCTTGTAACCTGAGACCCAAAACCTGTCCCCGAAGATCCTGCTGGATGAACCACTAAAAATTGAGAACCTGTGCCTATACTATGTGGTCCAGTAACCTCGGAATCCTGTGAACTTGTCTGCTACACTAATGGTACCTGTGAAACTACATGAGGTGTGGGAATCTGCTGCTCTCGCTACTCTGACTCTCTATACTTCTTGAAGGCCTGCTCCTACTCAAATTTCACTTCCCTCCTCACAACAACCTTCCTCTAAGAAGGAATATAAATGGGAAAGGATTTCAAAGTCTCATCATACCCCACAAATATGCCTCTCTCTGTTGTGGGCTCAAACCATGTCCTCTTCTCAAAAGGGAGATGTGAATAAGTCAAGAAACCAAATATCCTAAAATCACTCACCTCAAGCTTATTTTCTATGAAACTCTCCTCAGGTGTCTTGTTCCCCATGACACGATGGGGTCTCTTGTTCTGAAGATGAACAATTGTAATTCATGCATCTTCCCAAAGGAAGAAACCAAGTGACTGATCATGTAACATATCTCTATCTGCTCGAACAATAGATCTGTTCTTCCTTTCTGCCACTCCATTCTACTCAAGAGTGTATGGAACCGTCAACTATCTCCTAATGCCCTCCTATCTGGAATATCCATCGAACTCCTTTGAGGTATACTCACCCCCATTATCCAATATAAAAGCCCATATCTTCCTCCCTATCTGGTTCTTCATAAGAGATTTGAACTCTTGAAACCTCTGCAAGACCTCCTCAAATTTATTGTTGTTCAGGAAGTAGATCCAGGTCTTCTTGGAATAATCATCGATGAATGTCACATAATACGTGAATCCTCTCAGAGAAACAACAAACATAGGTCCACACAAATAAGAATGTATCAATACAAGAACCCCTGCTGACCTGCTATCACTGCTAGGAAAATAAGTCTTGGTGTACCTTCCTGAAGCACACCCTCTGTATAACTCACTGTGCCTCATGCTGAACTCTGGAAACCCTATAACCATAAATCTCAACATACGCAAAATTGGATTATGCAAATGAGCCATCCTCCTATGCCACATCTCACAAAGCTCGTTGCTGCTGCTATGTGCTAAAGCATGCCAAGGCTGAAATAAGAACTTGTACAGTTTTGCACATCTAACTCCAATGGTGTAGGAAGAAGATTCTCTTGTAGCCTTGGGAAACACACACACATGTCCATCTAGGAAGGACACCCTAAGACCCCAATCCTTGATCATGGAAACTAAAACCAAGCTCTTCTTTAGCCTAGGTACATACAGTACATTTCTGAAAATCATGGGACTCATGGACTCCCTTTGAGAGGTAATGGTCCCACGACCAACTGCTCTGACAACATAGTCATCTCCCAACACTACCTCCACATCAGTCTCTACTTGTGAAAGCTCAAATTACATCTCTCAAGCACCTGTCATGTGGTTGGAAGTTCCACTATCAATATACCATACACTAGAAGTGGATGCACAGTAAGAATGGTCCGTCAACAAGGAATACTACCTCTCACTATCAACATCTACATTGGTGATGATGGATGCTCTCTCTATATCAACATGTCCCATGCAGAGAGAAAACTCTCTCTCAAATTTTGCTGTAAAATCCTCAACCTTTGTTTCTTCTTCTTCTTTTTTTGTGGACACTGCCCAGCATAGTACCCCATTTATGACAAAAAAAGAACTTCACAGTGCTCAAATCCTTCTTCTTCCCATGTTGCTACTTGGCCCCACCCTTCATGAACTTCTTCTTCCCCTTTGTTGTCAAATCCACATCCTCCTCATCCTCCCTACTAGTAGAATCACCACCATGCACAAGACCCCTACGAGTCTTCTCCTGAACAAAATCATGACATATCCTGTCCCATGTAGGTAAGTTCTCCTAGCTACCAAATCCTCCACAAACACAGCCCAAGGATTTGAAACCCCATTCAAAGCTATCCGCGCTAGATCTGCATTAGGAACAACCTCCCCCACTGTTGCAAGCTCATCTCTCACCTGAGAGATCCTAGTAAGGTAAGATATAACAACCTCTCCTTTGACCATCTTCATGTTTTTCAACTTCTCCCTCAAAACCATCTTTCTATTCTCGTTTGAGATTTTAAACAAGACAGTCAAAGCATCCCACATCTCATATGTATGAGTTTTTCTTGAGATGTGTGGAATCACATGGTCTTTAACAGCATCTAGGACAATCCTTCTGGCCTTAATATATTTCTTGTTGAAGGAATCCAATGCTACCGCATCAGTATAAGCGGGAATAACAATAGGATTAGTTGTAGTGTTTTTTACTACCTAATCCCACAACTCATTTTCCTCCAACACAAGAAATATCCTAGATTTCTATGGGACAAAATTGTCAACCCCATCAATCCTATCCTCCATTCTAAGTCCAGTAGCCATTATCTCTGCAAAGTTCAAGTTCCAACAAGGTGCTGCTCACTATCAAAAGATATTTTCTAAGTTCTGGAAATTATTGCATGTCTACAATAATTTTAATTTTCTGCCCAACCTTGCTCTGATACCATGAAAGTGTTTCTCAGTTTTCAACCACCCTGTTTCAATGTCAAATTCTCAAAGTTTAATGCCCAACCCAAATTTCATTTAGGATGGAAATTGCACAATATTTTCATACAAACAAAAAACTGCTGAAACTCACATTTAATGACAGAAAATAAAATAATAAACGCACACCATAAATTTCAGACTCAGATATTTTTGGCAAACTTTCCCAGGAAAAACCCACAAGGAGAAAACTTGTAAGGAGAGAGAGATTTTTAATTTTCAGGGAAATGTTACGACAATACTCAGAAAAAATTCCAAACCAACTTATCTTGATTGGAGAATTTTTTCTGTCTTCTTTTCCATGCCCAACAAGAAAATTCAAACTCAGAATTTTTGTTGAAGCTGCCTAAAAATAATGCTGCTGTATGGACTATATGATAGCCTGTTGTACGGTTTGTCTTGAAAACTGTGCCACAAAAAGTGCCTCAAGATTCGTTCCTATTGGTTTTCCTCGAGATTCATTCCCAGAACTCTACTCCAAAACTGTGCCTAAAAACCACCCCGAAATTTGTGTTCATACCTTCTTCCTTGAATTCTGTGCACTATACGGATTCCATACAGTAATTCATGTACGAACCTGAAACAATAAATGATGTTGTCTCGAAAATCGTTCTAGCTAAACTCCTCAAAAATTGTGCGCTGCTTTTGTTGTAGTCTTCCTCGTTTTACGTGCCCTGGGAGAATGGATGCTGCTGCTAATTTCCTTCTTTCTTAGAAAATGGGTTTTCTCTCTCTCAACTCTCTCCTTCACTCTCGTTCTCAAAAAGTGAAGTGCCTTTTCCTTTCCTTGCCTTTTTGGTGAAAACCCTAGGGTAAGTGAATGGTCTTCTAATCCAATGGTTGAGATTGGATAAGATGAGTGTATGAGATTAAATACTCTTTAAATCTCATTTAAAATTAATTCCAGTGACCTCATTTAATTTTTTCCGGAAAGTGACATTATTCTTTAAATTCAAATTAAATGTTCATCTCAAGTCATTTAATGGAAGGGTCCCTTTATTTCCCCCTTTTAAGTGACTAAGTCAAAAGTCACCTAAGGAAACACTTTCTTAGGTACAAAAATAAACAATATATACAATCGTTGGTGTAGGCTGCTTTCTTCAAATGTTGGAGAAGCTCAAGCAAAATCGTTGATGCTAGGTTTGTAGAGCACATGAGGTAGTAGGGGTTGCATTCTAAAAAAAAGGGAGGAGATTCGCCAGCCGTGAAAATGGGGCCACCTTGCAAGTGTGAAATTCTATGAAGAGAATGGTAAATCATGGACAACCGCCGAGGAAAATCTATCATGAAGAGAGTAACAAATGACGGAGATAAGTCATTTCATGAAGTAAAGTTAAAAAAAACGATATTCACATGAAGGATGAAGGAGATATGCCATATAAAATGGTTCTTTTTTAATGGTCCACGTCATTCTATATTGAATGATTTGAAAGTAAAATTTATTCTTAAAAGGATAGTGGACATCAATTCTTAAAAGGGAAGTTTAAGGTGTGTTGGGTATATGTTATATTCTTTACATGTGCATATGGAGGGGAGGTGTGCATGTCAGCACTATTAATAGTTGTTTGTGGATATTTTTAGAGTTGGTCTAAAAATATGTAACTTAATCCTGGTTAAGGGATTGGATTCTTTTTCCAATCCGGGTTAACGGATTAGGGTATTTGGATGCCGCTGAATACCTATATTTTGTATTGTGAGGATTCATAATTTAATGAAGAGAAAATAGGAGGTGTGGCTCCAAGTTTTTATGGTTTTCACGGTTAAGGGTTTCCAGGGTAAATCTCTGTGTTTATGTGTGAATGATGTGTTGTGATCTATATTTTGCTTAAAAGAATCTGTATGCTTTGCTTCTCTGCACAGGTTTAAAACTTACAAGGTGGACCATAGGTTGTTAGAATAATATTTAAACCTTTAAAAGCATTGGGGTTGAACTTTTTAATATATTAATATTGTTTTGGTAAAAACAATCTATAAGTTAGAGAGAGTGATTGATGCGGTTCCATATTAAAGAAAAGAAAAGTGATGCCGTTCCATATTAAAGAAAAGAAAAGTGAGATAATGAATTGTTTTAATAAGAATTTTACACTTCAGATGTGAAAACATTATACATCCAAATTTCCCAATTACTTGGTGGGTGAGAATAGAAAAATCACAGTAATGTTAGCAGTTAGTCCTCGAAACAAAAAAATGGACATGGAAACCCATGACTTTCAACATTATTACAGTGAGGTTGATTAATGTAATTAGCTAAAAAAATAAGTTTGTATATTAGGTTCTTTCGAGAATTTTTATCAAGTAAAATAATCTTAATATGGTAAACCCATATACAGTTGAAAAATGTTGTTATAAACTTTGTTACGGATCCAACCCTAATATAAGAAAATTACTCAACTTATGTCAAAGTAACGAAATAAAAGTCCACTTGTAAAACAATAAAAAATTATAATTAGAGACTCTTCAACTATTTGGAATTCCATCCAACTCAAAGGCCGTATGACTTCTACATTTATACATGGTTAAACTCTGAAAAAAAAATCCCTACCTTTAAATCTACTACCCCTCGTGGAAAACGAAATAACCATAACGATTTTGTGATTCCTTAAGGTCGAAGACATTTGGGTGAAGAAAATAGAACATGTAATAGAAACAAAAATTAATCTTTTCAAAAGGTCAATCTAGTTCAAGGTTGAAATCTCGTAGAAGGCAACAATTTACATAAATCTATTCATGGAACACATAAGAGCAATATTATAATTAAATTAATAGTTCCACTACAGGTTATCCTTAAAATTACAAAGCAAAATTGATATGATATTGGATGCACATGACTTTTAAGTCCAAAAGAGTTTGAGAGATACCGTTCTATCCTTTCCCATTAAAATCCTAAAGGTTTCATGTTCAAAGGAGTTAACTAGCGAACTCGACCCAGCATCATAATTCCATGACATGCAATGAAAAGAAAATGTAATTAAGTTAGTACACACTCATATATAACCCAACCCAAGAATTCAAGAAAGATGTGAAATAATTGTTGAAAAAATGTGTTAAGAGCTTACCGTTGTCCTTATGAGGGATGAGTGAATGTTTACAAAATGAGAGGAAATTGAATAAAATAGAAAGCAACGGATTAATGAATTCTGTAGTCGCGTTTGTCAAATATTTCTTTCAATAAGCGAGTAAATACTTGAGTGTATAGATAATATTACCAGGAAGAAGAAACTCCCAGCAATTGTAATATCGATCGCCCACTTACGATAAGTAACAACAACACTTACCACGAGCAACAACAACACTTACCATCATCTATTTTAGGGTTTGAAAACCATCTTCCCCCCAAAACAAATCTACGGTCATCCAGTAATTTGAGGTGTATAAAACTTCGCCATTTCCAAGATGCATGGCAGAATAAAACAATCTGACCCCTACCGTTGGTAAAGACCTAAAATGAACCAAGAATGTGTTGATAACAAGCCAGGGAAATAACCCCCTTCCTGTTGAGACTCTAAGTAAAGAGCAAGTGGCCTATTGTCACCATAAGATTATGGTGGTGAGAAAGCTATGGTGAGAAAGCTATGGGGAGACAAGTGTAAGCACCTTAGAGTATGTAGAGAGAGAGGTAGAAGGAGAATATGCCCTTGAACCAAGTATTATACAGTTTAAGAATCAAGTAAATAAAGACTAAACTAGGCTAACATAAATAAATATTTAAGAAAAAA
Source organism: Pseudotsuga menziesii (assembly GCA_001517045.1). NCBI lineage: Eukaryota > Viridiplantae > Streptophyta > Pinopsida > Pinales > Pinaceae > Pseudotsuga > Pseudotsuga menziesii. The sequence goes on along the minus strand of LPNX010249340.1, from coordinate 179,297 downwards.
AATCTAAAATTGGGGTATATTACAGGTGAGAACATCTTCTATCTTCGGTTGCACATCTTTCTATTGGATATTTATCCACTCTTACATCCTTCCCTTGACAATTTCTCTGGCATGTCTTCTTAGAGCTAGTTATTTTCGTGGTCGCCCAATAGAACAAAATAAAGAAAAGTCACCACAACCCTTATTTTTAAATCCACAATTCCCAATCCGCATGGATCCCAGGAATTTCTCAAGGCCTGAGTAATGATACAAAGCTTGGGTTTGAAATTGGGTTCAATTTTGGGTTTTAATTGGGTAGGTGTTGAGAGGGGTCGAAGGGTTCCAACGGTTTGGGAAAGCTAGTGGCTAGCCAACTTCCATTAGAAGAGAACTGTTTCAGTTGAGTCATGGACTTGTCTTATGGGAGGAAAATATGGGTCATGCTCAGGTTTGTAGACCACATGAAATAGGGCTCCCATCATGGCTATCTACCCAATAACGGATAGGAAATGGATGGAAGCAAACAAGGCCCCCCCAAAACTTGATAACAAGAGTTAAAAATGCATATTTCATGGGGTATAGTGAAAATTCAAAAGCCTATAGATTATATAACCCAGTCACAAAAAGAAATTTGTGGTAAGAAGATACTAAAAATTATTGGAGAATAAATCTTGTTGGAGTGAGGAATGATGATACCTGATTGCAAGATTTCTTGTGAGGCATTCATACAAAAGGGGTCTATCTTCACCGACAACCATCCCAACCACGAGACGGGGAAACTGTTTAGCAACAATGTACCAACGCAACATCAACTTGGTCACCCCCAAGTCATTATGGAAAAGATTTCACAACAATATGGTGCACAAATCCTTGAACCCTTCAGAGCTAGAGCGTCAATTCAAGCATCCCAGGGGATGGAAAATTGGTTTCAAGAATTGCCCCCAATTTTTTCCTTCCCTCTTGGTAGCTTTTCCATTTTGTCTCATTGGCAACGGAAGGTAATAATACTATAAGAAATTAGAAAATAAAAAATTGAAGTTTGATACAATATGAAATATTGTCTCAAATAATTGTCTTAAAACCCTCATCTGTGTAGTAGAGATAAAAGATACCTAAACAAGGGCCCTAAAGTAATATTCTTGAATTGGTCTATGATTGACGATGTTAGTCCAATTAGATGATTTTGAGTAATAACTAGTTGCTTCAAGGCATTGTGAATGCTATTATATGGAAGAAGGCTATGTGTTTGGTTGTAAATTAATTCTCACGACATTTAGAGCCATGAACAATGTGTCAAGGAATGATGCATAACTGAATAGGATTAATTTGCATTTGAGTGGTTACATGGATTTCATAATACTATTTTGAGCTCTAGGTATTGACCTTGAGTACCTTGACATGGTTCGAGTAGGAAACTTGGGCGTTGATCCCTAAAGGAAAATCCTAGGAATCTAATCCATATATTATTGACACCTCAAACTAACATAGATGGCCTTTATGTGGGTATACATATGGTACTATGTGGTTTTTAATAATATGTATAATTATTGGTGTAACGTCCTGGTTTTGACCCCATTTCCATAATGTATATAATCGTGGTGACGAGCTAAAGGCAAAATCCCCACCATCGATTTGCGTGTGTATGTTTCGACAATAGGTATAGTTGCCGATGGGATATCGTGCTGTTTGGCACATTATAATTTGACATCATGTAAATACGCACATCAAATAAAATAAACCACAACCAGCTACGGCAGTGCAACATTGAATGAAAGGGGCATGGTTCCAAAGGATAAGGGGTGGGGGTTTTCAAACCTTGGTCTATGGGGGAAAAACCCATGTGTTGCCACCTTGTTGGAATTCCCATCTTCCCTTGTCAACCTCTTTATTGTTTTGTTGTTGTTGGGTGAGGTAGTTATTGCTGAGTGGTGGTGGTTGTGGAGGACAGTCAGTCCTTGCCCACGTGCCCACTCCACCAGCAGCCTCTCCTCTTCACCATCGCGTGGGGCAGAAGAAATGGTTACTCTTCTCTTCCACGTTTTCCAACCTTCACAATGTTGTTCTATTCGTTCTCTCCATGGTCGGTTCTTCCTCACGCAGAGCCGAAATCTGTTCATCCGCGCACATAAGGGAGTTGTCCACGCTCACAAGGGACGCGTAGGCGGAGGTTAGTTCGTCTTCCTCATGCACCAGTCGCGGCTCTTCTTGGTTGTGCATGCAACGAGCAAGTGAAACGGCCTCAAGGGGCCCGATTTCTGCTGGTATGTGAATGACCGTGGCTTTAATCCACGATTTCCACCTTGTTGTTGGGTTTAACCCGTGATTCAGGCTTGCTGTTTGTGTAACCCGTGATTTGGGTTGTTGTTGTTCTTCCACAACTGTTGGATGTTGTTGAGAGCCCGATTTCTGTTTCCATTTCGGACTGTGCATGTGTGTTTCTTCCATGTTTTGCTTGGGCTGCATCTTCTTCCTTTGCACACCGGTTGTGAGTTTGTCCTCTTTCCTTCTCCATTCTTGTCTGTGTAGTTTCTTCAACGACTGCATGGAGTAATTGGGTGCTATGGGCGGTTGGATGTTGGTTGGCTATGGATTGCCACATCCATTGGCTGAGTTTCCCATGGCTATGCTGGGAGTGCTGTTTATTATCCATTGTGGACTGTGTATAGTTGCCATCACTCATTGTGAGTTGGGCTACTGAAGTACCCTAGTTTGGGTTGCAACTGAGTTGTTTTGGCCACGCTAGGGCCAAGAACAACTCTGAGTCGCCTTATGGGCTTGAGTGGTGTTTCATCTTTTGTTTGGAACTGTCCCCGGTTGTCCTTGCCTTATTCACGGTGCTGTGAGTGGATCGTTTTGCTGCGTGTATGCAGTGGTTGGTCTTTGGACTGTGTTGGCTTGGCTGGTTTGTTGATGGACTGATAAACCCAGCGGTGTTGGTTTGGCTGTGATTGTGTCCCTCGGCTATGTAGAAGCCTGCATTGACCCTTATCCCTGGAGGAATCATGCCCAGTTCGGGGGTGGCAGCGTTGCTGAGAGATTGATGAGCACGCTGGCCTATGGTTGGGTCGAACGTTGCAGTGACGTAGCCGGTTGTGAGGCAAGTTTTCCATCAAAAAGATAAGTACTGCTGATTACTTCATCTCTGCAATTATATTGATGTCAAATGAATAATGATGAACATGTTGAATGCTGGAATTGTATGAACATGTGTTGCTTCCGTTGAATGATTGAATAACTGTGCATTTGGTTATGTTTTATGCATCTTATGTATTATGTTTAAGCATTAATTTCAGCATTGATGATTGGTACATGTTCATGGGGCTGTTTCCCGTATGCATTGGTGTTCGTCGCATCCTCTTCGCCGGTCTGAGGGATGGGGATGTTACAGAGTGGTATCAAAGCTCAAGGTTGCAACAATGGGCCTCTATGGGCCAAGAAGATGCAACGACAGAAGCAGAATTTCCTTCTGCCTAGCAGCAATTGAGAAATTTGATGACAATAGAAAAACTCAAATGTTTCTTCTTCTTCTAAGTGTTGGAATGGTCGGCTCGTCGGAGCCTAAGCAGAATTAACTTCCGCTGTGGCGGAAGGGTTAACGGAAGGTGTAGCTGGAAGGCCATCCGATGAGGCGCAACAGCGGAAAGGAATTTTTGAAAAAATTGTCTAAGTGTTTCGCCTCGGAATACTTAGCGGAATTGAATTTCGACGTAGCGGAAGAGTTAGTGGAATGAACTTCCGCCGTTGTGGATGGCGAAGCAACTACGCATCTGATGGAAAAGTCCTCTGATCGCCGACACCGCGAGGAAGTTAAAAATTTGTATAAGTAAAGGGTCAGCCATCGGAGGGAGTTCGTCTTTGGTGTGCCACCATTTTGGAAGCCAAAGGGACTAGCCGACCAATGAGAAAGATAACCAACGCCGCAAGAAAAGTCTAAAATTGTTCCAAGTAAACAACCACCAATCGAAATAAATAGTTGTTTGGTGTGTCGCCGTTGCAGAAGCCAAAGTCACTAGGATTCCGATGTGGAAAGATCGCCGACGCCGGGAGTTGAAATTTTTCTAAGTAAACAGCCGCCAATCGGAAGAGAAAGTGGTTTGTGTGCCGCCGTTGCGGAAGTGAAAAGCACTAAGTCTTCCGACAAGAAAGACTATCGATGCCGATCACGTTATGACTTAGCAGATTGGGCCACCGAAATTAGAAGAAGAAAGTGGTTCGTGTGCCGCCGTTGCGGAAGTGAAAAGCACTAAGTCTTCCGATGTGGAAAGACCACCGATGTCGGGAGTTGAAATTTTTCTAAGTAAACAACCGCCAATCGGAAGAGAAAGGGGTTTGTGCGCCGCTGTTGCGGAAGCCAAAGGCACTAAACTTCTGATGAGAAAAGACTTCCGATGCCTGTCAAGGAATTAGTTCGTCAATCGGAAGAAGATAGATGTTTGATGTTCCGCTGTTGCGGCTGCGAAAGAGATTAAGTCGCCGACAGCGCGGAAGAACTTAACGATGGGCAGCCTGCCGTTGCGGCTGACGAAAGGACTAAAAGCGCCGATGCAGCAGTGTTGGTGGTTTCCGCTAGTGAGAATCGTCGACGGGGATACTGTTTCCTGCGCCGCCATTATGGAAGCGGAAGACACTAAGTATTCCGATAAGAAAGACTGCCAACGCCGATCGGAAGGAGATAGAGGATGTTGGGCCGTCGTTGCGACTGTGGATGAAGTTGTTTCACCGATGGAAAGAATATGTCGAGTTTCATTGGCCGATTTTGGTGGTTATAGAATTGTGCCAATCTCCCACAGTTTCAGTACATTCATTCGCAGACAGTACCCACGCAGCGCACTTTGCTGTCAAATATCCTGTGGCCTTTTGGGGTTTTTAAAGGCCTTTGCTGCCGCTGCCTAGAGAAATTGAAGCATCATGCCTCTACGCAATTTCACCCCATGTATTGGGCTTTTTATGGGCTTCTTGTTTTTCCCTATAGTGTAACTCAATATATCTGGAGGAGATTTGGAGACGTGCTATTTTATGGAGAAGATGAAGCTACTGATGATTGCTCAAAAAAAAAAAAACACGTGGCATCTCCCTCTTATATATGCATGAAAGAGGGGCTTGGCCATCTTCCCCGGTTTAAAAGGAAAGTTACATTAAATGGGAAAGGGTTCTATTCAGAGGAATTTCACAAGAAACAAAAGGGATGCCAAAAATGTAGCTGCCAAAGTGGCTCTGAGACCATCAGAAGAATGTGAAAATTCTACATTGCAGTGGAAAAACCCAACGATGACATGGACCCGGCTGAATATGTTGCTGATGCTGATTGGTCATGGCAAGGGTGTAAGTACAACCCATGCAGATAAGAGTTTGCTTATGACAAATTCCAGGGATTGGTACAGGAACCATTTCAAAGGTTGTTATGAATGCAGGATAGTCATGATCAATTGGTTGCCAGAAATGCTCTATGGAAGAGCAAGGTGGTATGAATGATACACTTGTGAAGTAAGGAGTATCTAAACACTTCCTTTAATTGCATGAATGATATGACTATACCTTGCAATGTTAGTATGATAATGATTGCATGAAGTAAATGAGTTTTGATAATATTGATGTGATTAACATCTGGAAGTATTTGAATTGTATAAATTCTGAAAATGCTTCGGTGATGGTTGTAGCAATGAAAAGGTTATATGCATCCAGACTTACCAAGTGTTTGGTTGATTGAATCTCATGTTTCAGGTAGATTATTTCGAGCATGGCAGTGAGAGGTAAGACCTTGACCACTGCCAGAATCTACCATATGGTATGCATAATAGGTTGTTAAAAAAATTCGAATTGTGAATTTCGGATTTAAGAAATTGCTAACAACTACTAGCCGCTATTGGCTTGCATAAGATTGTGTTTGGTTGATTGAAGTTCAGGTTTCAGATAGATTATTTTGAGCATGGAAGTGAAAGGTAATACCCTGACCAATGCCATAATCTACCATGTGAAAGAGCCAAACTTTATGAGAAGAGTCTCATGGCTGTGAAAATAGTTGATATGCATAATGGATTGTTAAATTGTGGATTTCGGATTTAGGAATTGCTAATGANGGCTTGTATGAGATTGTGTCAGGAGGGACGCATGGTAAGTGGGTATTCATGTTATGATAGTAAGCATAAAATTATAATGGGCATAGTAGTGCTGCTTACAAGACACCCACAATTGAGCAAGTCAATTCCTGTAGTAGATAGAATTGCAATTTCCTATTGAATCTGATTACCAATGTCATTGCTTGGGTATGGAACGATCAATTTGGATTGAATTATCAGGTAATGATTGACTGTTTGGCTATTTGACGAATGTGTCAGGGGTACACACTGCATGAAGACCATGCATGATGGCCCGCAGAAGCCAAACTTCATGGGAAGGTTTTCCCTTGGAAATGGGTTTCGGGTGAAACGCCATTGGACATTTTGAAAATGTCTCATCTGCACTGCATGGTTGGTAATAACATGAGTGAGAGCGTATATATTATGTCAGTGAGACATGTGTGGGTATGAAACATAAAATGGAAGCAGGGATGGGGGCTTGGTTTGCTTAAACTTGGTGATAGGAAACCACATAGACAGAGCTAGAGGGCTGACTTTCTTCTCCACCACCTTGGGATAGCACTGGAAGGGAATGCAGGGCCTGAGGGACTGATTCCTTGTGTTGGGTATGTGTGGGTGTCTTAGAAGTCAGGCTAGTTTTGGTGTAGGTGTTCCTAGCTCTGCAACGAGCTCACCAGCTTAGCATTTATCCTTTCCCAACTCCTTGATGGCTTGACTGTGCCTGATATATATAAAAGGAATATTGCAACGACGAATGGATAAGTGTTCTGTAACCCTTGCTAAGAATATGCATGTTTAATTGTTGAATTCCATATGCAGAACATGTTTTGATTTAGTATCCATTATGACCGAATGATATGCAATGTGATTATAGTTTTAGAGCAATAATGCTAATGAGTTTGCTTGTATTGCTTGTATTTCTTGTGTTGACAGGCTAAATAGATGCAGCTGGGTGTTGCACCCCAAAAGGTAAAGGTAAATGGTTGTTGAGAGGGGTAGCAGAGTAAGGGTTATTGTTGATATAAGTGTGTGCTTGTATAAGTGTATGATGGGTTGTGATATGCCTGAGGATCCATAGTAGATCCTAGACCTAGAAATGGTCGTGGTAAGTTCCAAGCCCAGTTGACATGAGAGTGTACTGGATGGACATTAATTATTTGATGTTGTGGAACAACCGGTGTGTTGACCTAACATCTAAGTCCATAGGTGATCCCAAGGCTTGTAAAGTGAAGCAGGATCCTGTGGACGAACGAGGAAATGCACAATACAGATAAGTATTGGATTATTTTGCTTATGAATATACATGTGTATATGATTTGGTTATGATGTTTTATCTCTAGAACAAGATAAAACTAATGAGAATAAACTAAACATGTGAATCTATTCAATGTTGGATATAGGTATCGTTGGGAGCGAGGACTATGAGAGAATCCTAGGGGTGCATGTGGACATGTCACTGTCCTAGAAAGCTCGGAATGAGCGGTAATGAAAAAGGTGCTAGTAAGACGGGGGAGTCCTAGCAATTGAGACAAACCATGTGGAGAGACTCCATGGTTTAGAGGTCTGGAATAGACCAAAGACACTAAGTGTCATGACCAAGAAGGATTGGTCCAGCATTCACAGTGAAGTGAAAGAGGTTGAGAGCATGGAAAGCCATAGTGATGGTGTGGGTTCTAGGATGGAACAAAATAAAGAGGGGAAAAAACTCTTACTGCTCTCTCTTGCCTTTTGATTATATATATATATATATGTTTATGCATTGGGAAAACAAAGGATTGTTGAATGCATGTATGATTGAGAATGAAATGTGTGTATTTGCTTAAGTAAATTTGTGAATGCTAGAATAGTTAACTCCCTGCCCAGGAATGGACATGAATAAGCTCATGTGCCTGTTGGGAAGGCATGAAAAATATGAAAGCCTCATTGATGAGACTTGGACTGTCATGCCAAGTGGGGGAATTAATTGACTGATTTTAATGTCTACATTATGCTTGGTCTGATAGAATTTCAATGGTGCATTTCACAGGTGAGAAAAGTGAAACCAGGTGGTGCACATTGATTATGGCAGCAGATCAAAAGTTATTGGACTTAGCTAGAAGTCTCCTTCAAATGATTGCCAAGACCCAAGAAAATCTTGGGGAGATACTGAAGATACAGAAAAGGCAGAATGAAATGAACCACCAGATTTTGCAAGACTCTATTGGTTTGCAAGGGGAGGTGAAAACCCTTCTGGGAGCAATCGACAAAGGAAAGGAAGGTGGATCAGCAATGGGACAATTGTCCAAGCGACCCGATAAGAAATGGTCCAGGCATGAAGACTCAAAGGAAATTGAGCAGGTAAAGATGAAGCAGCCAGTGAGATGCTGGAGATGCGGAGGACATCATTTACGCCGGGACTGCCCAATGAGGGAACATGATGAAGGCAATAGCCACAAAGTTCCTAGACTTCGGGATCAGCTGGAAGCTGAGAACCAGCAGGACAAGTCCGTGGGAGCCGAGGGGCTTGGTCGTGAACGTTCAAAGTAGATGATTTAACATGGGGAAGATCTGCAATTTTGAAATTTTGATGTGCAATGGTATATGTATTGTATATATGTAATGGAACACCGAGGACGGTGTTATTCCAAGGGGGAGGGGAATGTAACATCCCAGTTTTGACCCCGTTTTCATGATGTATATAATCGTGGTGAGGAGCTAAAGGCAAAAGCCCCACCATCGATTTGTGTGTATATGTTTCGACAATAGGTATAGTTACCGATGGGATATCGTGTTGTTTGGCACATTATAATTTGACATCATGTAAATACGCACATCAAATAAAATAAACCACAACCAGCTACGACAGTGCAACGTTGAATGAAAAGGGCATGGTTCCAAAGGATAAGGGGTGGGGGATGTCAAACCTTGGTCTATGGGGGAAAAACCCATGTGTTGCCACCTTGTTGGAATTTCCATCTTCCCTTGTCAACCTCTTTATTGTTTTGTTGTTGTTGGGTGAGGTAGTTATTGCTAAGTGGTGGTGGTTGTGGAGGACTGTCAGTCCTTGCCACGTGCCCACTCCACCAGCAGCCTCTTCTCTTCACCGTCGCGTGGGGCAGAAGAAATGGTTACTCTTCTCTTCCATGTTTCCAACCTTCACAATGTTGTTCTATTCGTTCTCTCCATGGTCGGTTCTTCCTCACGCAGAGCCGAAGTCTGTTCATCCACGTGCATAAGGGAGCTGTCCACGCTCACAAGGGATGCGCAGGCGGAGGTTAGTTTGTCTTCCTCACGCACCAGTCGCGGCTCTTCTTGGTTGTGCATGCAGCGAGCAGGTGAAACGGCCTCAAGGGGCCCGATTTTTGTTGGTATGTGAATGACCGTGGCTTTAATCCACGATTTCCACCTTGTTGTTGGGTTTAACCCATGATTTAGGGTTTTTGTTTGTGTAACCCGCGATTTGGGTTGTTGTTGTTCTTCCACGACTACTGGATGTTGTTGAGAGCCCGATTTCTGTTTCCATTTCGGACTGTGCATGTGTGTTTCTTCCACGTTTTGCTTGGGCTACGTCTTCTTCCTTTGCACACAGGCTGTGAGTTTGTCCTCTTTCCTTCTCCATTCCTGTCTGTGTAGTTTCTTCAGCGACTGCATGGAGTTATTAGGTGCTATGGGCGGTTGGATGTTGGTTGGCTGCGGATTGCCACATCCATTGGCTGAGTTTCCCATGGCTATGCTGGGAGTGTTGTTTATTATCCATTGTGGACTGTGTATAGTTGCCATCACTCATTGTGAGTTGGGCTACTGAAGTACCCTGGTTTGGGTTGCAGCTATGTTGTTTTGGCCACGCTAGGGCCAAGAACAACTCTGAGTTGCCTTATGGGCTTGAGTGGTATTTCATCTTTTGTTTGGAACTGTCCCCGATTGTCCTTGCCTTATTCACGGTGCTGTGAGTGGATTGTTTTGCTGCATGTATGCAGTGGTTGGTCTTTGGACTATGCTGGCTTGGCCGGTTTGTTGATGGCCTGATAAACCCAGCGGTGTTGGTTTGGCTGTGATTGTGTCCCTCGGCTATGTATAAGCCTACATTGACCCTTATCCCTGGAGGAATCATGCCTAGCTCGGGGGTGGCAGCGTTGCTGAGAGATTGATGAGCACGCTGGCCTATGGTTGGGTGGAACATTGCAGCGATGTAGCTGGTTGCGGGGCAAGTTCTCCATCAAAAGGATAAGTACTACTGATTACTTCATCTCTGCAATTATATTGATGTGAAATGAATAATGATGAACATGTTGAATGCTGGAATTGTATGAACATGTGTTGCTTCCGTTGAATGATTGAATAACTATGCATCTGGTTATGTTTTATGCATCTTATGTATTATGTTTAAGCATTAATTTCAGCATTGATGATTGGTACATGTTCATGGGTCTGTTGCCCATATGCATTGGTGTTCGTCACGTCCTCTTCGTCGGTCTGAGGGATGGGGACGTGACAATTGGGGCCTTAGAGATTATTAAGGTATGAATCCCATGGCTAATATCATAAAGTAAATATTTAGGCATCTAATTCCTACCACATAACATTGGACAAAGGGGTAGTAGGATTTTGTATGGGAATATGGACACTATTATGAGGTGTTGATAACCAAAAATGGGTTAGAAGTCCTTGGACATGGTTGGAACATGGAACTATGGTATTAGGTCTCAAAGACATATTTGATGGCTCCATAGCCACAAAATATGTTTCTAATAACAACATTGAACATCTATAGGTTTTATTTACCACCTAAGAAGGTCTATATGGGTGCCATTGGGAGGATTTGAACATTATTAATGGGTTTTAGGGCACTAGACATGGCCACTAGTTTTTCATGCATGTACCGCCTCCTCCAATATCCTTATTCATTTATTTTATGAGTGTATTGTGTTAAGTGTTTTGTTGGTGTCCCACATTTCTCTTTTTGATAAATTAGATTATGCAAAACATAGATTCAAGAATTCTTTAGTCATAAGTGGTAGCCATCCCTTCCAACCAAGTTGGTTGTGTTGATGCTCACACAAGGTTCCAGTCTCACGCAAACTCCTCCGAAGATATACATGTATCTATACTTGGAAACACTTCTAACTGAGAACACCCCTGAACATTTAGGATTAGAGTTTTTGGCCATTGTTGCACCAACCCCTGTATATTGTGTTTCAGCTTCACACATCCAGATGGGTAAAACTCCAAAAGTGACCAATGTTTCTGTACTTTCAAACTAGTCCCAGCCTTGCCAAATCTTTCAGAGTCAGCCCTTTAAGTAATTTTAGTACCAGGTCACTGGGTAATTTATCCAATAGGCTATCATTCTCCTGGATAGCGATAGTGCCCTGAGTATTATGTTTATTGCTGTATCACCCGTCCTCTTTAGGTTATTATTACCTTCTTCATATATGATTCAATGGATGCTAAAGAGTATTGTTGCTACTTAATATTGCAACTATTGTTGTTGGGGATAGCGGGGAAGGCTATATAGTCTGCCAAGTTTTTTTATGGGCTAAAAATAGCCAAAAGGTTAATATTTTGGGAAATAAAATTATGTCAGCGAATATTTTATATTAGATAAATATTCCATGCGTCGCCTACCTCAAACACCGTTTCATGTTTTTTTGGTATAAATTAGCCAAACCTTATACCAAAAAAGCGCAGTATATATTCTTTTGTAAACTTTAAAAATCAAATGGTTTTGCAAAAAGTCTTTTGTCTATGGTTTCTAATTTGACAATAACATGAAAACTAACTTAGTTTTAGACATCTTTTGTTAAATATAGAGAAGTAGAGTATATATATTTATGTAAACTTTAAAAATCAAATTGTTTTGCAAAATTGGTGGGAGCCCATAGAAAACTCTTAAATGTATCTTATGAGGGAGGATATAGTGTTTTAATGGTTGAATATTTTAGATTCCTTGCAAATTCTAATTAATGTTTAAAATTCTATGTAGTCTATTTTGTCTTGGCAATTGATGTTTTTGTTATTTATTGCGCTATTTTTTTAGATGAAAACTTTTGAGACCACATATTTCTATATTTCATTGCACGAGACCAATATAAGTAAATTTCCTTACTGAAATTTGTAGGTTTCAATGTTAGACATAAACAATCCTGAATATGGAACATATGAATGGTGGAAAATGGATGTCTATTTCTCATGCAATCGTTGGTATGGTAGAAGACGTAAAATACGACATGTTGAGAGTAGCCAATTAAAGATAAATTGTCCTATGCAAAGATTTTTGGAGGATGATAAAAAAATGAATATAGAAATTCCAACTAGAATTCAAAGTAATGATTTAACAATTGGAACGAGTAATAGTTTACCCAACATGTGTGGTGAAGAAAATGTTAATCATAGCCCCAACAATGAGAGTTATATACAGGATGATTGTATGGAAAATGATGGTTCTAATGATGACCATGCACATGTACAAGACCAAATAAATATCAAACCTGATGCACACAAGATTCTAAATTCAATCACTATAGAATTTAATGGGGAACCTCATGATAAAAACATTATACATATGACAAGGAAACCACTTTACCCAAGTGCATGATGCTCCATATTGCAAGTTGTGTTATACCTTCTTAACTTAAAAGTTGTCCAGGGATGGACACATAATAGTTTCATTGACCTTCTACAATAAGTGTGTTTTTTTACTAAATGAGAATTTCAAGTTTATTCTCAATAAAGGTTTTTGAAGATTTAATGCCACTCTAAAATCTATCTTATCATTGTTGGTGGCATTGCTATAGGTTGTTATCAAGCAAACACCTTCCAATTAATCACAAATTGCCTAAATCAAAATATGAGATCATGTCATTAACTGTTGGTGCAAGCCCAACCAACAAAACCCAGTCGATAGGGGTTCACACTCTGTTGACACTCGACCCATCATGATCTCCCTGAGCACCGACCCAGACAGGTTTTACCCTGTCCATCAACACCCATGAAGTGGATGCAGTCTTGCTCGAGATGTTTAAGGGAGGACTGAAGGAACTGAGTTTTCCCAAAATAGAAGAGGAATATGGGCATCAACAATTCATCAACTTATTTATCAGATCTGACTAGTTATTTTATCATTCATAGAACCATTCGTCATCACTCTTCAATAGATCACATCATTCATTCATAGCAGAAGTAACCACATCATATAACAGAATTAAGCATACTATCGCATAAGCATATCTAATAAGATAACATCATTCATTAGCAGTAAACATTGCTTCATAGATCCATGTCACACATATTCACCCTTCGATTGCAGAAACAGAAATAAAAGATAGAAAGAGGCAAAAGACAACAGTATTTCAGATCAACCCTTGTCTCTTCATATTACTTCTATGCAAGAAATCACATATCCAAAATAGAGAACAATTGAATTCTCAGTCTCAGATTCTCTATGATGAACATGAATCATAGCCAAGATTGCCAAGATAGATGATAAATATTTAGATTACAACCGATGATCCTTACATTCACAATTCTTCTTCTATTTATAGGCTTGCGCCTTTACATTCATGGCCCACTTCTAACTAAATCCTAATTGATTCTATCAACTAGTGACCGATATCCACAAAATATGGTCAAAAGTACAAAAAGTGACACAAAATATTCAAAATTATTTTATCTTCTTCCTTAAGCACTATATTTGTCTTGTGTGGTGTCTTCTGAGCTTCCTCAGCATCCACGATGCTGTGCAACTAACCGATCCTCAACCCCTTGCCAACATTCCCCCAACACAATCTTTTGGCTCGTCCTCGAGCCACGTTAGTTGGACATGGTGTACTTGACAACCTTGGAGTGCTAAAACTGCTCATAGATAGCTTTGTACCGATATTCTGGAACTTGTCGAACTGTGCAAGTCGGTGCGACTGCATTTTCTGTGGTCAATTTCTTCTTAACTCGTCACACTTCTGCAACATCGTGTTGCGCAGAATTTATTTTCTGCTCCGACCACAAATATTGGTCGTTGAAATTCTTCTGTCTATCTGCCATTGCATGGGTGGCTACTTGTTGCATATCGATGGTCTGCAACTACAAATTATGAACCCTACCTGCCACATTGAAATCCATTCCATCTCTCACAACCTTTTCATTCCTTACATTCAGGCTCAGCCCGGACTGCCAGAATTCGATCCCACTCCCTGTTCTTGCATACTTTGTCAAGTGGGAAAAGAAATCGGGCCCCTTTCAAATTCTTCAGGGGTTTCTTGGTCTCTTCCCCATATTGACTAGGATGGATATAGAAAAGGATGACCTTTCCAAGCACTTTCGAATTGGACGAGCTAGCCCACATACTTGCAAATTCTTCTTCACTTGCGACTAGAGAATCATGCTCACTCAAAATATCCCCTGTGTCGAGGGTGCTCTGCATATCATATCAAGTTTCCTGCTAACTTGCAAAGCTGATACCTTTTCTGGTCTGATCCACTTCGTTACTCAGCGGATATTACCTCAACAACCCTTCTGATCACTTCTGCAACTTCACATAGTTCAACTCCACACAATGGTGTCCTCTCAGTGAGTAGGCTTCTGCTTATAATACCAACTCAACACACATGTCATGATTCTCATATCATGTTCATCATCATGATGAAATCATTCATTCATGATTTGAATATGCCATCGATCCTACCAACACACCACTTGGATCTACTATCATTAGATGTTAGATCGAAAAGTGTCATCATTTACCTTATTTGATGGTTTTCATTGAGTACTGATGTGATGTTCGATCACCATCTTGCGGTTGGCAGGGTTTGTCTTCCTATCGATGCTATTGACTCTTCCTCTTGCACAACCACTTCCTTTTGCATAGTCACTTCCTCTTGCGTAGCCATTTCCTCTTTCTATCTATCCTCCCCCCCCTTTTTTCTTCATCATGCATTGCCTCAAGCAGTGCACGGTTTTGGACCCGTTCGGTTAACTGTATTAACTACTCTTCATTTATTGTTGATTTGACTATGTTGTGACCCTGTCGATGGTGCAACAGAGCTTCCTAACTGCACTATTGACTCATACGCTTGCGTAACCCCTTCCTTCTAGTGTACCCTCCCTCTGGCTATCTAGTCCTCCTATTTTTCTTTTTGTTTTCATTGCTCAGTGCCTCAAGTAGTGTGCGGTTCTAGCCCTGTCCTATAGGGCTTCATTCAACTACCATTCATGAGTTTTGGCAGCATCGCTCCATCTAATTGTTGTAGTTGAACTGCTCCCCAAAAGTAATAGAATTAACAAGATATGGACCTAACCAATGCATTTGTAACTTACCTGGATGCTTCAGGAACTTGTTTTCGTATAACAACACCAAATCTCCTTGCTAAAAATTTTTGTTCTTTATGTGGTGATCATGCCAAGCATTCTATCGACCCTTCTTGACGCGTTGATGGAACCCTATGATAAAGAAATCTTCTTCAAGCTGTATCAACTATGCTACGTGCTCTTCTAGTGCTACTTCATCATCCATGCATGTCACGGCTGTAATGCCCAGACTGGGAACAATGTATTCCATAGGCATGACTGCCTCTTGTCCTTATACCAATTTGAACGGTGTTTGCTCCATCAATCTCTTGCAGGTGGTGTAGTATGCCCACAATAATGCTGGAATCTTCAAATACCAGTCATCTCAGTTAGCGTTACATACCTTTGTAAGTGCATGCTCCAAGATCTTGTTGAATGATTCTACAGTCCCATTTTCTTGTGGATGGTATGGTGTATTTTTCTTATGTTGTATTGCAATTCTTCTGTTAGTTCTCTTGCTGTGCGGTTGATAAAATGGCTACCCTGGTCACTCATTAATATCCTTGGGCATCCAAACAGCATCATGATGTTTTCAAATAGAAATATGGCTATCGTCGCAGTAGTGCAATCCATGACAAGTGCAGCCTCCTCCCACCTCGACAAGTAATATGTTGTTGTGATTATGTACCATGCACCAGTTCTCTTCCCAAGTGGGTTGATTGGACCCACAAAATCCACAACCCATTTATCAAAATTTTGCATGGCTACCTAGGGTACTAGCAGCATCTCATCCCTCCATGACAGTTTTCCAATATGTTGAAAGACATTGCAGCTCTACGCATAATCTGTCGCATCATTATGTAAATTCGGCCGCTAGATCCCTACGTGAAGCACCTTTCTCATAGTAGCTTGTCCTCCAGAGTGTCCTCTAGCAATTCCTGCATGTGCTTCATCCAAAATATGGCCTTGTTCATGCAGTAGGACATACCACTGTAAAATCTCATCTGGACCCAGTTTGTATAACTTCCCAACAATCAACTGAAAATATGAAGCCTTGACTACCAAAATTTTCTTCTGGCTTGTTGAAAGATTATTCTAGCATGACTCCTGTCGCCAAGAGCTGGACTATTTGGGCGTAATAATCATATACTATGTTGACTTTGAATAACTGTGTATCAGGCAGTCCTTCTTTAATATTGGTAGGCTCCTCGCATGTCTTGATTATGGAAAAATGATCAAGGCCATCATTCAAGCGACCCGACTTCACAATTATTTCAAAATCAAACTCTTAAAAGAGAAGTAGACAACGACATATCTTACCCCCCAACACAGGCTTATTGACCAAGTACTTCAAAGAAGAATGGTCAGTAAACATATTTGAGTGACCGCCTAAAAGGTAATGCCTTAATTTCTGTAGTGCATATACCATCGCCAGTCCTTCTCACTCTATGGGCATATAGTTTTTCTCAGCAAATGACAAGCGAAAGCAATCGAGCAATCTAGATGTCCTTCTCCTGGTTGTGCTAACACTACTCCCAGCGCAACAGATGATGCATTGACATGAACATGGAACTCCTTGTTCTATTCTGGGAACACAAGTATTAGCGTTGAATCCATCTTGGCCCTCAGGGTGTCGAAGCTTCCTTGACATTCGGGGCTCCATACAAATGCAACATATTTTTTCAATAGTTTCTTGATGGGGGTAGTAATTGCAACATATCCTCTAATGAATTTGCGATAGTACCTAGTGTTCCCTAGTGTCTCCTGAAGCATATTCATATTTTTTAATGGTGGAAAGCTCAAAATGAGCGTTATCTTCACAGGATCAACCAATAATCCTTTATTTCACACAATGTGACCCAACAGTATCCCAAATGGTGCGTAGAAAATATACTTCCTGGAGTTCAACGTGATCTGATGCTATCGACACCTTTCCAACATTAGTCGTAGGTTTTCCAAATGATCATTGATTAGATCATACACTGTCCAATCGTCCATATAAACTTGTAGGAACTTCTGAATGAAATATTTGGATGCGATGACAACAAATTGAGAGAATACCGCAGGTGCAATCTTCAACCCAAAAGGCATCAAGGTGTACTAGAAGAAGCCCCATTTAGTGACAAATGTCATTTTATGGAAATATTCTATTGCGATTCTTATTTGGTGATAAACATAAAATCCATCTGTAAAAGAGTACATCTCCTGAGTGCCTACTCCTTCGAGTACTTCATTTGTGAATGGTGTCAGAAATGGGTCATGCATATGGGCATCATTTAATTTTCTTAAGTCGACACATATTCGAACTTTGTCGGTATTCTTGTCTTCGACCACCATAGGACTGATCCATTCTGATTCTTCCACTGGATCAAGGATTCCATCATCCAACATCCAGTGGAGCTCAACCTTGACTCTTTTTTGTATCGCAGATTCAGGCGATATGACCTCTGTCTTACTGGTTTCGCATCTGGCTTTAACAGAATATTCATCTCTCATAGATCACCCAGTATCCCCTTCATTTCTAAGAACTTCATTGGAAAGAGATCCTGGAACTCATGCAACATATCCATGATCTTTTCCATGGTCTCATTATCTTAGTAGTCCCCAACACTTGCAAATTTTGGATTCTTCTCCATCCCAATGTTAACTTTTCTAATCTTCAGCGGCCGATTCATAGGATCTATTGGTATATATGGTGCTGCAACATCCCTACTCCCTTTCATCTCCAGAATATTGATATTTTGTATATCATCATCATCCTCAGGTTCTCCAGATACATTATAGCATTCCATCATTGACTGCATGTGGCAATGCGCATGTGGGTCCACTGGCGCGACTTTTAATACCATATCCGGGATGATCTGAAGTGCATTGTTGACATCAGAATTAACATCTGCGAAGCTAAATGCATGTGCAAAGCAAACTGTAAGTTCATCCCAAGTGGTTATTTATCTACACAACTCCATTGATATATACCATGACCTTGGCATTTCATCGAAGGTGTGAACAAAGGCATGGACCCATTCATCCTTCGGTCGTGATGCCCATAATGTTTGGTATTCCATCAAGTGGATGCTAGGGTCATTCCACCCATCATACTTCCCAGTGTGATACACTTCTGTGTCACCAAAGTGAACGGATATCAACTGTCGACACTACACCCATCCAGTAATTTTCTTTTTATGAGTCGCCCACCAGCATGCTGTAGTAGCCTTTAGTGCTTCCTCTATCGCCAACAATCGTTGCGGTTCTGAGACTTTTTCTTCAAACTCCATTAAGAATGTGGAAAGCTTAGGTATCCATTCATGAACTGGTAATTCAACAATATCATTCATGACATGGTATAATGACTACGTGATTAGACCACATTTCCTAAATGACATCTCATGCATGTGCTTTTTCCAATTTTCTAATGCATCCTTAGAATCAGAAGATGCAGAACTAGCACTGGGCCAACCGAGTTCTCCGTTAGCAGTGGGGTAGACGGTAATCTTCAAAAATGTTGTAAGCATGATCCCATCCCTTGACAACTTCATTTTTCATCAGTTCAATATATCGTCATCCTTCGTTTATATCCATAGGAGCAATGACTCTGATATATTTATTCTCAAATGTCATCATCCGCTTTTTGAAGTTAATGAATTCCATACTATCATTGCACCATCCAATTCCCAACAATGCAGGATAAGAACCTCCACCCTTGACTACTTCAATCAAATCAAAGTCAGTGTAGGTATTCATGCCTTCAACATCCCTAACCAGGTTCGAAACACGTTCGATTGGTTGTAATTTAGATTGATTAGCCAATCACAATTGCATGGGGGACCAACCCAATGTTGGCCTCCCCATATTCTTTTAGGTCTTATTTGTTAGGATATTGACATCTAACCCCAGATCCAGAATGACTAAATCTACTTCATTGTCCTCGATATGAATGTTCATGCGCATCTCTTTTCCCATATTTTTCTTGTGTAAAGAGCTCACTAAAAAATCCCTCCACTCCTTCCCCGGGGGGTGCAACCGTAATTTTCAATTTCAGCCAGAGCATCAGGATCTCTTTCCAGTGACAAACAACTTTCAAAGAATTTTTTTAACGTACCATGCTACCACGATGGTCCTGCCTCTAATGAAGAATCAAAAGCAGAAGGAATTTCATAGACAAGTGACTTACTTAGATTTCTTTTGATTGCATTCTGGGATCCAAAAAATGTTTCCTTTTCAGTTGCGATATTGAATGATGCATTCTTCTTCACAGCCAATCGAATCTGTGGGTGGGTCCCATCATCTCTAGTCATTGCACCTCCATGGGTGACAATGGCAACATCAACATCCTCTATTCTAGGCTTCATTGAGATCGTCGCAATCGGTGGTCCTTGATTCTGGTTCATCGGTGGATTATGAGTCTGCAGTGGATTCTGGTTCAATGGAGGTTTCATGGGTTGGTTCAAAGTCTGATTATGAAGTGGAAATTGATTCTGGGCCTGGTTTTGCAACTGGTTCTAGTTTTGTAGCTGATTTTGGTTCTGATTCTATAGCTCAGGAACATTCTCGACCTTCTATCTTGCGATTAGTTGTGGGAATTTCTTGATAGTATGTTCAATTGCAGTACAGTATGTACATGAACACTGTAAGTGTGTCCAATATCTCTGGTAATGTCCAAATACCCCACAATTGTAACACTAGAGATATCTGCGACTGCATCCTCCTCCTCTTCCAGAGCCTCCTTCTCTTCCTCAGAATCCTTCACAAAATCCTCCTTTTTGCTGGTACTGTAGTTGATCCATCTCTTACGATGGGGGATTCAGCTGTTCCTGAACATATTGCACAGCTTGAACATACTATGGTTGTGGCTGAGGAATTGTCATTTGATTGTACTATGGTTGTGGTGCAAACTGTGGTTGCAGCTGCGATGGTATAAATTCCATCTGCGGCAATGGTGTATACTGCGGTTGAGGTCGAGAGTTTACCACCTGCGGTTGTACTATGCAATGATCTTCTCCCTTTACAAAGTATGAATCATATGTCCTTTCCTGAAGCAGATCATATGCACGATAATCTTTATCTTCATGCCCCACCGATTTACAAAATGAACAATATAGGTTGGATGGCTTTGACACCATCTTCTACATGTAGCTACATTCTTCGTGTCAGTGCCCGTAGACTTGACATATGTGACACCATGGTACGCTGCTACAACTCAGTGGGTTCAGAGCCCCAGATAGAAGATAATTCTGGAAGTCGAGGAAAGTGTCTTTGGTGTGTCCATATGCATGACAACAACTGCACCAAAGATCTTCATGATTCTCTTTCCCTTTCTTAATTTCTTGCAACTGAAGCATCAAGTTTTCTAGCTGCACCTGAATTTGGTTCATACTGGTTGTATTCTCCCCACCTGATGAAGCTTCTATCTTCATTGCAATCTCCAGAGCTTCGCGCTGTGTCACGATCTTCTGTTGCATCATTGGTTGTCGGATATGAGGTACCAATGCTACGATAAACCATTCTTTATGTTGAACGTCACTCATATTGAAACTGACTCTCGCCATCAGTGTCTTAAATCTTTGATCGAATTCCCAAATAGTGTCATTAGGAAACTGCTTAATCTCTTTTAACTCAGTAATATACTGTGCTTTATATTTGGGCTTTCTAAATTCTTCAATTAGTCCCTTCCTGACTTCATCCAATGTTTTTGCAGGTGTCCCCATAGTAACTTGTATGAATTTCATATACCAATCCAATGCACGATCCCGAAGAGTAGTCGTCAGTTGGCCTTTCTTAACGTCATCGTCTGTGGTTTGTCTGACAGTCCATACTACCTCATAAAGGAACCAATACTACTTGGGATCATCAGTCCTCTTTCCATGGAATAGAGGTAATTTTGTATAATCGCCCGCCATCCCGGGACTTCTTCCTACAGATGTTGATCTACTACTGGAATGTTGCTGACACGTCGGGCAAGTTGATATGGCATTTGTGTTTCTTCCTAATGTGGAGTGGTGCGTGGAGGTTGGATACGTTTCTGCTAGGGTTTGATGTTACTGATTTTTCTGGGTGTAGTCTGGGTCTAGTCGTCCTATTTGTGGCTATAGGGTCGCTTCATCCCATATGGTATTCCTTCGTGGTCTTGCGTTTCGTTCACAACAAGACCTTCCCCTGTCCTCTTCCTCTTCTCTTGTCGAAACCTTTCTCCTCCCCTTGTAAAACCACTTTCTTCCTCAACTTCCCTCATAGTCTTGTCAAAAATTGCACCCATCTACCCATTATATTCCCATTTGTCTCCCCCCTTTAGTCTCGGTATCCATTGCCTCTGCACACCATAGTTCTACTACTCGAGGTGCATCTTCAATATACCCTTTTCACAAACAAGCATTTTATTTGACAATTGTAGCGACAATAAGAACCTACCTCTGGGTCTGTTGAAAAATTCCCTTTCTCCTTCGCTGTAGGACTCGGTAGTGTCGACTGCAAACTCAGTGATATATCCTTGTAGGATACTATCCAGCCAGGACTCAACAGCTCGTGATGATCTGTTGTTAGTTTCTTGTAGTTCCTGGATCAATTCAAGGGTCGAGGATGTTGGATCTCCACCTTGGAAATCTGTCTTCTTGTATGTGAACTACGCCAACCACTTGTACAATATGATGGGAAGCTCACAAAAAAAATACTTGTGATGACCTCCGTGTATGTATCTCTCCAACCACTTGTCCGTCGTCAATACAAGGTTCTGATTTTTTGCTTCAGCAAATTCTTGCAGCTTCTGATCAAACCAATATTGAATTTCCAAATGCCACATATCCTCCTCTCAGTTGCAACAAGGTCTCGACAACAGAACCATTTGTTGGTGCAAACCAAACCAACAAAACCTAGTCTACAGGGGTTCCCACTCTGTCAACACTTGACTCACCACGATATCCCTGAGCATTGGCCCAGATGGGTTTTACCCTCTACAGCAACACCCACAAAGTGGATGCAGTCTCACTTGATATGTTCAATGGAGGGATGAAGGAACCAATTTTCTGCAGAATAGAAGAGGACTACGGGAATTGACAATTCATCAAATTATTTATTACATCTGACCAGTTGTTTTATCATTCATAGAACCATTTTCCATCACTCTTCAACATATCGCATCATTCATTCATAGCAGAAGTAACCACATCATATAACATAATTAACCATACTATCGCACAAGTAGATCTAAGAAGATAACATCATTCATAAGCAGTAAACATTGCTTCATAGATCCATGTCACACATATTTACGCTTGGATTGCAGAAACAGAAATAAAAGACATAAAGAGGCAAAAGAAAAAAATATTTCAGATCAACCCTCGTCTCTTCATATTACTTTTGCGCAAGAAATCACAGATCCAAAATAGATAGCAATTCAATTCTTAGTCTTGGATTCTCTATGATGAACATGAATCATAGCCAAGATTGCCAAGATAGATGATAAAGATTCAGATTACAACCGATGATCCTTACATTCACAATTCTTCTTCTATTTATAGGATTGTACCTTTACATTCATGGTCCGCTTCTAACTGACTCCTAACTGATTCTATCAACTAGTGACCAATATCTACACAATATGGTCAAAAGTACAAAAAGTGACACAAAATACTCAAAAGTAATCTATGTTCTGCCTTGCACACTATCTTTGTCTTGTGCGGTGGCTTCTGAGCTTGTGCAACATCCGTGATGTTGCGCAACTAACTGATCCTCAACCCCTTGCCAGCATTAACAAAATATTTAAGCATGGATGTTGTCAAGTTGCATGATGCATGTCCAAATGATTGCATGCTATATTATAGAGATGGAAAGGAATCCTTAGATTAATGCATGGAATGTGGTGAGCAGAGGTACCATACAAGTGCATCATAAAAAAATGTTGGATGGAAGGTACTACGTCATATAAATTTAGACCCATAATTTGAGAGGTTGTTTGGATGCAAGGGAAAGTCATAGCTCATGGATTATGATGTGAGGGGAAGGAGCACATAGGGTGTTATGAGGATACAAGCTGATGGAGTGGTATGGAATAAGATTGAGGAGAAGTTGCCAATGTTCAAAGATGAACCACATAATGCAAGAATATCATTAGTATTGGATGGTGTGAATCCTTATGGAAATCAATTGTCACAATGGTCTACCTGTCCAACAATTGCTATCAATGACAACATACCTGAATGGTCGTCAACAAAAAAGGAACATGCTATGTTGACATTGATCATATCGGGTTATAATTTATAGAAATGCATAGTATTGAGTCCATATGGAAAAGGTAAGTAATTAATGATGCGAATGAAAAATTGAAGTTTATTTTTTTGCAGGTCCAAATCCACCTATACATATGGACACATACTCCAAATCTTTAATAGATGAGCTATTGATGCTTTGACAAGGAATAAACATGAATGAGATGTCTCATCCTATTGGTTCAAGGATATTTCAATTTCATGCAATGCTTATTTTCACAATTCATGATGCCTAGGTCTATCAACATGTTGTGGTGAGTTGTACTTGGTGTCAATCACCTCATGTTGTAGTTATTGATTTTATTTATTTCATAATAACACCTTAAATTATTACTTTCAATCTTGCATATAAAAATCAAAGGCCTTGAGAATAAGGTAACTTATGGATCCCCAACATGTGGGCCTTTGAACTCATCTAGAATATCACAACATTTGGGAAAGATAGTATATCATGAGTCTAGAATGTTTCTAAATCTTAATCACCCATATATTGTACAAGATAAGGATGAATTTGGTGGGAAGGAGTTCATTCTCAAAGAACCTTTGAATGAATCCCAAGCGATGGTTGCATGCATATAAAAAAACACATGGTAATTCTAATGCCCACATTCCTAACATTACACAATCACATATCAAAAGAATGGAGTTGGTAAATTTATTATGATTTTCCTTTGTGATAGGATCCCTTCCTCCAAGGATGACTCGAAAGACAATATTTTCACAGTTGCCATACTATGAAGACCTACCTATTGTTCACATTTTTGACACAATGCACATAGGGAACAATGTATCTTATTTTTTATATAATATGTTATTTGAGAAGAGTTCAACGAACGGGAGGAAACTAAATAAGCTACAAGTGAGGTTGGACCTAAAAGAAGTAGGAAGAAGGAGTCATAATTGGCCAGATGATGATGATAAATTTGTAGATGCCACATGGTATCTCACAAAGGAGGATAAAGGGAAGATGATTAAATCCATAAAATTAGTAAGATTCCCAACCTGTTTTGGAGTAAATTTTAAGAAGGAATTCACGAAAGGAAATGAACCTGCTGGAATGAAGACCCATGATTAGCACAATTTCCTTAGGGTGTGTATGTGCACATTGATTGAAGTTATCTATATTATATATTATATGCCTTTAAATTTTTATTTCTTTTAGTTATTTTATATTTCGTATGTTGTTAATCAACTTGAACATTCTATGTGCAGTACCTATTACCCGTCGT
The DNA here is from genome assembly GCA_001517045.1 of Pseudotsuga menziesii. Lineage (NCBI taxonomy): Eukaryota > Viridiplantae > Streptophyta > Pinopsida > Pinales > Pinaceae > Pseudotsuga > Pseudotsuga menziesii. The sequence continues at coordinate 154,496 of LPNX010249340.1, read as the reverse complement.
CCTTCCAAATAATATGGATGACAACATTAGGAGGACAATCTATAAGCTGCATAAATTTTTTAGGTATAATGTATTGCTTATATAAGAAAAAATGTATCTGCATGTATAATGCAATATAATAGGAAGTTATTCATCTAAAATATTTTCTTCCTTTATACAAATATGGGTTTATATTAGTTATTTCTATTTTAGGCGGGTGACTCCAATAGAGATACACAACAAAGACTTAAAGATGTGGAAGAAAGAAGTTCCCATTCTAATGTGTGACATGCAAAAATATTTCCCAACAAGTTTCTTCAATGCACAAGAACACTACATTGTGCATCTATTGCATGAAATAGAGATGTGTGGATGAGTTCAAACAAGAACAATGTTTCCTGTTGAGCGTTATTTAAGGTTTTGAAAACAAATGTAAAGAAAAGGGATTTTCCTGAAGGTTCCATGCTTCAAGGGTACATGTTGTTCAAATCAACAATTTATCTCAACGAATTGTGCAAAGAATTAAATATTGAAGTACCACAACTATGGGACTCAAATCAAAGTGAAAAAGTTGAAGGGCATGTATTCACAGGATGAGCAAAAACTAGGGAAATTAAAGGTGTTTAAATTTATATCGATATACGATACACGTGTCTATTTTTTATTATGATGGTATATTATGTTTTATAGATGTGATTGTAGGTGCTACTGAAATGGAGAATTTATTACTATATGTTGCAAGAGATAGTGAGCACACAAATGTATGGAGGGAGGACTATTAAAGGCATCTTGACGCCGAACAAATACTTTGTTACTCATATGTATCTTGAGGTGGTCACAATTCATCTTCATACTCCACAATAATGAAAAAAATTGAAAAGGATTGGCCTCGAGCTATTAGTTTAAAATATTTTAGGGATATAGTAGCAAGGGCATGTAGAGATAATGATGAAATGGTTAATACATATGCATTGGACATTTCAAATGGGCAAGAAGATAATAAGGTGACACATTACAAGGGGATGTGGTACAGGGCTCATCATTATCGTGTTCGAAAGGTAGATAAAAAATGACAAACATTTGACTGTGGCATTGCAGCATATTTTACAGCAGATTTATAGTCACCTGTTCATGATGGAAACTTAAAATAAGACACCTTGCGATACGGATTAGTTGAAGATATCTTAGAGCTTAACTTTATATTTTTCAAGGTGGTACTATTTAATGCTAAGTGGTTTAGGAATATTATGGTTGGAAATCATCCAACAACATATATGCATGAAAATTGATTTTGTATCATCAACCATAGTAGGTTTGAGCAAACAGATGAGCCATATGTCTTCCCTTACCAATGTGAGCAGATATTTTTATGTCGTCATCCTACAGAATGCTCAAAGTCATTTGTTATTAAGTATAATCCTAGATCAATAGATCTTTTCAACATTTACATGAATACCAACTTATCCTTGAGAAAATTTCATCTGATGATAGCTCAGATGATGAGGTTAATAGGAAAGAAGACATAATTGGACCTTACAATGTATATTCAACTTATTTTGATGATTAATGAGAAATTTTATGAATAATTCTACTTGAAAAAGTGTCCTTTAGTTTTGAATTTAGGTTGTTTTTTAATTTAAATATACTATAAGGAAATATTTCAGAAACTCATTGAAAGTTATTCTAACATCCTAAACTTGCAAAACCTTTTTTTTAACTTGTCTTCTAAAGATAATCTAGTGGGTTCAAAATCTTGTACATTTGCAAGTTTAGGATATTTATTTCACATATAAAATCAAATTTTCCATATTACATAATAAATATTTTAAAAGTACATAAATTAGGAAAAAAACTCATATTTAATTTAGTGAAATGTTTATTACTTGAGATATAAAAATATAATAAAAACATTTCATGATTTTAATGTCTATTTTTCATTTAGGAAGAATCCAAGGAAAACAATTTCTATAAATGTATAAATGACATAATTTCATACTTACTAAAACAATATAAGATGATAAGGATGTTATATGTATTATCATTATATTGATTCACGGCATTTTTCTTTTTACTATCTATAGAAAACTTAAAGATTGATGATTTTTTTCTTATAGAATTTCAAAGTTTTTATTATAAACTTATTTTTTGTAAGGGAAAGTTAGATATTGAAGGATGTTTCAAGAATTTTTAATTTTTCAAAATAATCTATTATGTTGAAAATATTGTCCAATTTTTCCATTTGATTTAGAGTTACTAATTTTCTTATGGTTCTAGTAAGTGTTTTAATTCATTTGCAAAATATTTATTACTCTATTTCATATAGCTAGAGGATTAATGTTTTCATTATATATAAATTGCACTTGCACTTCATCCACGGACTAGTACAATGAAGTGTATAAAACTAGCTCTGACTTTTGGGAAATGTGTTAACATTGAATTAGCTCTCTTGCTTCAATATGTGAACAAAAAAACGAGCAATGTGTAATATTCATACAAAGAGTGTAGATTCAATGTTATGAGAAACACAAATTTTGGAGGCACAAATATTAATGAAATACCTTCTAAAGGAAGTAGTTTATCTACAACACCATCTTCGTATTCAAATTTTATACATGACATATACATACCAGTAGTTACTGATCCCTTCTATAATGGGGAGCCCACATTAGATAATGGATTTGAAATGGATAGGTTACAATTATATAACAAGTAGTTGACTAGGGGTAATCCTGACCCATTCATAAGAGATGCAATTCAAGCAGTATACAACACAACTATCTTTGAAAAAGATAATGCAACAAATACATAAATAATTGGTGATGATATGTCGATGTAAATAGTCATTTATTTTCTACTTATTAATTTTAGGTTTGTAATTACATAAAATATGAACATAATAATATATTCTACCATATTGCTCAGAAGCAATATCATTGTTCCAGAAGAAGGAACTAATGTTGATGGAGTGCAAAATCAATCTTGTCCCTTAGATGAACCAGCTATAGCATCTATTGGTGCATCTCTTGCACCTCCTTTGAAATATCCAAATGGATATGTTAGAGGAGAGGTGAGCAATGGCATTCCATTTACATTCACTTTAAATGAAAAAGGGAAAGTGTTAAATGATGAAGCGGGGAGAACATGAAGAGACATACTTCATTGTGAAGCATTGATATTATTTGGCCTGCAATTACTAGGGAATTTTATCATCAAGGTAAAACATGACTATTGTAGATTTTTTCATAGATTGCATTCTTAATTTATGTTGTATAAATTTATATACTTGACTTAATGGTTCATGTTTCATCTTAAAAATATATATATTCTCTACTCATTGTTGCATTCTGTATGTTTCATATACAAATTTTTATGTTATTACTATGATACTAGAAAACTTAAAATATCTCATATAGATTATTAGTTTTTTATATTTATTTTTCAGAGAAATCCAAGAAGGAAAATGTAATATCCTAAATTTTGAACTTGCTATATTGGGCATGAGCCCCACTACCTATGGTTTACTTTGATGATTATGTTTATGTCTATATATCGGGTGAATGCCCCACTACACATGAGTTATGTTGGTTAAATAGATATACTGGGCATGAGTCGATGCACATGTTTTATTGTCTTGTGAATGATCATATATTTTGGGCATAGGCCTTGATGGACAAGAACTATTGTCGTGGTATGATGTACTGGATTTATTATTATGTGATTAGCCCTAAAATATATATACTGATATGATTATTGTGATGTATTGTGCAGAAAACTGAATGCATGATTGAGTTCTATAATGTGTTGTGTGTAATCCCTAAAGCACATGAGTTATGAGATTTTGTGTTGAGCATAAGTTCTAGAGAACATGAGTTATGAGATTTTGTGTTGAGCATAAGATCTGTAGCACATGATTTATAAGATTGGAAGTGTTGGGCATAATCCCTAGAGCATTCCAAACTGATGTTGAGCATAAGATTTGGAGCATCGGATCTTTGGCCATTGTGTCCCTATATGTATTATACAAGTGCACCCTAGTATTAGTATTGAGCAGGAGGCTATGGAATTGCATTAGTGTAACACTCAATTAATAGTGTTTAGCTTAGGCTCTGAATAGAGCTAGGGGTTACTAAAATTAAGTGTGTCCATTTAGAAATAATATAAACTAGCACCGACCCTCATCATTCTTATTTTAAGTTGATTAATTGAAATTGTAAATATACTTCTCATCAAGGACTTGGAGAACTACCACGAAATACGAGGTAATCCAACATGCAAGGAGGATCTAGAGCTACCTAACCTAGTTGACCGACTAAACCCTACATGAGGCATTGATAAAAGAAATAAAATTAAACTAAGGAAAACATTGAAATAAATAAACTATGATATATAATGCATGAATCAATATTAAGGATAACAAGTAAAGTTTATATAATATGTATCTCAGAATATATATAGATAAAGAAATAAAGGTAACTTAAATAATAAGTGAGAGTCTATGTAGATATTATATCATAAACTAAGATATTTAAATAAATATTCTATTCTAAAGCTCAAGTAGGAACGAGGAAAAATTCCTAGTTAAAATAAAATAACTATTCATTCCATAAAAAGTAAAAATTCCTAGTTAAAACAAAATAACTATTAATTCCATAAAAATTAAATTAAATATTATTTTCAAGAAGGTAATGAATTCTTGATTCAACTGAAGTTTAAACAAGTAGCAACGTAAGCATTAGGAGTTCTAGATCACTTTCATGTTGGAGCCAGCTCAGGGAAATCCAAATTAGAACTAGGAACGGTTCGAGTCCTGGTTGGAAGGAATGTGGTAGTGCCAAAGTTATCCGTTTAGCATTCCTATGGTCAGAGATAGCAAGTGTTTTATTAATTCTGTGTGTTTAAGTGTGGTCCTTTAGCCATTACAAGCTGCATAGTTGGAGGTAAGAGATTTCTACATTTCCAAGCTATTTTAATTATGCTTAGAGGTTGTGATTATAGCCATTATGTTTTGTATTAATATGTGTAATTTTACTCTTCATCAATTTGAATAAATGTTTTAGGTAGTTTTACTAGATAAGATAAAATCTTAGTTTACACTTTTTATATAGAATTCTAGGATAAATTTCTTATTATGTTAAAACTAGTCTTTAAAGGCTTATATTTATGTTAGTGTTTAATCCTAGACTTAAATATTCAAAGTTCTAATAAAATTTAGTAACCATACCTTTTACAATTATATAAAACAATATTAAAACTATAAACCCTAAAAGCATAGTACCTATATAAATTCATAAAATGAGAAAGTAAAAATAATAACCATCATCAAATAAATTTATCCATAAAAAACGAGAAAGTAAAAATAATAACCATCATCAAATAAATTTATCCATGAGACAAACTATTAATTAGAGTCACGGACCAGGGATCAAGTCCCATGGAATCATCTAAACTCATCGTATTACAACACCATTAATTTACTAATATGATAGGTGTAGTATTCGCTGCTTAAAATATTTAAAGGAAGTGATAAATGATGGAGAGGCCATCCAACAAACAAACTAAACAATTGAAAAAAAAAATTAGCGCTGCAAATTAGCGCTGCCATTTTCTCTCTTGTCAAGGAGCTCGACTGTTTCTTCACTTTCTGCCTTGAATGCAACTCATGTATTTGTCTTCCCTTTCATGTCGGGAACTATCGTCAATGGAAACAAGTGGTTGTTTTTCATTGGCACTTTTTCTATCAACTGGTCGCTTGGACGCTTGTCTTTAATCACACAGTGATCATCTTCCATGTAGACTTTGCAGTCTTTTTGTATCAGTTGTCCAATGCTTAAAAAATTATGTTTCAGACCTTCGACATGATAAACATCAAGGATATACTTACTCTCCCCCTGTTTGGTTAGAATATCAATAGTGCCTTTTCCTAAGACAGTAACTTGGACATTGTTTCCAAGTGTGACATCAGTTTGAACTAAATTGTCTAGACTGGAAAACAAGTTTAAATTACCAGTCATGTGGTTGCTGCATCCTAAATCTAAGTACCATATGTCATGTGGACTTTCTTCAAGAGCATTGCATTCAAGTGGAGATGTCAATGCCATTAACATTGCACTTGTTGAAGTGTTGGTGTTGGTCAACTGATTTGGGATTTTCCTTTGTTGGTCATATTGTTTCTTCCTACACTCATATGCATAATGACCAAATTTCTTACAGTAATGACATTGAATTTTTTATTTATCAAACCTCTAGCCATTTGGCTAACTTGAGTTCTGATTATCTCCTCTGCCACTGACATTTGCAGAACTTCTGCCTCGTCCTCCTCTTGAAGAACTTCTTCCTCTACCTCTGAAATTGTTACTCCCCCTGCCTCTACCACGGCTTATGGATGACTGTGCTGCAAATGCACCTTCCAATGATGTTTGTGTTCTGATGAGTTAGTGTTCATGATTGATGAGTGAAGCTTGCAACTCATCAATGGTAAATGTCGACATGTTTGTATGTTCTTCCAAGGTCACAACCAAGTTTTCAAATCTTTGGGGAAGACTTCTGAGAATTTTTTCAACCACCCTTTGGTCTTCTATGGCTTCTCCATGAGATTGCAGTTGGTTTATCAACCCAGCAACTCTGGTGTAGAATGAATTTACAGTCTTTGAATCTTTCATGGACAGAGATTCAAAATCTCCTCAGAATCTGCAACTTGGATGTTTTTACCATTATCCAAACCTTGATAAGAGGTTTCCAATGTATCCCATGCTTGCTTAGCATTAGTTTTTGCAACTACTCTTAGGAGTATGATTTCATGCATAGCTTGATGTATGTAAAACATAGATTTTCCATCTTTCTTCCTTTGTTCCCTCAAGACATCTTTCTCAACATGTGTGAGATTGTTATATGCTGTCATGTCTGCTGATTCTACATAGCCATGTTGGACTATCTTCCAAACATCTTGACCTCTGAATAAAACCTTCATTGTTAAGACCAATATCCATAATTCTTTCCTGTAAAAATTGGAGTTTGTAATGAACGAGAAGTGGAAGCCATTTTTAATTTTTAATTAACTTTCCTTAGAAAATTAATTTTCCACCTTTTAAGACAAGATTTCTTTCCTAAACTTTGCTCTGATACCAGTTAGCCAAAATCAAGCCTACTAAACTTGAGTTTATAGCTTAGTTAATATTAAAAATTAAATATTTTCACACCCACCTCTTTTTCTTTTCACTTGCTTGTCGGGTGAAACTTGTCTTTCTCCAGAATAGACAAGTTTATCAACTTTGGTCCGACTTTCGACCCGACTTGTCAGTTCTGTCCGACTTTCGACCCGACTTCCACCTCTAAGTCGGTTGACCTCTTCGACCACTCAAGTCCGCTGATCTCTTCTGCTCGGTTCACTTACTTTGATCGAAATCTACAGAGTATGTTTCTTAGTCTAAAAGACTTAAGAAATCACAAATGCTTTTCACCTGTGAGTAAGATGAAGTTAAATAGACACATTAACAATTCCAAAGAACTTATAAAACATATACCAAATATGTACAATTCCAAAGAACTTATAAAACATATACCAAATATGTAAGAAGACTTGAGTCCACCAATGTGGAGTGAACTTTCACGGAGTGAGAAATTTATGGGCTCTTGTTCTTTCACTCAACCGTAATTGTGAAAGACATTTACACAAGTAAATCTGGAAATAATGTGTGGCCAAATAAACATGCATTCAACCATAAACTATTTCATATATATAACTATGCCAAAATAAGAAAGGTATTACAAACTTGTCTATCTAGACTTGTCGGGGTCATCGACTATTCTTTTACAAAGCTTTGGCTCTTCGACTGAATCACATACACAGAAGCTTGAGCTTCAATTATTCTTTCTCTCTTTTTCTGACCCAGAGTTGCTCCAATATCTAACTATTATGTCTAAACTGATTTACAATTTTCTTCTTCTATTTATATATTTCCAACAAAATTCAGGCGAGGCCGGCGAAAAGCACAGCACCGCAAGCTGAGAAGAGGCATATCGACAATGTAGTTAACACCAGAATTATTGTACTACTCTGTGCAATCCACCTCCAATTCTTAACTATGGAATCATGGAGGCCTCGTCTGCCTCTGATACGATTAAATTGTTTAATTAATATGAGAAGGCAGGCGACCACGATTGCTACTGAAACCAGCCATGACATTATGAGTGTAATCCAGCAAACCTGCCACCCTACGGGCCCCTTTAAAGCATAGACGCCCGAGAGAATCGGTCCATGGCCAGCGGCGTAAAGATATAATAACTTGTTTATACCATGTGGCATACGGTAGGCACGGTCTCGTCTGAACAGTGAAGTCTGTTCATTTCCGTTAAGTGTAGGGTTTCGCTGGAACATCTGATAATTGATATAATTAATGGGCAATAATAAACCATCTGAATAACAATATGATTTCCATTTCTGGAGTAGAAATCGCTATTGTTGTTGAGTGGAGATGCCATGAATAACCTTATTGGAAAAAGCAACCGTGCAATTAGTAAACCCTCATTCTGCTTCAATGTATTTACACAGACTAAAATTTAAAATAGAGAGACTGAAGAAGAAACGTATCAGAATCACGTGTAAAACGAAACTGGAGTAGAGCAAGCGAACTAAAGCAGAATTGAAGAATCAATTTAACATCTAATTTTAAATTAATTATTCTTATAAACAGAATTAATTATTCTTATAGCTGTTTATATCGTATGATTTGGGGTGACCGTGGAAGGCTATCGGTGTTTATATTTCATAATTAGGGTGGCTTAGCAAAGTTATTTCCATAGATGAGGTAAGTTTAGTCTTAGAAAATTTCAAAATTTAGGTTACAGTTTTGAAGTTTGGAATTTTGGTTACTTCAAAGTTTTTAAGGGTATTAAATTTATTTCTAATATCAATTAAAAAATTCATGTTTGAAGTTCTGGAATTTAGGGTACTTCAGAAGTTTTTAAAAGTGTTAAAACTATTTTCACCATTAATTAAAAAAGCTATGGATGATCCAATTTTTAGAGGGTCTCTATCTTAATTTCTTTTATTTAATTTTATGGAAGTTTCCAAATTTAAAATAAACAATTATAATCTTAGTTTACATCTAATAATTGATAATTGAAATATAAATAACTGATAATTGAAACATAAATAACTGATAGTTCCTAACACTGAATTTATGGTCTATATACTTTCACTTACTACAACTTATTTACTTTCACTTACCACTAGTGAGTGGCTGTGCTAATTATGTTCCTGTGAACTAGATTTATCAAGTCTATACACATATTTATTTAAGTTTTGGGATGGATTATAGTTTATACTTTTTATCTACTAAAAAGGATGAGACAAGTGTATTGTAGATATTGTCTATGTTGATATATATAATAGTCTTTCAAAATTTAAAATAAACTATTATAAAGAACTAATAATCAATGAGTTCAAAATACAAACTATGTAAATATGTTAATATAATATAATAGTATAATAATTAAGGTAAAAATAAGGAAGATAAAAACTTCAAGTCTCGCCTGTGCGTGAACGAGAGAATGGCCTTATAATTATTTGGCCCCAACAAACTAAAGGGTCTATGGTGATGACTGCACCACAGTTACCAGGAAATTTAAATGTGGAGCTTGAAATCTCAACAGGAAATTGATTTATATGCCGTTCTTCAAGCATATAAGTAGAGAACCTTCCCAGAGGAAATTGATACATAAAAGTACAGAACCTGAAGAGATCAGCATTAGAAGTACCTCTTAAGGAGAGATTAATATTAATATATTCAACGAGCTGGATGTCCCGAAAAGAGTTAAAACTGGAACGGAATTGAGAAAACGAACGAACAAATGCACTCAAGTGACAGCTGATTCACAGCTTCTTGCTTCTGCAAACTCATTCACACAGATCACTGGTACTTGATAATTACGAAATCTGTGTATGGGAGTCTGGCCAGAGTTATTTATCTACAGATCTGGGAGCAAAACATATATGAAGTTGACGAATTAAGAGAATCACTAAGGTCCATTGCTTGCCGGGGAAGCCAGTCCATTGCTTGCCGGGTAAGCCAGCAGTTGAAGCATTACATAGTTAATGAACGTAACTTCGAGAAGAAAAATAGGTAGGAACCATGTAATTATGTAATCCATTACTTAGTTTCTGCATATGACTTCTAAGTTCTGAGTAGATTTCAACGGCGTGTATCCGAACATGTGGACTAATGTAATGCTTCAACTGCTGGCTTTCCCGAAAGAGTAGTATGGAGCACGAAAGCAAGCAGACATGAAAGTCATTAACCACTGTAATTTAAATTAACCTAATTATACCTCTTGAATCATGAAAGTCAAACCAAACCGTACCATGAGCGCTTTCGTTTGAAGAAATATACCGCCATAAAGATGTGTTTCCATATAAAGTTGAGTTTCAAAGTTAATTCTAATCGAAGGGTAAGTGTGAAAAAGGCAAAATCTTAGTAGAAAAATATAAAGACAAAATAAACAATTAAAAAAAGATATAGGTATAAAGAGTATTAATAAAAAAATTTAATAAGACAAATTTATTTATGGGATACATATTATATGAGCTATGATTCATATTATTAGGGTAAGTGTGAAAAAGGAAAAATCAAAGTGGAAAAATATAAGGAAAAAACTAAATAATTTAAAAAAAAGATATATGTATAAAGAGTATTAATAAAAATGTTTAAAAATAATTTAATTATTTGATACATACCATATGAACTAAGATTCATATTCACTAAGAGTAAGTGTGAAAAAGGCAAAAATCAAAATGGAAAAATATAAATACAAAACAAACAATTTAAAAAAGGATACATGTATAAAGAGTATTAATAAAAATGTTCAAGAATAATTCAATTATTTAATACATACCATATGAGCTATGATTCATATTCACTAAGGGTATGTAAAAAAGGCAAAATCAAGGTGGAAAAATATAAAGACAAAACAAACCATTTAAAAAAGGAGATATGTATTAAGAGTATTAATAAAAATGTTTGAGAACAATGCAATTACTTGATACATAGCTATGATTCATATTCACCCAAGGTAAGTGTGAAAGAGGCAAAATCGAAGTGGAAAAATATAAGGTAAAAACAAACAATTTAAAAAAGGATATATTTATAAAGAGTATTAATAAAAATGTTTAAGAATAATTCAATTATTCATAAGGGTAAGTGTGAAATAAGGAAAATCAAAATGGAAAAATATAAGGACAAAACAAACAATATAAAAAAGGATATATGTATAAAGAGTATTAATAAAAATGTTTAAGAACAATTCAATTATTTGATACATACCATATGAGCTACAATTCATATTCACTAAGGGTAACTGTGAAAAAGGCAAAATCAAAGTGGAAAAATATTAGGACAAAACAAACAATTTAAAAAAGATATATGTATAAAGAGTATTAATAAAAATGTTTAAGAACAATTAAATTATTTGATACATCCATATGAGTTATGATTCATATTCATGAAGGGTAAGTGTGAAAAAGAGAAAATCAAAGTGGAAAATATAAGGACAAAACAAACAATTTAAAAAAGGATATATGTATAAAGAGTATTAATAAAAATATTTAAAAACAATTCAATTATTTGATACATACCATATGAGCTATGATTCATATTCACAATATGTAGAAAGACTAAATTGTATTTTATTATAATTGAAATATTAATAAAATTTCCTTCCTTCGAGACTTTGTACATTACAGACTCGAAACAAAATAGAGATTGAACAAATGGTGAACACTTGTTGTATAACATATTCAAAACATTAATGGTAAATACATGCCCTCTTATATGTCCTATATCTAGAGCTCCACCCTTTAATAATAATCAATGGCTTAAAAAATCATATATGATAGCGTACATTATGAGTTAAAAAACTAGGCATTCAAGGTGGAAGTGTCTATAATTGACAATCCATCATAATTCACCTCAATTATTCTCAAGAAAAACCCTTATGTCAATACACTCATTTCTATAAGTGACAAGGGATCGAATACCACTAACTTAGCTTTAATGGTTAACAAATCCTCCGAAGAAAAACCTTGTTGCGCCGCTGTCGAGTTAGGAAAAGACTCCAACCTTCCGACTCCATTGAGCTCCTTGGCTACACACCAGGGGACTGTAATCCCTCGATGACTGCGGAAACATGGTTATGGAAGTTACACATTAAGATATCTCGGGTGAGACTGCGCATGCGTTGCAGGTGTTTCTGATTGAGCTCACTCTGTTGGGCCAAAATCTTTGGGTGTTTTGTTGGTCTTGTGGGTTTGTTGAACCTGGGTCGTGAGAGTGAGGAAAAGTAGTTGGTTCAACATATTGTTGTCCCTCCAATGGATCAATGGGAGAAACAACCCTCATCTCTTCATCCTCGAATGACAGGATTTTTTTTTAAAGTTTATGATGGTCTGATTGTCTGTTTCCCAATATATCCCCAAAAGCGTGGGATATGGGTTCATGGCATCGAAAATGTTGATAAATTAAAAATATGCAAATGTGTGTAGCCCCTTAATGTTGACAGGAAATTGACTTAACCTACCAATTGGTAGGACCTTCGCCTGATTTGCAAGCCTCAACTCGACAGGGGACTAGTCGAAGCGCGACTTTCCCATGATTTCCCAAGTTTTTCGCGTCAAAATGTATACGTTCGACACCAAATCTAGGATAATATAATCCATGTCATAGTCTTCGATCTACGCAATCATGCTTAACTCGCACATAGTTTTGTATTTGTTTGTTCTAACATGGTTAACTTTTCCTTTAGGTTGTGACTATGGGATTTCTTCTATCAACACTTATAATTCTGTAGTAGCATATTTATCTTGGATTAGCGCTAAGAAACTTGAAAGGAATGTCTTGAGCTTAAGAACCTTAATTGGAGCTTGCTTCCGTAATATCTGCTGGAAATGTTCAAGCATCTCCTTGACTTCGTATGAGGTCGACGTTTGTTGTGCATATGCAAACTCCAGTCGCACATCCAAGAATACTTGCTTATTCTTTTGAACATCAAATGATGCTTTCTTTTGCACCATGGGCTACACCTATGATATTTCCTGTAGTATATTCTGATCCACTCCAATCGTGGTACCTCCTCGTGTTATAGCAATAACACTTAGTTCTCTTGGCTCAACAGCAATCATTTGAGCATTCAAGTTTGGATTTGGATTGAGATTATACATAGGGTTAGGAACTCTGGCGTTTCAATATTTCCACTTTCCAGTCAACTAGGGACATTGTTCCACATTGTGATCCCGTGCTTTGCAATATGAACATGTCTTTGCAGGATCCTAGAAATCTCTAGCATAATGGCACGACTGTCCATGGTTATAGCATACAATTTGACCTCTTCCTCTGCCAAATCCTCCTCCTCCTCTACCTCTGAAATTTCCAGCCCCCTACCTTGAGGGTGTTATTATTGCAGTGGATACTGATTCTTTAGGTATTGAGGATGATACTATGGATAATGCCCAAGGTGATAGTGCTCTTGTGCCTGTTTAGCCTGAACATGTTCGTCGTTCTTCATTAAGTAGGTGTCTAATGTCTTCTCCTTTAAGAGCTAATATGCTTTGCAATCTTTCTCATCCCGTCCTATTGAATTATAAAATTTACAGAAAAGGTTGGATGGGGTACTTACAATATTCTATAAGTATAGAAAATCCTCATTGCGATGCCCTCTAGTCTGGCATATTCAGCACCAGGGTAGTCCTTGGGTACTCAATGGATTAGGCGCAAGCGATGAGATATATTTCATGTACGTCGAACAATTATCCTTGTGGTGTCCATCTGTTCGACATCTTGTACACCATACGTTCTCTTGGGATTCCTTTCCCTTCTTAATATCCTAAAGATGTACCGTCATATTACCCAACTACGATTGAATCTGCATCATTCCTGTGCCACCATCTTCAATCGACGAGGATTCCAGCTTCATCGCTATTTCTAGCACTTCCCTCTGCGACACAATCTTATGTTGCATCAACAACCCTCAGATGTGTGGCAATAGTGCAACAATAAATCATTCTTTGTTTTTTACATCTGACATTTTAAAACGCACTTTGGTCATCATACTTTTAAGCTGCTGATCGATATCCCATACGGATTCCATCGGTAAATTCTTTATCTCCTTGATCTCGGTGATACACTGAGACTCAGATTTAGTTTTTTTGAACTCACAAATCATCGCGATTCAGATCTCATCAAGGGTCTTTTGTGGTTTTCCTATTGGTACTATGGAAAAATTCATAAACCAATCTAGTGCATCACCCTAGAGAGTCGTAATCTTCTAATCGAACACTGTGACTTCTTCACTAAATCTGACTTCCAACAATATTCTTCATTGTGTCCATTCATATATGGATTGCTATGTGTACCCCTTCATCTAGCGAGTGTAGCTTTCAACACATAGTCTAATGCAGATAAGCGTTATGGTTCTGTTACCAGTCCTTCAAATTCATTTAGAAAGGTCGCAAGGATAGGAAAGCCATCGTATGTGGGTAACTCCCCTGACTGATTCTCCATCCGTCGCACAGAGCTTGTAACTCTGACGCTTCTCCTCATAGAGACCTCATGTAGTCTGTTTTACCAATTCTCCAATGCCTCTCCTGAATTTGATGTGCATGAGCTAGTATTCCTCCAGCTCAGGTTCCCATATGTTGTAGGATTGATGTAGTCATATTTTAAGACACTGATATTATAGATATGGTCCACATAATCACCACTGTTATTGTCGTCGTTCAAGATAAGGATCCAAGTGCAAGCATTGGAAACAAGGACTCAAGAGTTTGATGATGTTTGCCATGAGTTGGGGACACTGTTGATATATTTTTCCAAGCTAGAAATGGCTGAAGTATATGCTATTCAGCATATGGCCACGACAGAAATCAGAATTTGTGAAAATGCTCTTGCTTATCAGGCTCAAAAAGCAGCAAGGACAACGAAAGAGCGCAAGGCCCTTCTTAGGGATAGGGAATAGGAAATTAAGGCGCACGAAGAAAGCAGAATTGCATTGGATGAAGCCATAAGCACCGCAGTCACAGATTTCCCTGTAGAAGAAGACCAACGAATAGATGTAGCCGTAGACCTAAGAAAATAGGTGGAAGAGTTTAAAGCGCAAAAAATACCAAGAACACCCCTTGAGGTCTTAGAAGAGCGTAGGAAAATGACATCTGAAGCTGTTAATTGAATTAAGCATGGAGAGAAGATCTGTAATGAAGCAGTCGATGTTGTATCTGTGGCATGGGAATTGCTCCTCGAAGATGAAACTTAGAATAAGTGCACAAAGGACACGTGCCAATCCGAGTTGAGAATTAGAATGGTTAAGGAAGCCATGAAGAAGTTATCCATCAAGCAAAATATCGCAAAGGTAGTCGAGTTGAAGTAGCTACAACAACAAGTAAAGACTCTGCGTGGGCAAGAACATCACAAGAATGAAGAAGTTACAGCACAAAAAATAGAAGCAGAATGAGTTACAGGGATTCTTCATCCTATACAGAAAAAGATCCAACATATAAATTAGTCATTGGAAGATGTACAGTTGAAACATATCGGTTCCAACCTTGTCGAGCAATCGAAGAAGCAAGCAGAGGAGGTGCGAGAAGAAGTTTTCCAGGTACAAGGAATTCTCAAAGAATTTGAGGACAAGGTCGGTTCCATGGCACAACCTACACTAGAACTATATATTTTCTTAGTGGCTCGAGATTAGCCACATGTGAGTGATGGGGGCCTGTTGGGCCAGGAAAGAGCATAAGGAAGAAATAGAAGCATAGGTGTAGGAAGGAAAAACATATGCAGAATGAAATAAAGGAAAGTAAAGGAAGGAAAAGAAGTGCAGAAGAAAGGAAGATGCGACAAGGAGAAGTGTGACGAAGAAAAAGAGAATCTTTCAGCGTGCACAAGGATAATGGCCAGAAAGTGACGGATCAAGAAGATCGTGGCTGCTAAAGTCGGTGCAAGCTGGCGAACAACGCACGTATGAACGAATATTTGTAAGTTAGGCTGATAGTGGTTTGTGTTAGTCAGTATGTCAATTTTGTAACCATTTTTTATGGATGATTACAACCTAAAACAAACACACTATATGGAGTCGACCCTACGTGGTTTTGTAGAAGTTATACATAGGAGGAACCCATTTTGTATAAGGGTTAGAAAATAATTGAAAAGATCAGAGAAAGTATGATAGTATTATTGTAGAAGGTTGTTGAACTGTGAAACCCGTTTTACAGAAGGGTTGTTGAATAGTAGGATTCATTATGCAGCTAAGTGCGCAGATAGTAGAGTAGAAGAGTTGATCTAGACTGTGTGTGGATCAATAGGAGTATGTAGAAGAAAATCATAATAAAATAGAGAGCATAAGAGTAAGAAAGAGTCTGATTCAAAAATACATATCTCAAACAGTTTGCAGTTAAGCAACAGACTGGAAGGTGCCATATATATCCCATGCTAGATGAAGAGCACATTTGTGGTTTTTCCTAGTTGGGTTTGCATGTTACACCTTGTGTTGAATGAATGTGCTTGTTGAATATTTGTGGGATATTTTATATTGTTTATGTTTATTTCTTAAGTGAATGTTGCAATATTGATGAAAGAAGTTGAATGAATGAATGACTAAAGCATCATCGAAGCATTGTGTATTATTTCATGCTCATTTGCTATTAAGTTGTAATACAGTCGCGCCACTATCATTTACTATTAAAGGAATAATCGGCGTCACAGATTAAGGCAGATAGAATGCATAGTAATATTGATAGTATTTTATATTGTTTCAAGTTCTTTTGCTGATAATTTGTTAAGGGAAAGGCTATGTCACACTGTGGTTGTGTCACACTGTTGTGCCATTGTCGAGTTAGGAAAATATTCCTACCTTCTGAATCTGTTGAGCTCCTTGGTTGTGCTCCAGGGGAGTGTAATCAATCGGTGACTATAGAAACATGGTTCTAGCAGTTACACATTAAGATATCTCGGGTGATACCGTGCCTGCGTTGTAGGTCTTTCCGACTGAGCTTTCTCTGTCCGACCGATATCTTTGGGTATTTTTAATAGTAAAAAATGAGGAATTAGTGACTACGTGACTAAATATTCTAGTCACCATAGGTTTTTCAAGTGATTTACTACTAAATATGAGCAATTTTGATTGACCCAACTATAAACGACTAAAATCAATGACTAATTTTGTCACCAGTTAACAAATATGACTAGATAATACGTGACAGAGTTAAAAGTGACTAACATAAATCAATAATTTAGTCACGACATAAAAAATGACAATCTAGAAGAATATGAATTAGTCATTTATGTCAGTCATTTTTAATTGTGCAATTTATATTTCATGCGTTGTCATGTCATGGTCTGGTTGAATTTGTAGCTTAAAATTATTTGCATTATGCATATTCATGTCTCCATTTTGGTATAACTCATTTTTATCTAATCTCATCGATCGTGGTCATATTTCATTTTTCAAATTCTGGGTCTGTTTGACCCTCTCTCCAATCAGTTAAAATTTTGGCAAGTTAAAGTCTTTTGATCTTGACAGTGAAATATATAAAATTTGTGTCCACCAATAAATCGTCATTGACACCTACCCATCAGTGTCATCGTCACGCCTATTCTCAAAAAGTTAAAAATCCCCCCTGGTTACGTAAATGACAATATCTTTTAATGATCTCTTGCCATTTTTAAATTTAAAATAATAATAATAATAAGTTTTCATCTAATTCAATAGGTTTTTAACATATAATAATTAATATAACATGTTTTTCATATATAAATATACTATTCTTAAACATTATATAATATATTAATATTAAAAAATTAAATTTCTATTTATTTATTTTGATAGAAATATAATTTAATTAAAAATGTATGATTTTTTTGAATAAAATAAAAATAAAAAATAGATCGAAAAGAATTTGATAAATAAAATCTCTACAGATATTGTAGTCACATTAGGGTTGGATTCTATTTAAGATCTCTATGAAGAAAAGTTGAAATAGCACAGCTGCCATTCTAGATATTGGAGATAAACGTACGGGAGAAAAGAATGCCCACTGTAGAGAAAATGGTTCTGGAGCTTATGATTCATGGGCAGAGGGACTCTCCCCAACCTATCCAAGGTGCTTCACATTCTCTATCTTTAATTAAATATTTTTCATTAAAACCCATCAGTCGCGTTCTGCCTTCAAAATCCTATATAAATTATTTCCATTGTGAAATTTTGGTTGTAAGATCGATTTTTTTTTGCAATTGTGGAGTTTCTTTCATTTTCGCTTCATTCTTTGTATCAAGACTAATCTTTTGGGAGTATTAGGGTTAGGAAATTGATTGTCTTGGGCATTTTTTCATCATTAGACTTCGTACTGGTCTCAGCCTACAATTTCTCGATTTACACACATTCATTTAGTCTTTCAATTTAAATTTATCCCTTTTTCCATTCTCTTTATTGGAGCATAATCCACACGTACTTATTCCCATTCTATGTCATCATCATCGTCACCATCATCCTCTTTGTGAGATGCTTCAGCATGGGATCCACTAGAAGTTTTATCCTTATCAATTGTTTCACTGTCGACTCCTGTAACAACACTAGATGCAACAGAAATATCAAGTTATATCTTGTAGCCCTTGAACCTACTTCAATAATGCAAAAAAAGCATATAAGTTTCAAATACCCAATTCATCAAAACGAGCAATCAAGATGAAGAAAACAAACCCAAATAACATAAGTGTAGTTGGCATTAGGTAATTGTTGAATGTCAATGTTTTTTATAGTTTTTAAGGGGAATTTTCATGGTTTTGGCAATATATCTCTAAAGTGTTTGACAAAACGCTTGTGTGAGTTCTGATTCCCACACCATATAGATTGTTTGATCTGTGGTAATGCAACAACATACATCCAACCATCTAACTTATGAACACACTTAACTGTGGATTTTTAGCTTGAAATATTTTGAACTAACTCTACAAATATCAAAGTCACAAAGTCTATTTTTTTGAGCTTGAAATATCTTGAACTAACTCTACAAATATCAAAGTCACAAAGTCTATTTTTTAGGTGAGTGTTTTGGAAACATACTCCAAAAAACCAAATTACTTGAATTTCCTCCTACCTTATCCCTTTGAAAGTTGCACCATTCATGGGTGCATACCACAATGAGATTGAAACCTAGTGCATAGATTAACAATCCATCAACCTAAACAGTGAACCAACACCCTGTTACTAGAGGTGTTGAGTTTTGTACAAAATTGCATTCTATAGGGGATACATATGATATACAACTACGTTTGTTGACACTTATGAGCTTCAATTAGCAGCCGTTAGAAGTTGAGGAAAGGTGTCATCGATTCCTTCTTGCATGGATTTGCATAATCATTTTCCAGGTATTCCACGCAAACCCAATGCAATTTGTGTAATAGGAGAGGTCATTTTGTTTCATACAAATTTGCTTGCAATTATGAGTTGAATTCAGATTCTAGAATTTATACCTTTTCATATAATTGTTTCCTCTTAATGTTTTAGTACTGAACTTTGATTTGCTTGTACTTAAATGAGCTTTATATCTGGTAAAGATTTAGTCCGAGACAATCTATCAATAAAAAGAAATTCCAAGACCCCTACTTGTTTGTTGTAAGGCAGCATTATTACAGCCTACAAATTCTAGTTGTAAGGCAGCAATATTACATGAGCTTACTGCCTTTGTCCCTTAATATTAGTGTGATGTAGTTGTATACAGTTTAGATACTAAGGATTTCTATACACGAGCTCTAATTACCTTTGATGGTCACATACATTTGAGGGAAGCAAGGGCATTGTCTCATCTCCAAGGGAAAGTGATTTCTGTCTGTATGCCTTGAAATAGATTACCTGTCAACAAACATGAAGAAATTGAAGACAAGAAGAAAGTAAGATATGAATCCACTAAAATGAAGGGACATGCAGCTATTTGGTGGGATGAGCTCTAGATCCATCAATAAAGAAGAGTTAAATCAAATATAAACTCTTGGGATAAGATGTTATTGAAATATTGTAACTTTAAATAATATTGTAAATGTATTCTACTGATGTAACCCAAGGGAGATGTTATTATTCCTCTAACAAGGTTTTACTATTGTATTTGGTCATCATAGAGTCATGAGGTAAATTCTCCACTTGTTTCAAGTCTTTAGTACCCTAATAACTAATATAAATATTTTTTTGAGTATTCCTAGAAGAAGTCATCCCAAACAGTTTATTGGGGCCGACTTGTCTAGTACAAAAGTCAAGTTGACACTTGTGTATAAATAAAGGAGTTGTGGATTTTATTTGAACATAGAATCACTCACTTGTGTAGCACATAAGAGAGAGAGATAGAGAGAACATAAGTAGGAGAACAACTTTTGGGGGGTTGTCTTTTATACATCTTATACAGAGGAAGTTTTTGCTGGGTTTTCTTCACCTTGAGTGTTTCCTAGGATAAATGATGTGTCTATCTTATGATTGTGCTTCTATCAATGATTCTTGATATGATGTTGTTATTTTTCTGAATTGAATACTATTGAATATAGTCTAGCATATGAAAACTTAACATGGTATCAGAGCTAACCTGCATAGAGCAGCTTTCACAAGGTGAAATTCTCCCTCCTCCCTCTCTGGAAGAAATTAGGGTTTCTGTAAAAGTTCAAGGATTGAAGATCTAATTGCATAGAAATTTTCACCCTCCCATAGCGCATATATTGATCCCTAGATCAATTTTTTTGGGTGGATAGATATCTGGGAAATACAAACCCTAGTTTGGCAGTGAACCAGAAAAACTGCAGTGAAACATAACTAGAAAAACTGCATTGCTGCAAATTTGCAAGTAGGATTTGAATACTGAATATTAGGGATCTCTAGAAAGTAGTTGGATCAACCAAATTGCCTCCTCCAAGCGCATCTATTGGTAAGGTCAATCTCTTGTTTTGATAAATTTCATTTTTGAGTGATTTACTGGGCAAGATGGCCCCAAGCACAGAGCTTGAGGACAAATTAGAATGCATGGAATTTTTTTTGTCTTGGAAGTATAGGATTGGCCTCATTCCGAGAGAGAATTGTCTTGAGAAACATACCAATAATGATATGGCAGAACCTAAAGAAGTTGAATCTAAAAATAAGCATGAACACGACCTAATAAAGGCAATGAGGATCATTGTTGATTCCATTAAGGATCACTTGATCCCTAAAGTGTCATCTAAGAATACACCTAAGAAAATGTATGATGCACTTTCTAGAATGTATGAATGAAAGAACGTCAATAGAAAGATGAATCTAAGAACTCAATTGAAGGGCACCAAGATGAGCAAAGGAGAATCTATTCAAGATTACTTCACAAGGATCTCCCATATCAAAGAGAAGATAAGTGCTATTAGAGATACCCTTGATGAGGATGAAATGGTTATGACTTCTCTCAATGGCCTCACTAGACCTTGGGATTCATTCATCCAAAATCTATGTACCAAAAAAGAAAGTATGTTGTTTGACATAGTATGGGAAGTTTTCATACAAGAATAATCTAGAGTAGACAATAGAGAATCTCTTCTAAGAGAATATGATCAAGCTCTAGCTACCTATACTAGGGAAAGAAAAAAATCAAACTTCAAAAAGAGTAATCATAATCCTTCAAAGACGAAATTCCAGAAGAAGAAGAAGAAGGATTACTCAAATTACCAATGCTACAACTGTCATAAGTTAGGACATATTGCTAAAGAATGTCCATCACCAAAGAAAAACAACAAAAAAAGACATCATGTTCATTTAGTTGAAGATGAGGATGAAGAAAGACCTCGAAAGAGAGCTAGAGGTGAAGATGTAGAAGAATATGTGTTATTTTATACACTCTCTGGGTTTGTAACACCTAGAGAAGATACATGGCATATTGATAGTGGTGGCTCTAAACACATGACATGAAAGAAGAAAACTCTGTCAAATCTTGAAAAGAGAAACTCTTCCCAAAAATTATCTTTGGGAGACAACTATCAATATCCCATGAAAGGTATTGGTGAATCAAGCTACAAGCTTGAATCTGGAACCTCCATGAAGATGAAGGAATTACGGTATGTACTAGGTTTGAAAAAGAACCTTCTCTCCATCTCATCTCTATATAAGAAAGGATATAGATTTGATTTTATAGAGGGACAAGTACTCATTTGTTCCAAAGGGAAGACACTTGAAGATGTTGTAGCCATTGGAAAAGAAGAAGGAGGACTGTACAAGCTCAAAGGACATATAGAAACAGCCCTTGTCCATGAGACTACCAGCTTAAGTGAATTATGGAATAGGAGACTTGCTCACATCAACTACAAAGAATTTCCCTATGTAAGAAAGGTGGTAACAGGGTTACCAGATCTGAAGATCAAACACGAGGGAACTTGCAAGGGATGTGAACAGGGAAAGAACATCAAGATTCCATTTTCGAAAAGTGACACAAAGACTAAAGGTACGTTGGAACTAATCCATTCTGATGTGTGTGGTCCTATGCCCTCCATATCCTTAAGTGGATATGAATACTATGCAACATTTATTGATGATTATTCAAGAAATACTTGGATACACTTTTTGAAGAATAAAAGTGAAGTGTTCGGAAAATTCAAGGAATTCAAAGCGTTGATCGAAAACCAATCAGAAAAGAGAATCAAGACATTGAGATCAGATAATGGTGGAGAATAAAATTCAAAGGAATTTGAATCATTATGTAAGGAGGAAGGAATCAAGAGGGAACTAACCACTCCCTATAATCCCCAACAAAATGATGTTGCAGAAAGAAAGAATAGAACTATCATGGAAGAAGTAAAGACCATGATTCATGATCAAGACCTCCCTATGAACCTATGGGCTAAAGCTACAAGAATAGGCATATATGTGCAAATTATATTATCTCATAGTGATATTGGATTTAAGACTCCTGAAGAGATGTATACCAGAAAGAAACCTAAAGCAACCCATCTCAAGATATTTGGTTGTCTAGTGTATGTAAATATTCCAAAAGAGAAGAGAAACAAATTGGATCCTTCTAGAAAGAAGGGAATATTTGTAGGATACTGTGAATTCTCCAAATCCTTCAGAATATACATTTCAGGATTTCACCATATCGATATTAGTAGGGATGTAACATTCGATTAAGATTTAGCTCTTAAGAAATCCAGAAGGTGTCATCTTGAAGAAGTACATGAAGAAGATGTACCTCCCAGAAGGACAGAAGCTGAACCAACTTCTAAAAGAATAGCATCAGAAGACCATGACATGCTAGAGCCTCAGGAGTCTACTACTATGGATATATCTCGAAAGATAAAACCTGTTGGGGTAAGAGAAATCATACAAGAAGAAGAAATATATGGAGCACCAGAAGGCTCCACAAGAACCAGTGAAAGATAAAATCCATATTCCAGTTATGTAGCTTTGATGTGTGATCTTGTAGACCAAGAAACCAACAGCTATCAGGAAGCTGCAAAGAATAAAGAATGGGTTGAAGCAATGACAAAAGAATACCAATTGATCATGAAAAATGATGTTTGGGATATTGCTCCCAAACCAAAAAACAAGAGTTTGGTATCTTCGAAAGAGATCTACAAGATAAAACATGCTGAGGATGGAAGTATTGAAAAGTACAAGCCAAGGTTTTTGGCTAGAGGATTCTCTCAGAAAGAGGGGATCGATTATGAAGAGACATTTTCTCTAGTAGCAAGGTACACTTCCATCAGATCTATCATGGCACTTGCTTCCATGATGAAGTGGAACTTACACCAAATGAATGTAAAGACATCCTTCCTTAATGGTGTGATTGAGGAAGAGGTTTACATCAAACAAACACAAGGATTTGAAGTCAAAGACAGAGCGCCTCATGTATGCAAGTTGAAAAAGGATATGTATGGACTAAATCAAGCTCCTATAGCTTGGTATGGCATAATAGATAGTTTCTTGACAACCATGGGATTTACCAAGACTAAAGATGATCCTAATATTTATATGAATATTATGGATGATGAAACAATCATACTATTGTTGTATGTGGATGATATATTTTTTACTAGAAATGAGAAATAGATCAAGGATTGCAAGAAGAATCTAGTAGAAGAATTCGAGATGAAAGAACTTGGATTGATGCATTATTTCCTAGGGCTGGAAGTGTGGCAAAGCCCAGAAGGAATCTTTCTGAATTAGGGAAAGTATGTAGTAGAAATATTGAAAAGGTTTGATATGTTGGATTGTAAAGTCATGGCCATGCCCATTGAAACCAACTTAAATATGATGTCTGATGAGACATCCAAGATAGTGTACATGACTCACTATTGACAGATTATTGGGTCATTAATGTATCTAATGAACACAAGGCCATATATATGGTTTGTTATGGACACCTTGAGTTAGTATCTAGTTAAACCTAAGCGAATTCACTTGATAGCTACAAAGCATGTGATGAGGTACCTAAAAGGTACAATTGATTTGGGACTGTACTATGGGAGAGATCATGACTACAATTTGTATTGGTATACAGATTCAGATTGGGAAGGAAGTGCCACAGACATAAAAAAGTACCTCAGGTGGGTGTTATTGTCTAGGATCCGCCATGATCTCATGGTTTAGTAAGAAACAACCCAGTGTTTCTCTCAACACGACTGAAGTAGAGTATATTGTAGCTTTCTTCGCTTGTTGTGAAGTGATATGGCTTCAGAAGCTGATGTCAGGAATATTTGACATGGAGGTGGACACCAAAGTAATTTTCTATGACAACCAAAGTTGTATAAAATGAAAGAAAATACGGTGTTCCATGACAAATCGAAGCATATAGAAATCCGATATTTTTATATAATGGATATGGTACAAAAGGGAGCCATCAAGCTCTAGTATGTGAGTACCGATGAGCAAGTTGCTGATATACTAACCAAGCCTCTCTCTCGAATGAATCTTGAGTATTTCCACTAAAAGCTTGGTGTAGTTCGAAAGGACTTTCCTGGCAAGGAGAAAAAGTGATGGGACTACAAATCATGAACCCTCCTCGGACAAAGGGGGAGCAGGTTGAGACTTCTAGGGAAAGGAGAGTAATGATGAGACTGACATCGATGATGGATGACAGTGATGATGGATTGACCTTATGTATACAGTGGAGATCTGCTTTGCATATTAAACTCTTACTTGGAAGAGTATTCTTATGCATAAGTGTAGATACCGTAGTATAACACTCAATTGTGAGTGGTCCTAACTTGTGTGGTATGGATGGTCTACGATGAGTCCTCATGGACTATAGGACCGGCACTAGGTGCGTTCAAGAGATACATCTAGTTGTAGACAATTCAACTGATCGATTTCATGGATCATTGTTGATGGAGGATTGCATCATCCTTGGACTTATGTCCTAAAGTGACAGGGATTGATCATCTCGTAAATGGATCATGTGGGGATTGCATCATCCTTGGATGTATGTCCTAAAGTGATAGGGATTGATCATCCTGTAAATGGATCATGTGAGGATTGCATCATCCTTGGACTTATGTCCTAAAGTGATAGTGATTTATCATCTCGTAAATATTGGATAATGTGAGGATTACATCATCCTTGGATTTATGTCCTAAAGTGACAGGGATTGATCATCCCGTAAATGGATCATGTGCGGATTGCATCATCCTTGGACTTATTTCCTAAAGTGATAGGCATTCATCATCCTGTAATTGGATCATGGGAGGATTGCATCATCCTTGGACTTATGTCCTAAAGTGATAGGGATTGATCATCCTCCAATTGTATCATGTCAGGATTGCATCATCCTTGGACTTATGTGCTAAAGTGATAGCGATTGATCATCCCACAATTGGATCAAGATTGCATCATCCTTGCACTTATGTCCTAAAGCGATAGGGATTGATCATCACGCAATTGGATCAGGTATGGATTGCATCGTCTTTGGACTTATGTCCTAAAGTGATAGGGATTGATCATCCCACAAATAGATCATGTGTACAATAGGTAGTGTGGTAGAAAAAGGATCAAGTAGATCAAAGTACAACAACGAAGGATCAAGTAGATCAAAGTACAATAGGAAAGGCTCGAGTAGATCGAAGTGTGGCTATAAAGGATCAAGAAGGATTGAAGTCATTAGAGGAATTTCAACTCAAAATGGTCCTTTTAACTTTAACTCAAATTCCATGTCATCATGTGTTAGCCAATGAAATTGCTTTAAATTTGAAATACCGTTTAGGTCTTAAACACTTTTTTAATAAAAATTTGGGGATAGGCATCATAAAAAAAACTACTTGTTTTGTTTGTATTTTCGACATATCTCCCCATGTTTCTACTCAAATTTCGATAGGGAGAGCTCGTTGGATGCGGAATTAAATTCCGCATCCAACGAGTACCCACTCGGCATACTTTTGACAGACCCCGCTACCCCAGAAACAAGAAATAACTGAAAAAATGCGATGATGATGTTTTTTCAGGTATTTCTTATTTTTGGGGTAACGGGGTCCATCAAAAGTATGCCGAGTGGGTACTCATTGGATGCGGAATTTAATTCCACATCCATCGGGATATCCCCATAGAAATTTCAGTAAAAACACGGGGAGATATGTCGAAAATACAAACAAAAAAGTAGTTTTTTTCTTTTCTTCCTCCAAAATTAATAAATATTATTTTATTATTTTAACTATTATTTTATTAATTTTTTTAGAAGGCCCATTTTTAGTTGAAATTTCCTCTAATAGTTTCCTCAAAGGATTGAAATGATCAAAGAACATCTACAAAAGGATTGAAGAGATCGAAGTGTTGCTACAAAGGATCGAGAAGATCGAAGTGTTGCTGCAAAATATTGAGAAGATCAAAGTGTTGATGCAAAGGATCGAAAGATCAAAGTGCTAATGCAAAGGATCAGAAGATTGAAGTACTACTACAAAGGATCATAAGATTAAAGTGATGCTACAGAGGATCGAAAGATCGAAGTGTTGTTGCAAAAGGATCAAGTGATCATGTGATGCAGAAGATGAAGAGTAACTCTTCCAATTACTGATTGTGAAAAACTTCCTGTGACGTATAGATGTATTACCTCAATGTACTGTTGTAACTGTCTCTCTGTTATCCTATAGTATGTGATGATGTTTTCAGTAGAATAACCTTCTCATTAAGGGGGAGTGTTGAAATATTGTAACTTCAAAGGATATTCTAAATGTATTTTACTGATGTAACCCAAGGGAGATGTTATTATTCCTCCGATGTGGTGTTACTATTGTATTTGGTCATCATAGAGTCATGAGGTAAAGAATCCACTTGTGTCGGGTCTTTAGTAGCCTAATAAATAATATTAAATACTTTTGTTGAGTATTCCTAAGAGAAGTCGACCCAGATAGTTTATTGGAGACGACTTGCCTAGTGCAAAAGTCAAGCTAACACATGTGTATAAATAGAGGAGCTATGGTTTTTATTTGAAAATAGACTCACTCACTTGTGTAGTGCATAGGAGAGAGAGAGAGAGATAGAACAAAAGGAGGAGAACAACTCTTTTGGGGTTGTGTTTTATACATCTTATACAGAGGAATTTTTTGTTGGGTTTTCTTCCCCTTGAGGGTTTCCCATGATAAATGTTGTGTCTATATTGTGATTTTGCTTCTATCAATGATTCTTGATATGTTGATGTGATTTTTCTAAATTGAATACTATTGAATCTAGTCTAGATATGAAAAATTAAGAGATGCTACATAAGATTAAGAGTCAGTTTATGCCTAAGGTCTATCAATTGAATCTTATTAGACAATTGTAGAACCTTAGTCGATAGAAGACTATGACTGTAAAAGAATACACAAAAGAATTTTTTAGATAGAGTATTATAGTTGGACACACCTAGGGAGGTCTAGAAAGAGTATCTAGGTATATCAATGGATTAATATATGATATACAGGATGAATTCAGTATATTAAATTTGAAAACTATAGAAGATGCATATCAAGTAGCTTCAAAGTTAGAAGAAAAACTATTGACAAAACATAATTAAAAAAAAGGGGAAAGAATATTGTTAGGATTATTAATCCTCCCTTGTCCAATTTGGTCATATGTCTAAATTAGGAGTCATGTATAAATCGAGAGTCCTTCCAGTCTATTTTTAGTCACTAGCACCATTGGGTCCACTTGGCCTAATTGGGGCACATGTTCAAGTTACTAAAGTGTGGGGAACACTAAGTGAGGCCTACTACCATTGATTGCACTTGCATGCCTCAGTTTAGGAGCCTCCTAGATCAATCCCTACAAATCAGGAGCCACTCGGAGTGTCGATACCAACCAATGTTAGTTGAGTTGAGTTGGTGACTAGTCAAGCTCAATTAGGAGTCAGTTATATTCATTTCTAGTCCTCTACATTCAGTTAGCGGTAGGTTTGCATGGTTGCATGAAGGAGAGGCGCATTTCTCAGCAACCAGAGTCAGTTAGGCTTATTTAACACTGAATTAGACACTTGAGTTGTGATTTAGAACTTCAATGAACTCCGATAATGATTTAGACAAGGTCAGTTAACCATTCAGTCAAGTAGAGTCTAATCAATTCGAATTTCCTCGCATGGATTCGAATTACATGTATTTATTTAGCCATTTTTCTTTATTGTAATTATTATCTAATTAATTTTTATTACTAAAATCATTCACGGCTACAAGCCATTTTGCATTGTTTCATTCTTCCATTTTGCATTGTTTCATTCTTCAAATATTGAGTAAATTGTGTGATCTATTTTGTGAGTTATGTGTTGATCCATAGATCTATGTGCTCAATTTAATATGGTATCAGAGCCTTGACAAAAAAAGGAACTTCTCCTACTATAGGTCCATACTTGGATCGGTTTTTTTGAGCAAAATTGCTCGTTCCAGTACTACACCAGAAGCGAAGAATTTACCACTTAATATCCCAAGTTAAGGCATTGTTGATCAAGATTGCTTGATCAACTATGCTAGGTGTGAAGGAAATTCCAAAAGTGCAGACTATCAACTTTATTTTTTCTATTTGATTGTGTGATTTACAAGTTTATCAGTACTCTTCACTACATTCACTACAAGCATCTCAGTCTCCTTCACAGCATTCGCTACTGCAGCTCAATCTTCTCCACTACTTTCTAGATGGCCCCTCTAATGGAGCTCCTCACTCCTTTCAACTATCACTAGTGGAAGGAGGAAATGGAGATGCAGCTATGATCTAAAATACTCTTCGTACTGATAATGGAGGCGGAGAAAGAGCCCATGCATTATATTGATAAAGAAAAGTATTGGAATAGGCTTGATGAAGCCTACAAATGCTTGTGCCTCTTAATCTATCAAGATATTCTCTTCCACATCAATGGATTAAATAATCCCAAGGAGGTTTAGGATAAGCTTGCATCCTTATTTCACAATCAGGATGATATGAAGGTCTATTAGCTGGAGAATGAGTTGATCTCTTTTCATCCATCCAATTTCGAAACACTTAATGACTTCTTCACAAAATTCAAGAATCTAGTGTTCCAATTTAAGTTGTGCAAGGTTGAGAAGGAGGATGATCAACTCGTCCTTTCCATTCTCTCCAATATTGGTGCAGACTATTCAGTATTTGTTTCAACATTTCATTCTGTGAAGCTCTCTACTCCAAATTGGAATATTCCTACTCGTAACTCTTTCATTGAATCTCTCACTCGGGAGCATGACAAGTTGATCCAAATGGGGATCATTTGATCTTCCAGAGATCAAGCACTTATTGCAGGAGGACCTAAGGTAGTGAATGACAAAGGGAATCAAAAGGATGAGTCTGATGTAGAGAAAGAGCAATCAAAAGAGCCTTCAGGTTTGAAGAGAATAAAGAATAATGGAAAAGGAAAGACACTATGTTCTTACTATGGAAGGGGCTTTCACCCAAAAAGCACATGCATGAGAAGAAGAATAGATGATATGTCACTCGTTCTGAAGAACCATAACATTATTATACCTTCTAGTGCAAGGAATACTGACCATAAGGAAGAAACTCAAGAATATGAAGAGACATGCCATGCACTGAAGGCTAGCTGCTCCATAACACATGCCTTCCTTATTGATTCTGGAGCTTCCAATCATATGGTTGCATCCAGAGAATCATTCTCCTCCTTGCAATATTTTGATGCTCCTAGTATTCAGATGGGAAATAGCATTAAAGTTCAAGCCAAAGGGAAGGGTTCTATCAAGCTCGAACATGGAAAGTTCAAAAGTGTGCTTTATGTTCCCTCCCTAGCTACAAACATGTTATCTGTATACCAGATGACTCATACTGGATCTCCAAATCGAGTCATATTTGGTTCTGACTTAGTGGAGATCACAAATATATCTAATGGGAACATCATAGAGAAGGGTGCTATAAACCATGCCTCCAAGGCATATGATTTCTCACACTTCATGCCATTTTCAGAACCAATGCACTCTCAACAACCACTTTCAAGGGAAGGTAAAAACATTTCATCTACATATTTTGCAATTTCCACTTGTATTGCAGATTCAGCTGTATCAGTTTATGAGATTGATATTCAGGGTGATTCGGATCCAGATCTAGTCCCTCCTTTCAAACTGGGAGCTAGGAAGATGACTGGAAATCAATATGACACTCAGAAGGGAAGGACCCTTGTGCTATGCCTTGCAATCTTACCTCCATCAGAGAGATGCAATAGACTCCCTATAATATGCTACATGACAAGGGATCAGTTTCACTAGATTTAGAAGAATAGAGTTGATCATACACCTATTCATTTAGCAAGAGACAAAGGTTGCATTCTTCCTTCCTTCCATCATCATTTTGGGAGAAGATGGAGAAGTCTACATGCCAAGCCCTAGGAAACCTGTACACAGAACATCATGCATGCTTCTTCACTACATCACAGAGATTGTAGCAACACATTTTCAAGTTTTTCAAACTTTAATCATGATTCTATCTGCTTAGTTAGAGGGGGGTATTTTTTCCCATGTGTTTTTTCCCCAGCTCCTTGTATTGAGCAATTACTTTAATTTACTTGATGTAATGGGTGACCTATGGTATTAGTTACCGGGGCCCACCGATTGTCCAAGTTAGCATTTAGGGGGGGCTTTAGGATTATTGATCCTCCCTTGTCCAAGTTAGTGATATGTCTAAATCAGGAGTCATGTCCAAATCGGTAGTGCTTCAAGTCTATTTTTAGTCACTAGCACCATTGGGTCCACTTGGCCTAATTGGGGTACATTTTCTAGTTACTAAAGTGTGGGGAACACTAATTGAGGCCTACTTCCACTGATTCCACTTGCATTCATCAGTTTAGGATCCTCCTAGATCAATCCCTACAAATTAGGAGCCACTGGAAGTGTCGATACCAACCAAGATTAGTTGAGTTGAGTTGGTGACTAGTCAAGCTCAGTTAGGAGTCAGTTACATTCAGTTCTAGTCCTCTACATTCAATTAGCGCTAGGTTTGCATGGCTGCATGCAAGAGAGGTTCATTTCTCACCTACCATAGTTAGTTAGGCTTAGTTAACATTGAATTAGACACTTGAGTTGTGATTTAGAACTCCGATGAACTCTGATAATGATTTAGAGCTCCGATGAACTCCTGTTGAAGTTAAAAAATTTCTTGATGAGTGTGCTAACATTATTGTGGATGAGATTTCAAATGCTTTACCCCCTATAAGAATTATTAGTAATC
The DNA here is from genome assembly GCA_001517045.1 of Pseudotsuga menziesii. Taxonomy (NCBI): domain Eukaryota; kingdom Viridiplantae; phylum Streptophyta; class Pinopsida; order Pinales; family Pinaceae; genus Pseudotsuga; species Pseudotsuga menziesii. The sequence goes on along the minus strand of LPNX010249340.1, from coordinate 122,852 downwards.
ACATTGACTTAATACCTGGTGCAATTTTACCTAATAAACAAGCATACAAATTAACTCCTCAAGAAAATGAAGAAATCAAACAACAGGTGCAAGAGCTGTTGGAGAGAGGATTTGTGAAAGAAAGTTTGATTCCTTGTGCAGTTCCCACTATCCTTATTCCAAATAAATATGGTGGATCATGAATGTGCACTGAATCCAGGGTAATCAACAAGATCATTATCAGGTATAGATTCCCTTTACCCAGAATTGATGATCTAATGGATTGTTTAAGTGGTTCAAAATATTTTTCAAAAATTGATTTTAAAAGTGGATATCATCATATTAGGATAAGGGAAGGGGATGAATGCAAGACAACATTTAAAAAAAATTATGGTTTATATGAATGGTTATTGATGCCATGGGCTTACTGATGCACCTAGTACCTTCATAAGGTTGATGAATGAAGTTTTAAAGGAATTTACTCAAAATTTTGTGATAGTGTATCTAGATGACAATATGATTTTCAGTCAGAATAGAGAGGAACATTTAAGACGCCTTAAGTTGGTGTTGAGAACTTTGCAAAAAGAGAAGTTGCTGATTAATTTGAAGAACTTTAGTTTCTTGAAGAAAGAGTTAGTTTAATTGGCATTTGTAGTTTCAAAAGAGGGAAAGATGGATCCTTACAAGGTACAAGCGATTGTAAATTGTCCAGTTCCAAAGAATTCCTATGAGGTAAGGAGTTTCTATGGACTTTATAGTTTCTATGGGAGGTTCATTAATAATTTCAGTCAGATTTGTGCACCTTTAAAAGATACTTTCATAGAAAGTAGACAACCTTTCAAATGGATAGAAGCAACTTATAGTAATTTTAAGTCGCCGAAGAAAAAGATAACTAAGAGGCTTATCTTGGCTTTGCCCGGTTTTGACAAGGTGTTTAAGCTTGAAACATATTCTAGTGGAATAGCAGTGGGAGCAGTTTTGATTCAAGAGCAGAGGCCAGCGGCATATTTCAGTGAGAAATTGAATCAAAGAAAAATAGAAATATTCTTCATATGATAAAGAATTATATGTTGTTGTGTGGGCTGTTAAGATGTGGAGACATTATTTAATGCCTAAGGAGTTTGTGTTGTATTCTGACAATCATGCTTTGCAATTCATAAACAGTCAGCCTAAGTTGAACCAGAGGCATGCTAAATGGGTAGAATTTTTGCAGAGCTTTACCTCTGTTATCAAACGTACAAGTGGTACATCTAATAAAGTTGTTGATGCTTTGAGCAGGATAAATCTGGTATTGCAAGAAGTTAAGGTCAATTCTTTGGGATTTGAAAATTTGGTTGATATGTATAAAGAAGATTTAGATTTCAAGGATATATATGATTCCTGTGAAAATATAGTTCCCCAGAACATAATTCAATGGTTAGATTATTTGTTGCGGGAAGGTTTGTTATTCAAGGATAGTAAATTATGTATTCCAATGTGTTCAATGAGAGAGAATTTGACTAAGGACAATCATAGTGGAGATCTATCAGGACATTTTGGACAAGAAAATACTTTTGTTTTGGTGAGTAATTTTTATTTTTGGCCAAATATGCAGCATGATGTGAAGAAATTTGTTGAAAGATGCAGAATTTGTCAACATGCTAAAGGGAGAAGTCAGAACACAGTATTGTATCAGCCCTTCCCTATTCTAGCTAGGCCTTGGGATTCCATATGCATGGATTTTGTTTTGGGTTTACCTAGAACTCAGAGAGGTCATCATTGAATTTATATTGTGGTAGACAGATTTTCCAAAATGGCTCATTTTACTACATGTAAAAAGACTAATGATGCAACCAATATTGATAACCTTTTCTTTTCAATTTTTTTTTAAGTTGCATGGGTTTCCTTTGAGTATTGTTTCTGACAGAGATACAAAGTTTGTTGGTAATTTTTGGAGAACTCTATGGAAGAAATTGAGGACTAATCTCAATTTTAGTTATGCTTATCACCCTCAGACTGATGATCAGACTGAAGTGGTAAATATGAGCTTGGGAAACATACTGAGAAGTCTTATGTATGAACATCCAAAATAGTAGGAATTAGATCTAGTTCAGGGTGAGTTTGCATCCAATGATTCACCCAACAAAAGTACAAGTATGAGTCCTTTTCAAATTGTCTATGGGATGCATCCAAGAGGTGTATATGAAATATTTGGGAAAAAGGAAAAAATAAGTGCAGAGGGTGAATACTTTTAATTTAGTATGCATGAGCTACAGGAGAATATCTAGAAGATATTACAGGAAAGTGGAGAAAAGTATAAAAAGAGAGCATACTTGAAGAGAAGAGAAGTAAACTTTCAGGTTGGAGACTTAGTGATGGCCTATATTAAAAACAAAAGGTTTCCTAAAGGAACTTATAATAAGTTGAAGCTTAAAAATATTGGACCTTATAAACTGTGAAGAATTTTTTCTGCAAATTCTTATGAGATTGAGCTTCCTTCTCATTTTCAAATTTCACCAATTTTTAATTTTTCTGATTTATATGGTTTTGAAAATGTAGGTATCGAGACAGATGGTATAACTTCAGATGGATATGATTCAGCTATAGATTGGAAAGGACAACTTCCACCAAAAGAAAAACCTCGTATTAAAGCCATCCTTGACAAGAGGATCCTAAGGAAGTCCAGCAACAAAACCTTATTTCAACACTTGGTCAAATGGAGATATCATCCTACTAAAGATCCAGCCTGGATGAAAGAGCAATAAATTTCCAAATGTTATGTGAAGCCTGAAGATTTAATGAAGAATTCTTTTCTTCCCCAGGAGTATGATGCAGAAGCATCCAACTCGGAGTTCATTGACTGATGAGTCAATATTCCATGTAATACCTTCTAGAAGGATAGGGTTCGATGTTAGACAGATAGGGTTAGTTTTTAATTTGTAATAAGTGACAATTATCCATTATTATCCTTGATCCCTCTATGGATTTCCTTAAGGATTGATCTTTGTTGATAGAGTTTCTTTTATTAGGTCCTTAGATCCATCCTAGTTGGATCTGACAGGTTTGCTAAGTGTATAAGAAGGATTTAATGTAATAGATAGGATATGATAGCCGAGAGATATTGCAAAGTGTGTAAGAACACAGGGACTGTGTAATAATATTTCTTGTTAATTGAATGAAAACAAATTTAGTTTACAAGTTGATTTAGTTATTATCCCTTCATTTTCTTCTCTAGGAGTATTGCTGTAAATATCTGTGTATGTGTGTTTGCATTGTAAAATCTGACATAACTAGGAGAGGTGGAATTCCTGTCATGAAGCTTTGCAGGAGGGAATTGATCCCATGAGTTATCAATTAAATGAATCCTATGGAGCAGTAAACCTAAGTCAATCGTATGCTGGGGATTGATCCTAGAGAAGATCAAAGGTTTTCATTGATTTCTACAGCAAGGAGACATAGATCTGCAAAATTAAACTGTGAATGCATCTAGAGGTAGATCAATGATCGAGAATGAATCCATAGAGGATTGATGGTGCCAGAAGAAGCATTGTGCGAAAGCCAGAAATCGGGAATCAAAGAAGTGTGAGCGTTAAAAGTTGAAGAGTGAGTTCCTCACCCCGAACCATAAAGAGGGAATCAGAAAGGTGCAAAAGAGTGGAATTTTTGGTTTCAAAAGTTGACAAGCCGACTTTCGAACTGAAAATCAGAAATTGGGAAGGAATGGACATGTAGAAATCTCGCTGGGTAAGTCAATAAGCCGACTTCCACCATCCGAACTTGAGAATCGAAATCCAAGAAATTGTAAAATGGGAGGAAACTCTATTTTGAAAGCTAATAATCCGATTTTCACATCCCACTAAAGTGCGGAAAGGAAGTTAACAGTGTCCAAAGTTATTTGACAGAATAATAAGGTTTATTAGTTTCAGAAATCAAGGTTTTTGAGGTTTGTAAACAAACCAATGCCATCAACTTCCTTCCAAGTTTTTAAGACTCCCTTTTATTCTTTATCCGATTCCTAAGGCAATCTGTCATAGTATTCAGAGTTATATACTTTTTGTTCACCACTTATGTCCAAATGTTTTTCATGGATAGTAGTATCCAACCAAATTTTGCTTCTAGATATTTGGAAAATATGTGAACATGTTTTAATCCCCACCCTCGTGATTTTGGATTTTCCAGGATTTCTCAATTTACCTAGGGCGAGACATAAGATTCAAAGTTTCCTGACCATAGAAATCTGTAACAGAGTTTACTTGCTTGTTCTAGGATTCATTTAGGGATCCAGGCCAATGGCATACAATATACTAGGATTGCTTATAGTACATATTTTATGTACACATTTTATGTTAACCAGTCTTCTCGCTCTAGACAGCCATCGATGGCTCCATATTTCTAGTCTTTTTTCCAAATTTTCTATTAGCCATCCTTAGTCATATTTATTTTACCCATTATGTTTTAGGTGAAAACCGAGATATTTGAGCCCTTCATTGAGCAGTTCAGAGCTTGAAGTGGAAGATGGAAGCATACCTATTTTATTCACCTTCATCTAGGAGGGTGATTGCAAGTGTTGATTTTTGTGTATTTATTACCATACCTGTCTCCTTTTTGAAGAGCTTCAGTTCCCTTTTCCAAATTTTCAACATCTCTTATTTTTCCATCACAGAATATTAAGATGCCATCTACAAAAACAAGGTGAGTGATAGTTAGATTATGGGATATGGCCATACATTTAAAAGGTCCCTACCTTTTTTCATCAGAGATATCTTGGCTTAGCCATTCTTCCACCAAGAGGAATAGTAGAGGAGCTAGGGGGGGAATCCCCATGGTATCCCTCTATCCGCACCAAAAAAAGTAGAAGTAGAGCCATTTATAAGGAATGCTAAGGAAGTTGTGGTGATGCAGCTTATGATCCATTTTATTGAATTTTATTTAAAACCTAAATGAGTTAGAAGCATTATTAGGTAGATCTAACTTACCCTATCAAAGTATTTTGAGAGATCAATTTTGAGAATATATCCTTTATTCTGAGTAGTTTTTTGGGAGTGTAGGGCATCTTGGGATACTCCAATGGCATCATGAATCTTCCTTCCTTCTAGAAATTTGAACTTCTCCTGAGAGATAACTTTTGAAAGAATATATTTCAATCTTCTTACTATAACCTTTTCCACCACCTTGTATTTTACATTGCACATTGAGATCGACCTGTAATCATACAATGCGGAGGGTTTGTCCATTTCTAGAATTGAAGAAATAAAAGTGGAATTTAAGGGGGTAACATAATCCCCCCTTTTGTGGATTCTTCAACAAGGTGGAGAGGTTCGGGACCTATAGTTTCATAGTGTGCTAGAAAGAACTCAATCATCCAACCATCAGGGCCCAACCTTTTATCTTTCTGGAAACTATGGACTATTTTCTTAAGTTAATCTTCTAATAATTCCTTCATAAGATCCTGATTGAGAGAGTTGAATGATATCAACCAGGTTTGTTTCATTGTTTTCTGTGTAGAGTCTCTTGAAGTGAGTTGTGCTTAAGGATTCCAATCCTTCAAAAGAGGTAATGACCTCATTTTCTTCATTCCCTAGTCTCCAAATGGTATCCTAAGATTTCCTTCCCTTTGCAAATGCTTGGAATAATTTAGGTTTTTCATCCCCACTTTTAAGCCATATCGCCCTACTCTTCAATCTCTAGACCTCCTCTTGCTCCATAAATAGTTTTCTTCTTTTGTTGACCAGAATTTCCAACTGAGTCTTGTATTCTATATTGAGGTATCCTCCTCTTTCTATGTCTTGAAGGATAGAGATTTCCTTTTTTGTTTGAATGATGTCTTTCTCATTCCTTTCTTTTTTTTTGAATTCCCATTCTTTGATTTTATTTTTTATCCCAAAGACATTTTTTATGAAGTAAGGTGCTGCAAAGGACCCTTCTACGGGCTAGTACGGAGTCCAGTTCTTTTTATAATATCTGATACTTAATCTTCTTCCTTAAAATAAGCATCATAGAGTTTGAAAGGGTTGTGTGGCTTAGTCGTGGCTCCATATATTTCCAAAAAAATGGGGTGTGATCAATTTCACCTCCTGACTCAACCCATTTCCTAAAATTTAGTTTTTTCTCTAGAAATCCCTCCTCGACCAGAAAACGGTCGATTATTTTCATAGATATTCCATCACCAACTCTTTTGTTTGACCAGGTGGGGTTCACTTTGGAAAGGAGGACATCAATAAAATGGATATCTCTAATGAGGGTTTCAAAATAATATGAGAGAGTGTCACTTCTTGAGTTGGGACCCCAGTTTTTGAAATTACCTAGAGTAAAGTTTAGATCACCTCCCATAATCAAGTATTCATTTTTTAGAAAGGGCTTATGTTTTAGCCTATTCTAGAAAGTATCTTTTTCGTTATAAGGCCCATAGATTCTTACAATTGTGAACGTGATATTTAGGTATGGATGAAAACATTCAGCTCCAAGGTGTGAGTCAAAACAATCGATGTTGTGTAAGTTCACTACCCCCAGGTTCCATCCTAGAGCTAGTCCCCCTTGCTGATGTATGTGTAACTTCAGTAGATATTCTGATGTATATTGTCATTGTATGTTGTTGTAACCCTATTGGGTATGTGTATTAACCCTTTACGATGTGTATAAATTGTGTCTAGACCTTGAGGTACAACCTCTATTGTAAGTTGGGGAAATAGTTGCTAGTGTAACATCATGTAATATGTAATTTTGGTCTCTCTAGGAGAAGTGGGCCCCATGTGAGATGACATGTAGGCTCGAGTCTTATGTTTGGTTAGTGACTTGAAAGGGTATAAATAGTGAGTCTCTCTCCCTCATTTATACACACCTCACACACTCTCTAAGGCGTTTGAGAGAGAGAGACAGTCATAGGAGGAGAGAAAGATAGCTGCTAAACATTTATTATTACTGCTTTTGATCATCTTACTATTCTAAATAAGTTCATGGGATTTTCTCCTTTATGGTTTCCCTGATGAAAATATTTGTTTCTTATTCATTTTGTTGTACTTTTTATTCATTCAAATAAAGATCCTAGATAATCTAATAAGATCTTTAGAAAATCTAACATGGTATTAGAGCCTCTCTCAAAGAAGGCACTGTGCAACTGCTAGAACTAGGGCTTCCTAGTCGAAGGTGTTCTCTCCACAAATCATCAAGAAAGGAGGGATAGCCTACATTGACCCATTAGGGCACATATGTTGGTGGTAGAAGATTCTGAATAAGAGAAGTTTCACTGTGCATTCGAAATGCAACTACAATGGAAAATAATGGAAATTAGGGTTTCATGCATGAAAACCGTAAAAGAATGAATTTAGTCATTCTAGAACTTTCACTATAAGATGATATTGTAGAAGGATCAGAAGCCAAAACTTTTACATATCGAAGAGAAATTCATGTTGTACACTATGTAAAATTTTCAGCCACCCATTCGCTATTCTTTAGGAGATATGGTTCCTCCAAATTAGGGTTCCATCCTCCTACACTGATACAATCATAAACAAGTGTCCGAGGGAGATTTTATATATCTTGGGCTAGGAAGGTCCAAAATTTTTTTTGCAAGATGTTTCAAGTAGGTCATGGACTTTAGTTTTTTTGGTACGTGTTTCAGACCCAGAATATGAAATAGTGACATGTCAAAGTCTGTACAATTTCCCTATGTGGAATAGTCCCCAAAAAAATCACCTTGGTAAAATACTAGTAAGTCCCGCTTGGAGAATATATTTATTCTCTAACTTATGGGGTTTGAAATATTACTTATTAGGATATCACAGTCATAATTTAAATACTTTAAGGATCCGAAACTTCACAGATACAACAGAATCAATATCAGTCATTTCTATAGAAAAAATTGGAAAACTAGGGCTTCCTGTTCTGAGAGCTTCCTTCCACTCTTTTTAGAAAAGGAGTACGTTGGAAAACTCTCCCTGAAGAGGCCCATATTTCTATCCAATAATAAGTTTGAATTTCCAAGTTCTGAAAATTAGGGTTTCTTAGACAAATCCTAGATCAGCCAGCTCTGGAACTAGGACGGACACCTCAAATTGGTAACATCTAAATTTTTGCTATTTACATTTGAGGTTCTCATTTCAAAATGACTAATCACCCCATCTTGATGAAAATATTGGTGAAGATGACAAATTATTAGTATGAAAGTATAGGACCTCTATGATCCTTGAAGAAATTGACTTGGATCAGTATTTTAGTAAGGAAGTTCTAAGAGCCATAACGAAATGACGATAAGGATAGAGCTAAGAGAATCATTGCAGATTATAGTAAAAATCATCTCATCCCTCATGTGTCATCCTTGAAGACACCAAAAGGAAGTGTTCAATGTTATGATGAAGCAATCGAAGAATAATAAGATATTACCTTGAATGGACTCCCAAGATCATGGGATTTATTCATTCGAGGAATGTGTGCCAGAAGGAAGAGATTACCTTCAGCAGAATCTGAGAAGAGTGCACACAAAAAGAAGCTTGACTCATAATAAGAGAAGAGAAAATGGGAGCAACTGAATATCAATTTCTCACAATTTAAAGAAAATCCCTCAAGCGATGAGGAATACGAAAGACTCAATTCTTGAAGAACCTCTTATCAATCTTAGCATTTGGATAAGAAATGATGTTGTTATGAATGAAGAAGATGATGAAGTTGAATGCTCAAGAAGGATTCTAACCAAGAAACAAATAAAGATAAGTATTCAATTGTCATTTCATGATATTGTTTGGTTATGCATTTGTTTATATTCAGTTGATTTGTTATGCAGGTTTGAGTATTTGCATTTATACTACTAAATTGCACATGATGGGTAAGAATTCAATGATGTTGTACAACATTCCATTACTAACTATATAGATTGAAACCTATTTTCTGACGTATTAGGATTAGTAAACACTTTTAATAACATTAGGGTAGAATGCATCTAGAAGTTATTGTACGTATACATTATATGGATGAATGTTGTACCATTGGCTAAAATAGTCACATGGCTATGTAACATATATTTGTCACTATTAATATATTTTGAAAATTATGATATGTTTCTAATCATGCAACTAAAATTGACTTGTAGATCATTTCGAAGAACAACTAATGACAATTTAGAAGAGGAACGCAAAGCTTCCTGGGTCAGAGACACCATGGAAAGAAAGAGCTTCAGAAGAATATAAAGAGAACGGTAGATGCACCTAGAGACACGAAGACCAACTTGGGCATGAGAAATCATCCAAAATGAAGAATAGTATGATGATACTTCTAAATAAAGAAAGACATATCGGACACACTCTAGTTATGTGACACTGTTGAGCGACATCATTGATGCAGAGCCTTCCAGCTATGAAGAAGTATACAAGAATAAAGGGAAGGAGACTATGATCAAAGAGTACCAGTTCAATAAGAATGATGTCTAAGGGAATTACGTAGTGTCTTTCATATGGATGTACAAGATCTAGCATGCAGTAGATGGAAACATCGTGGGACACATGGAAAAAGAAGGAATAGACTACAAAGAGACATTTGCACCAGTGACGACTCAAGTCTACGTAGAGCATCCACCGGGAGATGAGACACATGACAGAAAAAATCATGTGTGCAAATTAATGAAGGCCTTGTACGAGCTCAGAAGGCATCCATGGGATAGAACATACATTTACATAAGGAGCTTGAAGATCACCTAGAGTGATGAAGATGTTAACCTTTGCTACAAGGTTGAAGATGAAAGGTTATATAGGATGGCAAGCTCACAGATGGGTGCAAGGAGAACTTTTCAACAAAGTTCAAGACAGAGGATATTGGTATCCAGTGACCCTAAATGGATACATAGAATATTAGTCATAGAGGAAGCTAATTTTCACTCCATTACAAAATGTTTCAATACATAGAGTACCAAAGGCAGAGGGAGAATGATTCTCCTCTTCAGAGGGCGTGACTACACAATATCTTAAGGTTTGACATGGTACGCCAATATGGACAACTTACTAATGGCTCTAGTGTTTACTGAGAATAAATCAGATTCCAACCTTTACTTCAAAGTTGAAGGAAATATAACAATGATGCTCTTGTTATATGTTGATGACCTATTCCTTACAGAAAAAGAGGAACTCATTAAAGATGCAAGAAGGAGACTTGCTGCTGAGTTCAAGATGAAGGACTTGGGTATGACTCACTACTTTCTAGGCATGGAGGTGTGGAAGAGTGTGGATGGAATCTCCCTTGGACAAGGGAAGTATGTAGTGGAGATCCTGAAGAGGTTTAGGATGATGGACTGCAAGGCCATGGCCACACCTATGGCATCAAACTTGAATCTATTGAGTGATGCTTCATCAGAGATGGTGGATTCCATGATGTATCATCAAATGATTTGTTCATTGATGTGCTTGACAAATAAAAGATCAAACAAATGCTTTGCTATGAACAACCTAAGCCAATTCCTGACAGATCCAAGACATGCTCACCTGGGTGCAAAGCATGCAGTGAGGTACCTAAAGGGTACAATTGAGTATGGTGTCAAGTATGATACAAATCATAATACTAACCTACATGGTTAATTTGACTCAGATTGGTAGTGCCACTGAGAAGAATAGCACTTTGGGTTTCTTCTTCAGTTTGATATCTAGTATGGGCTACTAGTTTGGCACGATGTAGTCCTACATGGCACTGATTACAACCAAGGGAAAATATGTTGCCACTTCCTAAACTATTTATGAGGTAGTATTTTTATTTTGAAAGCTACTATTTCATTTGATTCATATGAATTGCATTTTTTTATCCAGAAAGGAGCAATGAATCTCCAGTATGTGATCTAGATCGAGATCTCTCAAAAGAGGGAGTGATGAGTTCTAGCATAGCCGGAGAGACATGTTGTCTGAGCATAAAATCCTGGAAAATCTCATAAGTTGCTCATACGTAATAAGTCTTGTAGTTTGTCCTCAGATGTAATCAGTCTCGATGAAGCTCACAAGTTACCTTTGGATGTAATCAGTCCTGATGCGATTCTATGCTAGAAATGGAAAGATTGAAGTTTGAAAACGTCAAAGAGAATATTGATGTACTTCACATTAGGGTTTCTTCCAAGGGGAAGTGATGAGTTCGGAAGACATAGATACACATGAGATCCTTTTCGACATGGTGGAAGGTTGGGTGTCCCATGGTCGTGATGTAAGTGTTGATCCTTTCTGAAATGGTGGAAGGATAGGCCTCCCATGGTTGTGATGTAAGTGTAGATCCTTTCCTGGATGGTAATAGGTGTTTCCTACCATGACAGTGGATTTAAGTGTTGGAGCCTTTCCGGGATGGTAATAGGTGTGTTCTACCAAGCCAGTGGATGTAAGTGCTGGATCCTTTTCTGGATGGTAGTAGGTGTGTCCTACCATGCCAATGAATGTAAGTGTTGAATCCTTTCCAGCATGGTAGTAGGTGTGTCCTACAATGTCGGTGGATATAAGTGTTGGAGCCTTTCCTGGATGGTAGTAGGTGCATCCTACCATGTTGGTGGATGTAAGTGTTGGATCCTTTCCTAGATGATAGTAGGTGTTCCCTACCATGCCGATGGATGTAAGTGCTGGGAGCCTTTCCCGGATGGTAGTAGGTTTTTCATACCATGCCGGTGGATGTAAGTGTTGGAAGCCTTTCTCGGATGGTAACAGGTTTGTCCTACCATGCCAGTGAATGTGAGTGTTTTGTTATGTGTATCTTGATTGTGCTTCATGTGAAAATGAGATGATCTGAAGATGATGAGGTAATAATAGGTTACACAAGTCTTGCAAGGCATGTAATCAGTCCTGTGATGATTCTTCAGGCTTTGCAGTGGCATATAATCAATCCTGGGAGATCCTGAAAGTTTTGCAAGACACATATAATAAGTCCTGAGATGTACCTACTTGATATTTTCTCGCATGGATGATGAACATCCAACATGAAAAAGCACTAGCACTGTAGATGAAGGACTGGCAGAGGACTAGGCCTACATCTAGCATGAAAAAGTGTTGGAACTGTAGAAAATTCTGATGACATATATTATGGGGCGATGATCAAATTATAAGAAGATGATGGAAGCAGCTATGATGAGTACTCTATGACTCCATGATGATGTTGATGCGATGAAGACTTGACCAGATGTGTTGATGAATGTGTAGAGAAAGAATACCTTCCTAATTAAGAGGGAGTTTTGACATATTTGTAACTTGGGAAGATATTATGATGTGTATTATCATTGTAGGTTGTTGTACCCCCATTGGGGATGTGTGTTACCCCTTTACAAGATGTATAAATTGTGTTTAGACCTTGAGGTACAACCTCCATTGTAATTCAGGGCAATAGTTCCCAGTGTAACATCATGTAATATGTAATTATGGTCTCTCTAGGAGAAGTGGGCCCCATGTGGGATGACATGTTGGCTCGAGTCTTATATTTGGTCAGTGAATTGAAAGGGTATAAATAGGGAGTCTCTCTCCCTCATTTATACACACCTCACACGCTCTCTAATGCGTTTGAGAGAGAGAGAGAGAGTCATAGGAGGAGAGAAATATAGATGCTAAACATTTCTTATTACTACTTTTGATCATCTTAATATTATGAAGAATTTTGTAGGGTTTTCTCCTTTATGGTTTCCTTGATGAAAATATTTGTGTCTTGTGTATCTTTCATATCTTATGCATTTTTTTGTACTTGTTCTTATTTCAGATAAATATCCTAGATAATCTAATCAGATCTTAAGAAAATTAACACCCCTAAGTGCCCTCTTGGAATGGTTGCAAGAAAGTCAAAATTGGTAAAAAAAAATCATGTGGAGAGAGACTTCCTCTTCCAGTGCCATGGTTTCTTGGAATATGATGATATTAGGATGTTGAAGACTTATCATCCTTTTTAGGGAAATTTTTTTGGGGTTACTTTCCAAACACCTACTATTGAATGATAACCCCTTCATTATGGACCCATTCCTAATTCCCTCATTGATCTAAGCACCCATACTATGGATTTTTTCTTCCCATATGCTACACCTTTGAGTTCTTTATTTTAACCCGAAGAGAGGTGTTTTGGTTTTCCCCTACCTTTTCCCTTTTGGGTGTTCAAAATTTTTCTCTCTAGAACTTGGCTTTGTGAAGTGGGAGTTGTGAGTTTTGGGATGTCCTTGGATCTTAAATGAAAACGGATGGAATGTGTTTCGATCGAGGAGGTTTTTTCCTCGCTAGTAGGGTTAGGTGGGGTAGGAGGGTTTTGTATGAATTTTGGTTGTGTCTAGGGTATCTGGGGTTTAGGGGGTGGTCGAGGAGACAAGTGATAAGGGATCCTCTGTAAGGAATTTCCTAGTCTAGGGTACTCTTGTAAATCAACATATAAAGAAAATAAAGACGCTTCAAGATCACAAATAAGGGGGAGAGAAACAACATCCTTACCCAACATATGAATTTATTTTGTAGTTGTTGTACCTTTCCTGTTGGAATTATTCTCTCTCCTTTGAGCTTTAAACATTATCCATTCTTGGGGTCTTATTTTGTGGTTCATCCTGATTTTAGATCTAAAAGCTTTCATTTTTTTCGTCTGAAGAGGGTGTTTTTGATACCCTATTCAGCTATTTTCCCCTACCTTGGTCCTTCCCATCGAATTCTACCAATCTCTTTCTAGATATTTATAGGGTATTTTTAAAAGTATGTTGGAATTTTTTTTTCATGTGTCCATACTGGTGACATCTATGACATCAAAAGGGTATCCTTCATAATCAATATTTTGTCGTCGGTTCACATGTCCTCATATAAAATTTAGTTCCTCTTGAAGACCGGTTCTGATGTTTAGCAATACCAATATTCTGGCCACTGTCTTTCTTCTTGTCTGAATAAAATTCATGCCTTCATCTATGAAGGCTAGTAGAGCATTCCCAATGTCTCTAAAGGAGTTTCAGTTCAATAATTCCCATAGCAAACCCGACAATCAGACCTGTATTGGGATTACATTATTATCTATGTTCGCATTGCACATCGATGTCCAAGTCTTGAGGAGGATGGGTGTGGATCTGAATATTTAGGGTTTTTGGACAAAATAACCCATGTCCTCATTGCATTTGAGTTTAAAGATGAACCACCTCTGAGAGAGAATTAGGGTTTTGGGTATGTAATTAAGAAACCCCCAACGATTTGATTTGGAATAGTTTTCTAAGAATTCTAGGTTGGGGTACTTCCTTATGGCTCTCCTAATACCGTCATCTCTGTCATTTTGAGGGTCTGTGTGACATATATGTTCTTTCCACAAATTGGGTTGAGAGGCTCTTTTGAATTCTTCAGTATATTTATTTTTTTCGTTTATGTGTTAAGCCCTCCGATGGGATGTGAGTTTGCACTGTATTTTTCGAAACTGAGACATACTTAGTGGGGGATTTTGGTCCTTGTTGATCTAAGAGTTATAAAAAGGAATCTATGAAACCCTCCATGATTTGAGCCAAGGGTTATTCTAGTGAGGCATGTTGTTGTGCGATATACCTGAGGGCTTCTGCGAATGGCCACTCAATGTCTTCCAAATATGGTTCCAGATCTAGAACAACATCGTTCCATAGTGTTCTTGGATTGTATGAGTGAGCTATTCATTCCTATACAGAGAAACATTTGTGTCCAAGTTGTTGGTAGGGTTCTAAAATGGTTAAAGGAGCTCCACCCAAGTTTCGTGCTAACAATCTGACCATGGATCATTGAGGCATGTCTTCTTCTTCTGTGACTATTTGGGGTTGTTTCTCTCCTTCCTCTTCCATCCCCATCAGACTCCCATTCTTCCCAAACCCAGCTTTTGAGGTTGTTGGAATATGGGTTCCCCATGATTGCGATGGGTTGTCTACTACCAGCGAGGCTAGATCAAAAAAAATCTGCTGGCCCTCTGTTGGATCTATCGAGTAATCCACTTTATCCACCAGATGGTACTCCTTGTTACCACCAGGTGTCTGGGTTTCCTAGTGCCACATGTTGGTGATGACCCATGGACTAAATTATGTTTTGGTCCCCTCTACATTCCTTAGGGTAAACACGCAAAAACTTTTTTATTCTTGTCGCATTCTGCTTCTCCCCATCCTCTTCTCCCCTTCTTCATTGCTCCCTCTTTTTATGATCTGAATATATATATATATATATATATATATATATATATAGTTTAAAGTGGTTCACCATGGAAGCCCAATTTTACACCATGGCTACATCCACTTAGGAAAATATCTTATACTCTCTAGGCAAGTATACATGAACTTGGGCATCATTAATCACGATAAATGGATCACTGGCCGAATATTTTATTACATACAAGGATTCCCAAGGAGCAAATTTCCACAGCGAGATTCGAACCCAGGTGGGGAGCGCAATATCCAA
>LPNX010249340.1:0-105557 GCA_001517045.1 Pseudotsuga menziesii | reverse complement strand
TATATAGTGTATGCATTGAAAATATAATTAAGAATCTTAGAATTATACTGAAACATGAATGTTTGAGCATTGTTTGCATGATTGTTCTTAACTTAAGGAGCTACTTGGTGACGGTAAATGTTGGAAACCTTGTAAACCAATCAAGGGATTATAGAAAAGAATAATTTTGAATTTTTTAGTGAAAAAATATTATAGCTATTTTGAACACTTTGAAGTTGAGTCCAAACATATTTCATCCATTGGTAAGTTGATAGTTAGACAATTACTTCTAGGGTGAGTGCAACCTAATGAAGATATCTCTTGGCATGTTAGTTGCAATGCAAACATGGAAAAACAACAATTTGTTGACTTGGAGGTAATATTTGAGGTACTTAAATAATTAATTCGAATATGGTGTAAAGAGTTAAAATGTAAGAAATCGAGCTAGCTTCCAAAATCATGCATACATTTTATTTATGAATTTTTTGTATAAATATGTTAACTCCAAAATTTTCTAACATTTGTACATTATTTTTCAGGAAAAACATAATGCATATATCACCATCATTATAGGCATTGAGTGCCTAAATGATTGTTTTTTGTTACATTTTTTGTAAAATTGTAGAGACTGAATTGTTATTGTCTAGAACTATTTTTCAAATTATAAAATGTTGGTTTTATTTTTTTTAGGATCACGTAAGTCATTATACCCTTGAAATTATGAGGTAATGCACTAGTGTGTGTATGTATGTGTGTAGAAAAAGAGTAGGAAATTTTCTATTCTAGTGCACCATATAATTTATTTTAAAAATGGATCAAACATCAGAATGTTATAGCTAGAATTGTAAGCATATGTTGTTTAGAATTTTTGTACCTATCGATTCAAAAAAAATTAAAAATAGTAAACAATTGTTATTTTCTAGAACTATTTTTCAAATTATAAAATGTTAGTTTTATTTTTTTTAAGATCACAAAAGTCATTATAACCTTGAAATTGTGAGGTAATGCACTAGTGTGTGTATGTGTGTGTAGAAAAAGAGTAGGGAATTTTCTATTCTAGTGCACCATAGAAATTATTTTAAAAATGGATCAAACATCATAATGTTATAGCTAGAATTGTAAGCATATGTTGTTTAGAATTTTGGTACCTATCGAGTCAAAAACAAATATAGTAAACAATAAAATTGTTAAGAAATTTAAATATTTAAAATATACATTCATGAATCTATATGTGTGTGAAACTTCCTTGATGAAGAATTTATGCTTCATATATAAAAGTGACATAAAAATACATTTACTGAGAGTCATTATGAAAATGGAGCTTTTGATGTGTTTGCATCCCAAGCCACTAATTTTTTCTTTGCAAACCAACCAAGTCAAGAGACTCATAAATTGAAATTAAAGATGGCACCAAAAACAAAATTAATTCAAAGAACATGCATGATTTCTAAGTGTGTACATGTTATAATTATAAACATGTTATTTCCAATCCTGTGTGTGTGTGTGTGTGTGTGTGTGTGTGTGTGTGTGTGTGCGTGTGTGAATGTATGTATGTATGTATGTACGTATGAATGTATGTATGTGTACATGTATATTTACATGTACATGTACATATACATGTGTGTGTGTGTGTGTCTAATTTTGAGTAATTTAAATATTTCAAATTTACATTCATGAATCTATTTGTGTGTAGAACTTCATTGATGAAGGATTTGTGCTACCTATATAAAAGTAACATAAAAAATGCAATTATTGAGAAACATTATGAAAAATGGGGTTTTTGATGTGTTTGCGTCCCAAACCACTAGGTTTTTCTTCACAAACCAACCAAGTCAATAGACACGTAATTTGGAATTGAAAATGGCACCAAAAACAAAATTCATTCAAAGAATACGTTTGATTTCTATGTGTGTATGTTATAATTATAAACACGCTATTTCCAACAAAAGTGTGTTGGTGTGGAGAGAGAGAGAGAGAGAGAGAGAGAGAGAGAGAGAGAGAGAGAGAGAGAGAGAGATAGAGAGAGAGAGAGAGAGAGAGAGAGAGAGAGATTGTAGGTACTTGTCTATTCTATCATACCATATAATTTATTTCAAAAATGGATCAAACATGAGATCATTATACTTAGAATATTAAGGATGTGTAGTTTAGAATTTTTATACCTATGAAGTCAAAAATAAATTAAAAATAGTAAACAATAAAAATTTTAAGACATTTAAATATTTCAAATCTACATTCATGAATCTATATGTATGTAGCTTCATTGATGAAGGATTTATGCTTCCTATATAAAAGTAACATAAAGAAATGATTTATTGAGAATAATTAAAAAGAATGGTTTTCTTAATGTGTTTGCATCCCAAACCACAAGGTTTTCCTTTCCAAACCAGCCATGTCAGCATCCACAAATTTTGGAATTGAAAATGGCACAAAAAAAAGTTCAAAGAGAACACATAATTTCTAAGTGCCTGAAAATTATGATTATGTATGTGTTATTTCCAATTTCATGGTATATAAGTCTTGTATTGGCTCTATTACACCCATACCAAGTCCTCAAAAAATGATAATGAAACACAAATACATAGTTAGAGGAAAACCATGCATTCAATTGGTCATTTGTAGTGGTTCAATGCATCATTATTTTCCCTAAGTTCTCAAAGGATTTCTTTACTACCTAAGGCCTATGTTTCATCCCATGAACATGTCTTTAAGGCCTCAAGACCCATACCTAATAATAAATTTCTCATAATTGTACCAATATCCTTTCTTGGAGGCCAAGGACATCTTGGAAAGGTACCTTTTCATTATTCAATGAATTACTGTCAAACCTAGATTCTAAGGTCTAAGTTTCCTTCCTTGGTCATAAATATCCTAATGGTTCCCATATGTTCACTTGAATTCCAAAAATCACAAAAAAAAGTAATTTATGGTGGTTTGAGGTGTCATTCAAGGACCTTTATGTTTAGAATCTTCCTTTAGATACTAATGTCTAAACTTCCTCTATCGACAATTGTTAATGCTTAGAACTCTATACCTAGTGCTCAGAAACTCCTACTGGTTCCCATATCCTCACTTGGAGGCCAAGGATACTCATAACAATAAATGGTAATATTACTTTATTAGATTCCTATAAGCTTAATTTAGGGAATCATGCTTGAGTTTCCTCCCATGACCATGTTCAACACCACATAACTCAACCTTATTGTTTAAAAAATTATAATAGGGCATGTATCCCCTCTCATATGATAAAGATACAAAATTAAGTCCCAATGTGGTGGTCTGAGGCCCTTATATTCTTCCTTACGACTTATAAACTACCTTTATGGACTAAGCATTTAGTTTCCTCCATTTACCATGGAAAAATCAGAAAGAGATATATAGAATACTCAAGAACCATTCTTTGTCATCTATGATGTGGGAATTCCACGCATTTGGTGTTGAGTGCTCCATCAAGTTTAAGAAGAATTATTTGTCATCCATGCTATGGGAATTCCACACATTTGTAAGGAAGAGAATTCGTTATAAAAAGGAATAGAAATGGTCTTGTTGTTTGATGAAGCAAACCCAAGGACATAGCCAAGGAGATCCTGGTGAACTTTGTTGTCAACGCCTTTGATTTTTGGTAATATTGTATTTGTGTCTTTATGAATGCATGTAATTAACTGTATTTTTTATATTTATTCAAATTCTGCAAAAGTACAATGTTTGATAACATATATAAAGTGACACATCTACATAAAAGCAAGGAGATGGATAGTAAATGATACTATTTTAAAAGTTGTTATACCAAAACAAAAGGATCTCTGAAAGAATAACAAGAATAGCAGAACAAAGGAGAACACAAAAATTTATCCTAGGAAACCCTCATAGGGAAAAACCCATCAAAACTTACTCTATATAGACTTCACCCAACAACAATAGTAGACAAATTCATATACTCCAGATGGACTGTCTCTTCTCTCTCTAGCCCAAATTATTGAGTGTTATACTTTTCCAAATGAGGGAGGTGCCTCTCTTATTTATACAGATTAGTTGAGAGACCTAATAACCCAACCGGGATGACTTCTCCTTGATTCAAGGGCCAACTTTCCTTGGAAGACTAAAAAATACATTTTAATAATACTTTAGTGGGTACTATTGACCCGATTTATAACATAGGCTTTAACTCAAGAGTTTACATGCCCGATTACATCAATGACATCCCTAGCTAGAGGAATAACATCTTCGAAAGGGGTAATAACAATAATAATACAAAATAGAATATCTTCTACAGTTACATTTCTTTAACACTCCCTCTTGACAAGGAAGGTATTAAACACTACAACGACACGTCTGTACAACTAATTAGTGAATATATATGTCATAGGAAGTTTTAAAAATGACATCAACATCATCATCATTCATGGAACATCATCATCATGGACATATCTATCATTTGGTATCATCTCAAGCATCATCATATCTAGCATCATCTCGAGCATCATCATCTCTTGAGCATCATCTCGAGTCTCGTCATCTCTCGAAAATCATATATGGAATCATTTAGAGAATCATCATCTCTAAATCATCTTGACCGTCATATCTCGCATCATCTCAAGCATCATCATATCTTCCATCATCTCGAGCGTCACCTGCATTATCAGTATATAAATATTGAGATAAATCACCCACAACATATTTAAACGTTGGAATATCATCATTTTCAACTCAATGTAGGAATGCATCTACAAGTAAATGCATGACCAATCATCATGAACCATCCTCAACCTATCATAGCTAGGACCGCTCTCATGAGATTTTTATTGTCCACGAAACTGTCCTTAGAGAGGACCACTCAACACAAACCGTCCTCAGTGTATCAGTACTAGGACCAATCTTAATATAGTCTTATTTTTCATGGAACCATCCTCAGATAGGACCAATGGATCAACGTGATTCGCCCTCAGCCTATCAGTGCTTGGACCACTCTCAATAGAGCGTTCTTGTTCATGGAACCATATTCGGAGAGGACCACTAAATCAACACGAATTGTATCAAGCATATTGATGTTAGGACCACTCTCAATCGAGTGTTCTTATTCATGGAACTGTACTCAGAGAGGACCACTAAATCAACATGAACCGTCCTCAACCTATCAGTGTTAGGACCACTCTCAATAGAGTGTTCTTGTTCATGGAACCGTCCTCGGAGAGGAACACTAAATCAACGTGAATCATCCTCAACCTATGATTGCTAGGACCACTCTCAATAGAGTGTTCTTGTTCAAGGAACCATCCTCAAAGACAACCAATCAATAAACGCAAACCATGCTCAACCTATCTATGCTAGGACAACTTTCAATATAGTTTTCTTGTCCATGGAGCCATCCTCAAGGAGGATACTATCATCCATAACTAAAAATCATATCTCATCAATATATGTAGGAATACTAGCCTTGCACTAGCATATTACTTCCTTCTCATTCTCAATAATAGTCTCATCATCACTCGCTCTTTCCAGGGAGGTACTTTTGGCCTACACCAAGCTTGTATCGAAAATGTTTAAGATTTACACGAGATAGAGGCTTATTCAACACATCGGCAACTTGTTCCTCTGTAGGAACATACTGGAGCTTCACAACTCCCCTCCATGCCATATCTCGAATGTAGTGATACTTTATCTCTATATGCTTTGACTTATCATGAAAAACTGGGTTCTCTGTCAACTTGATGCAATTATGGTTGTCACAACATATCTCATTTGCATCAATATCAGTATTGAACAATATTTCAATAGTTTGTGAAGCCATATTACTTCGCTACAGGTTGGACATGTTGCAATGTACTCAGCCTTGCATGTAGTGAGTGGAACACTTGTTTTCTTTATGCTAATCCCTGAGACCACACCTGATCCCAAACTAAAATAACATTGTGAAGTGCTCTTTCTGTCTTTAGCACTTCCTTCCAATATGAATCAATATAACCACATAATTTGAACTCATTGTCGGCTATATATCTGATTCCACAGTCTAATTTACCTTTTAGGTATGTCATCACATGTTTTCCTGCAACTAGATGAACATGTATGGGATCCACCATATACTGACTCAAGGTGTTCACAACAAAACATATATCTGATCTTGTATTTTTCAAATACATTTGTGAGCCAATAATATGTTGTACAATGTGGCACTCACTCTTTATAAAGAATCATCATTCAGTAGCTTCAGGTTTTTTACCATCAGAGTGTTAATTTATTTGAAATCTAACATCACAAATCTCTTCAAAATCTCTATTGTGTACTTTCCTTTGTTTAGGAAAATCTCATCAGGAAACTGCCATACATCAAGACCTAGGAAATAGTGCAATGTGTCAAGGTCTTTCGTCTCAAATTGTGTTGCAAGTTTCTTCTTACATTCACTGATGAGCTTCTCCTTTCCTGTCAAGAATAAATAATTTACAAAAAATAGTAATATCATAATTCTTTCATCTCCAACCTTATAATAAAGGTTGGAATCGTCTTTACTCTTGGTAAATCCCAAATTCATTAGGAATCCGTCAATCCTTCCATACCATTCTCTATGTGCTTGTTTCAACCCACATACATATTTATTTAGTTTGCATACATATTGATCCAGGAGGATATTGGTGGCCACCCACTTATTCCACTTGGACCCCCACCATTGTTTCTTTCAGTTTTCCAGTTTCCTTAATTATAGCACAATTTACTATTTTTGGCAGTTTTCGGGCCCTAAACTTCCGGAGTTGTTTTGAGGCCCTAAAGGATGTTTTTTCGGCATCGAATGGTCGAGAAAATATGAGTCCGTTTTAGACTTCATATTTATTGTTTATGGATGTAGTCCTTAAACAAATCTTTCTAACGATATATCATGCGCGTCAAATGGAGGTATTATGCTAAAGTTACGACCTCGGGAAATTAATGTACCAAATTACCCAACGGGCCCCACATTCTGGTGTTTCAACTCCTAGGGTTAGGTTTTTGGATGTGTAGGGTTTTCATTGTTTCTCAATAATATATAGGCCTTTGAGCCTCATTGTAACACAGAGTTCAGAGGCATGTAGCTGCCACATCTCTTCTCAAAGATAAGCTACCAGCACTCTAGCTAGTTTATTTCCATTCTGTATGTAATCAAGTTTCAGTTATTGATTAATGAAATGAAGTGTTATTTCCACTGCATATTTGTTTCTATGGTTATTTGTGTATTCTGTTGCGTTCCTGCATAAATCCGAATCACATATTCTTCTTTGTCATGTGTTTAGAATCTTGGTGGTTGTTCAATATATAGTTACTCTTCTATGAATCCATTTAGGAAAGTTGTTTTCACATCCATTTGATGTAGATTCCATTTCATCTTGGCTGCCAATGCAAAGATAGTTCTAATATAACTATATCTTGCTACTGGTGCAAAATTTTATTCATAATCAATTCCTTACTTTTATGAAAAAATCTCGTGTGACAAATATTGCTTTAAACTTTTCAATACTACCATCTACTGAATGTTTTTTCTTGAAAATCCATTTTGAAGAAACTACTGATTTGTCCTTTGGTCTTGGCACCACATCCCAAAAATCATTCTTTATTATTGATTGGTATTCTTCGATCATGGCTTGCATCCATTCCTTCTTCTTCGAGGATTCTTCAAAACATGTGGGTTCTTCATGAACATGATTTCTCATTAGTGGCACATAGTTTGAACGGATTCTTTATCTTTTTCTTCCTTTTGCTGCACCATATCTTTATGATTCCTTGATTACGCCACGAGCCCAAGTTGTTCTTATTTTTGTTGAGATCATATTGTGGGGCATTTCAATAAGTCCTTGAGGTTTTGCAAGGTCATGATCTTTTTGTATAGGAGCTTCTTCAATGTATTAAATTGGTGGTATGATAACCTTTGTTTCCCTATGAGCCTCCTCTTCCTCATGACCCTCATATGCAAGGATCTTTCTAGATTTGGTGAACGTTGCATCTTCATAAAATGTAACATATCTTTTGATCTCAATCTGGTGCAATCCTATAATATAGATTCTATAGGATTTTGATTGTTCATTGTATCCAACAAATATTCCCTTCTTTCCTGAAGGGTCCAACTTTGCTCTTTTCTCTTTTGGAATATGTAGGTATACGGGACAACCAAATATATTTAGTTGGCTTACTTCAGTATTTTCACCAGTGAACATTTCTTTTGGGTTTTGTTTCCAAGAGCATTGTGATAAATTTTATTCTTGACATAGACTATGGTTCTTGTTTCTTCTACACATAGAAAGTTAGGAAGATCTTGATCATGGATAATTTTTCTGACTGCTTCCATGATGGATCTATTATTTCTTTCATCTACTCCATTTTTTTGTGGATTATAGGGTGTGGTGAGCTCCCTCTTAATCCCAACTTATCTGTAGAAGTCCTTGAATTCATTTGAGGTGAATTCTCCTCCATTATTTGATATTAAGATATTGATCTTCTTTTTAGATAGATTCTCCATAAGAACCTTAAATTCCATGAATTTTCCAAATACTTCAACTTTTCCTTTAAGATATTAGATTTTTAACATTTAAGCAATATGATCTTATGATCTTATCTATAGAATAACAAGCACATCAATCAGTCACAAGAGATAATGACACAAATATTTTCCTCGGGGAAACCATAAAGGAGAAAACCTCGCAAATTCCTGAGAGATAGAATCAACACCAAAAGTAAAACCCAAAGATAGTAGGATGATCTCTCGATAGCAGTAGTCTCTCTCTCTCTCTCTCTCTCTCTCTTATCCCAGCTTCTTCTTTCTCTCTTAGTTATGCACTACAACTGAGTGTGAGTGAATGTGTGTTAAATAGAGAGGCACCCTCTCTATTTATACTAATTCCCGACTTAACAATAAATCACTAGGGTCGACTTCTCTAGGAGAGTCTAGTAACCCTAGGGCCCCACAACTACGGGGACTTTAACCGTTGATCAATAAGGAGGGTTACACTCTATGACTTTACATGACTTGTTTACATTATTGAATCTCCCGACAGGCACATCGGGGCATGACATGAATCAATTACATTATCGATACATCCCAATATAAAAATTGGGGTACAATTCATAAGATATACAAGTGAATACATTCTGAAGTTACAAATACATCAACACTCACTCTTAACTAGGAAGGTATTCTCTTGACACAATTTATCAGCACAAGTCTTCTTCTCTGTATCATCATCAAGTCATGTTCATCTTCAAGTCATATTCATCAAGTCTGAATCATCACTAGATATGGATCATAACTAGATCATCATCAAGTCTGGATCATCACTTGAACTAGAGAATCACTGGA
Source organism: Pseudotsuga menziesii (assembly GCA_001517045.1). Classification (NCBI taxonomy): domain Eukaryota; kingdom Viridiplantae; phylum Streptophyta; class Pinopsida; order Pinales; family Pinaceae; genus Pseudotsuga; species Pseudotsuga menziesii. Next base: position 96,262 of record LPNX010249340.1, on the reverse strand, counting down.
TCATCATCAAGTTTGGATCATCACTTGATCTAGAGCATCACTGGATCATCATCAAGTCTAGATCATCACTTGATCTAGAGCATCACTGGATCATCACTTGATCCAGAGCATCACTGGATCATAATAAAGTATGGATCATCACTGGATCATCATCAAGTCTAGATCATCACTTGATCTGGATCATCACTAAATCATCATCAAGTCTAGATCAACACTTGATCTGGATCATCACTGCTGGATCATCACTGGGTCATTATCACTGGTGCTATCTCAATTCTACTCGTCACAGGAATTTCTACAGAGCCAACCCTTTTTCATGTTGGTTGTAGGCCTATAATTCATGTAGGTCTTCACCATCTTCAACACTTACATTTGACCATGGGAGGAACACATCCAAGAGCCATGCCATAAAGGCATGCCTAAAACTCACATCTGACCATGGGAGGAATGCATCCACAACCATGTCAAAAAGGCCTAGCACTCACATCCGACCTCATCTTGTCATAAAGGATATGCACTCACATCCGACCTCATCTTGTCATAAAGGCTCTGCACTTACATCTGACCTCATCTTGTCAGAAAGGCTCTACAATTACATCTGACCTCATCTTGTCAGAAAGGATCTGCACTTACATTCGACCTCATCTTGTCAGAAAGGCTCTACACTTACATCTAATCATGTGGGAACACATCCCGCAATCACATCAGACTGGCTATATACTTATATCTTATCAGGTGGGAACAAGTCCCTCAATCACATCAGAATAGCTCTGCACTAATCACATGAGAATACATCCCATAATCAAATCGGAATATATTTTCCCTTACATCTGATCATGTGGGAACACATCCCTCAATCACATCAGAAATGCTCTGCACTGATCATGTGGGAACACATCCCACAATCACATCAGAATATCTATGCACTAATCATGTGGTAACACAACCCACACTCACATCATAGAATCTCTGCACTTACATCTGATTATGTGAAGCTCAGCCTTCCACCATGTCAGAAAGGGCAACGTACACATCAATTCCCTTTGGAGGGAACCTCAATCTGGAGAACACCAAGCTTCTCCCTGAAGTACTCAAACTTCACTCTGGCTAATGGATTGGTCAGCACATCAGCTATATGATAGTTTGTCGCAACATATTGGAGCTTCACTACTCCTCTCTGCACCATATCCCTGATATAGTGGTATTTGATCTCAATATGCTTCGACTTGTCATGGAACATTGGGTTCTCCAACAGCTTCACACATCTCTGGTTGTCACAATATATACAAGTACCCTCCATCTAGATATCAAATAAATCATATAGTAGCTTTCTCAGCCACAATGCCTCACAACTAGCTGAACAAGATGCAACATACTCTGCTTCGGCTATACTCAGTGCTGCACAGGATTGATTCCTGCTAAACCAGGAGATCACACCCGATCCCATACTGAAGCAACACCCTGAAGTTCTCTTTCTATCAATGGAACTTCCTACCCAATCCGAATCCACATAACCTTCTAGGTTAATCTTCTAATTCACCTCATACCTGAGCCCATAATCAACTCTACCCATCAAGTACCTCAAAATATGCTTTGCAACAATCAAGTAAATATGTCTTTGATCCGTCAAGAACTGGCTCAATGTGTTCACAGTAAAGCAAATATCTAGTCTTGTATTCGTCAGGTACATCAAGGACCTAATCATCTGATGATATATCATAGAATCAACTGCTTTTGATGAAGCATCACTCAATAGGTTTAGGTTTGATTCCATAGGTGTTGTCGTGGCCTTGCAGTCCGTCATCTCGAACCTCTTCAGGATCTCTACTGCATACTTCCCTTGTCCCAGGGAAATTCCATTTGCATTCTGCCACATCTCCATGCCTAGAAAGTAGTGCATCATACCCAAGTCCTTCATTTCAAACTTGGCAGCAAGCTTCCTCTTTGTATCAGCAATCAACCCATCCTCACCTGTCACAAACAGATCATCTACATATAGTAGGAGTATCACTGGGTTCCCTTCTTCAACCTTGTAATAAAGGTTGGAATCCTCTTTGCTCTTGGTAAATCCCAAACTAGATAGGAAGTTGTCAATTCTATCATACCATGTCCTAGATGCCTGTTTCAAACCATACNACATGAGTCTCTCTGTCATGTGTCTCAAAACCGAGTGGTTGCTCCACATATACTTCCTCTTCTACTACACCATTCAAGAAAGTTGTCTTGACATCCATCTAGTGTACCTTCCACTTCATTACTACAGCTAAAGAAAGTACTGATATGATAGAAGTATATATGGATACAAGTGCAAAGGTTTCTTTATAATCTATTCCTTCTTTCTGGTACAAACCACGAGCCACAAATCTTGTTTTATATTTCTCTATTCTACCATCTGCAGCATGCTTGATCTTACAGATCCATTTGGAAGTCACAACAGGCTTCCCCTATGGTCTTGGGACAACATCCCAAACATCATTCTTCATTATCGATTGATACTCTTCTATCATATCATCCTTCCATTCTTTCTTTTCTACCACTTCTTAATAGTTGGAAGGTTTTTTATCAATGAAGTCACATAATAGGGCTACCTAACCGGAGTAGGACCTGGTTCTTTTCCTCTCTCTATGTATCTCTTCTGGAGTTCCATATCTCTCTACACCCTGGATAACTTCTTGTACCTAAGTAGGTTTCCTCTTGTGAGTATTCTTCTCCTGAGGTGGATCTATAGGTTCTTGAGGTTCTTCTATTTCTCGATCTTCTTATGTAATTGCTTCATTCATGGTGGTGTCTTGAATTCTGGGTACTTCTGTTTCTTCAGTTTCTTCAGCAGGTCTCTTTCTGGATTTGTTGTAAGCTGAGTCTTCATCAAATGTTATGTCCCTACTGATGTCAATATTCTTATATCCTAAGAAGTATATTCTGTAAGCCTTTGAGCTTTCAGAGCATCCCACAAATATAACCTTCCTTCCTAAAGGATTTAACTTTGTCCTCTTTTCTTTCGGAATGTGTATGTACACTGGACAGCCAAATATTCTGAGATGACTGACTTCTGGTTTCTCGCCAAAAAACACTTCTTCAGGTGTCTTGTTCTCAAGTACTCTATGTGGAGTATGGTTATGTACATACACAACTGTTCTAGCCGCTTCTTCCCATAGATGCATGCAAAGATATTGATCATGAAGCATTGCCCTTGCAGCTTCCATGATCGTTCTATTCTTCCTTTCTACAACCCCATTTTGTTTTGGATTATATGGAGTGGTCAACTCCCTCTTAATCCCCGAATCTTTGCATAATTCCTTGAATTCATTTGATGTGAATCCTCTGCCATTATCTGATCAAAAAATCTTGATCTTATTCTTTGTGTAGTTTTTGATCAAGGATTTGAATTCCTTGAACTTGCTGAATACTTTGTCTTTGTTCTTCATGAAGTATATCCATGTCTTCCTAGAAAAATCATCAATGAAAGAAACATATTATACATATCCGCTTAATGAACTGGATAACATCGGACTACATACATCGGAGTGAATTATTTCCAATATTCCTTTAACCTTGCTCTCACTACTTGGAAATGTCTTCTTTGTGTTCTTTTCTTTCGCACACCCCTTGCATACTCCTTCATGTTTTTCTTCTATTTCTAGAAGACCTTAAACAACTTTTCTTGTAAGTGGTAGTGCCCTATAGTGCACATGTGCAATCCTTCTATGACAAAGTTCATTTGGTTCTACTCAGTCATTAACCAAATCTTGTTCTGGTTGGCCCTTTAATTTGTATAGTCCTCCCTCTTGTTCTCCAATTACTACTGCATCGTCAACAGTATTTTCTTTTTGCCACATGAGAGCTTGTCCATCTATAAATGAAACCCTCATGCCTTTTGCATCTAATGCAGCGATCGAGAGAAGGTTCTTCTTTAGTCCTAGTAAAAATAGGACATCCTTTATTTTCATAGACTTTCCAGAGTCTAATTTGTAGGAGGATTCTCCACTACCTTTTATTGGATACTGGTAGTCATCCCCATGTTTCACCTTGTGGGGTGATTCATGTTCTGATAATTTCACAAATCATTCTTTGAATCCCGTCATGTGCTTGGAAGCCCTACTATCTATAAGCCAATCATTGCTTCCATGTGTGAGGTTTCCTGTGAGAGAGGAAATCAAAACATTATTCATCACTTGAAGAATCATCACTGTCTTGTTTGATTCTCTTCTTGGAAGGATCATCATCTTTTGCAGCATGAGCATGAGCATGATGTATTTTCTTGTTTCCCTTCCTTTTGTGAGATCTATCTTTGTTTCTAGGACAATCTCTTGCAAGATGTCCTCTTTCATCACATGTATAGAAAATGTACTTAGTCAAATATTTGTTAGACTTTCTAGTGTTTTTCTTCTGCTGAGAGTGCTTACCTTTGTGATGGTCTATTCTACTTTTCTTGGATTGTACTGTGAGTGCTTTATCTTCACTTCTTATCTTTTCTTCTCATGCTAATATTTGAGATTCTTCTTGTGAGCATTCCTCCCACAGTCTACTAAACTTCATTAGCTTCTTTCTGGCACATATCCCTTGAATGAAAGAGTCACATGCCCTAGGGAGGCCGTTCAAGGTGGTCATCACAATTTATGCATTCTCCACTTCTTCATCTACCACTTCAAGCTCTTCCTTGATCTGAGAATCCCTTGTAAAGTAAGACTAGATGGTCTCTACATTATGGATCTTTACATTCTTTAATTGGTTTCTCAGATTCATCTTCCGGTTTATGTTCTTCTCTTCAAATAACTTGGTCAGGGCATCAAACATCTCTTTAGGTGTCTTTAGAGAGGACACATGTGGTATGAGGTGAACCTTGATTGAATTAGCAATAATCCTCTTAGCCATGACCAATTTCTTCTTGTGTATGGCCTTAGCCTCATATCCCTCTAGAACTAGAACCTATTCATTGATTTAAGAGTCCAACTCATTTTCTTCCAAGACCAGGGAGATCCTATACTTCCAAGATCAAAATTTATCAGCTCCCTCAAGCTTTTCATCAAGTTTGGTATGATGAGACATATTAACAAAGAACCTCAAATGGAAATGCAAAATATTTAGATCTTACCAGGTTAAGATGTCAGAACTGTAGAGCTGGTTTTCTGGTTCAGGAACAGATTAGGATTTGACTTTCCCAGAATCCTACCCAACCAAAACCTTTGATATTGATCTCTAAACTTCGATTTTGGGGAGGAGATCAATCCAGGCCTGGGCTCACTCAAAAATTCAACTTATGTGGAAATACCTAATTTCCCACAGCAGTGTTGGGTAAAAAACTAAAAATGCTCAGAATCAGATTCTGCTTTAATAGAAAGATGCACCCTAGAGAGGAGAGTAAGCCTAGCCTCCTTTTTCTGGAAATCTATGGAGAGAGATCCAAAAAGTAGGAAGCCCTAGCTTCAGCAACTGCACAGTGTCTTCTTTTCAGGTTAGCTCTAATACCATGTTATATTTTTAATATTTAAGCTATAAGATCTTAGGATCTTATTTGAGAGAATAACAAGCACAACAATCAATCACAAGAGACAATGAACACAAATATTTTCCTCGGGGAAACCATAAAGGAGAAAACCCTGCAACTTCCTCAAAGATAGAATCGACACCAAAAGTGAAACCCAAAGATAGTAAGGTGATCTCCCAACAACAATAGCCTCTCTCTCTCTCTTGTCTTAGCTTCTTCTTTCTCTCTCATTATGCGCTACAACTTAGTGTGAGTGAATGTGTGTTAAATAGAGAGGCTCCCTCTCTATTTATACTAATTCCCAACTTGAAAATAACTCACTAGGGCTGAATTCTCTAGGAGAGTCTAATAAACTTAGGGACCCACAACTAGGGGGACTTTAACCCTTGATCGACAAGGATGGTTGCACTCTATGACTTTACATGGCTTGTTTACATTATTGAATCTCCCGATTGGAACATCGGGGCATGACATGAATCAATTACACTACAGATACATTTCGATATAAACATCGGGGTACAATAGATAAGATATACAAGTGAATACATTCCGAAGTTACAAATACATCAACATAAAAAGTATATCCAAGTATTACGAGAGTAATCATCAATAAAGGAGACATAATATACATACCCCCTTAAGGAAGTGGTTGACATCGGTCTGCACACATCTGAGTGTAAAATGTCCAAAATTCCCTTTGCTTTGTTGTTACTGCTTAGAAATGGATTCTTGGTGTTCTTTCCTTGAGCATGTCCTTTACATACTCCTTCATGGTCTATCTGGATGTCTAGGAGACCTGTGACTACCTTTCTCACCATTTGGTAATGCTTTGTAGTTTACATGAGAAAGTATTCTATGGCATAGTTCAAATGGAATGATAGTCCTAGTTGTAAGAGTTGAATATGTGTTTCTTTTTACTTTGTGTATCCCTCCTTCTATGGCACCGATTATAGTACCATCATCTATTGTTTTCCCTTTTGGCCACATAAGGAATTCACCATCTAAAAAGAAACTCTAAACCCGTTCTTATCTAGAGATGAGATTGAAAGAAGATTTTTCTTATAAAAATTCTTTCATCTTTATGACCTTTCCAGTTCTTAATATGTAGGATGCTTCTCCCATTCCTTTGATGGGGTACTGATAGTCATATCCAAGTTGTACCTTGTGAGAATAGTCTTTTTGGGTAAGGCAAGATAGTGAATCCTTATGTCATGTCATATGTTTGGAAGCACTACTGTCTATAAGACAAGGGTCGCTTCCATGAGTGATTTCTCCTGTGAGAGATGAAATCAGGACATACTCTTCACTAGAGTCTTCATTCTCTATGATCATTTCCTTGTCTGATTCATTCTCTTCGGTTGCATGGGAATGGTAATTCTGATTCTTCTTCTTATAATGATCTTTGTTAAGAGGACATTATCTAGCAATGTGTCCCATCTTATGGCATAAGTAACATTCAAAATATGTGTAATCCCTTATGGTTTTCTTCTCGGAGTTAGGCAATCTTCTGGGAGATGAACATTAACTCTTCCTTTTGAATCTATCATTCTTGGTGTGTGTAGCTAGATCATGATCTTCATGGTCATTTATCTTCTCTTCTCTATTGATTATCCTTCCTTCTTCTTGTACAAATTCTTCCCATAGTTTACTGACTCTTGGTTAGCTTACTTCTAGCACATATTCCTCTAATGAAGGAATCCCATTCTCTAGGGATACCATTCAGAGTGGTCATCGCCACTTGTTCTTATTCAACCATATCACCAATGGCTTCAAAATGTTATTTGATCTGAGATACTCTAGAGAAATGTTATTGTATGGTTTCTGTATTTTATATCTTCAGACCCTTGAGTTGGTTTCTCAAGGTCATTCTTATGTTGATGTTCTTCCATTCAAACATACTAATTAGAGCATAAAACATTTCTTTAGTAGTTTTCTTTGAATATACCTGGGAGATCAATTGATCCTTAATATAGTTAGCTATGATCCTTTTCACTTTGATCATATCCTTTTCGTGTTTGTCCTTTTCCTCTTGTCCTTCTGGTTCCTTGACATCTTCCTTGATAAAACCATCTAGGTCATTTTCTTCAAGGATGAGCATGATCCTGTACTTCCATGCTCTGAAGTTATTTGCTCCCTCAATATTTTCATCAAGCTTGGTACTGTTTCTCATATTTAAATAAAGAGAACCTCAAATGGAAATATAGGAGATAGTACTTACCGGTTTGAGGACCTTTTCTGGAACCAACTTCAGGATGACGTGGGGTTTGGCTAGGAAACCCTAATTTTCCAACTGTGATCACTTGTAGATCTAAGATGAGTAAAATATGCACCTCCCAAAGGCGAGCTAGACTATATATTGTTTTCCTAGAATCTGAGGATAGAATCTTGAAAAATATGATGCCCTAGTTTCTCACGGCATGAGTGTTAGGTCAAAAAGTGAAAATCCTCAGAATAAAAAAATGCTTCGACAGAAATATGTGTCACCCTAGGGCGAGTTGATTAGACCTTATTTTTAATATGATATGTGGAGGGAGGTATCCAGAATAGGAAACCCTAGCTTGTTGGATTTTCAAATGAGCTACTACACAATATCTTCTTTTCGGTTAGCTCTAATACCATGTTAAGATTTTAAAAGTTTTTATAACAAAACAAAAGGATCTATGAAAGAATAACAAGCACAATATAACAAAGGAGAACACAAATATGTATCGTGGGAAACCCTCGTAGGGAAAAACCAAACAAAACTTCATCTATATAGACTTCACCCAAGAACAACGTAAGACCCGATAAGAAGACTAGATTGCTTCCTCTCCACTAGATGGATTGTCTCTTCTCTCTATAGTGCAAATGCTTTAGTGTTCTACCTATACAAATGAGGTAGGTGCCTCTCTTATTTATACAAATTAGCTGAGAGGCCTAATAACCCAACTGGGACGAATTCTCCTTGCTACAAGGGCTGACTTGCCTTGGCATACTAAAAAATACATTTTAATAATACTTTAGTGGCTACTACTAACCCGACTTACAACGGAGGCTTTACCTCAAGACTTTACATGACCAATTACATCAATGACATTCCTAGTCAAAAGATCAACATCTCTGAAAGGGGTAATAACAATAATAATACAAAATATAATATTAGTCACAATTACATTTCTTTAACAATAAAATGTATTGGATATTGAAAGAGTTAATCGTATAATGCATTTAGGCTCCTTTGGATAAACTATAATGTTGCATCATCCTTCAAAAGAATATTTAGTGTAAGAGAAAATTACAAACCACATTTAGAACAGTAATTGTGTACATGGAAGTCTAATAATGTATATTGCATCATTTGAAATTCATATTGTATGAAATTGCAAATTGTTTGAAAGGGAGGAAGGAAGTATTACAAATTGAATTTATACATGACGCGGTCTTGAAAAACTTAACAATATGTCTATCCAACTATGAAAGCTTAAAAAATACTATGATAAAATCAAAATCGAGTAACATAACATTGTGTTCATAATCACAACTCAATATATGGAGTACTCTAAGCCTTGCTCAAGTCCGATTGAATTTTCTTCAACAGACTTAGGATTTGTTGTTGTTGTTCCTCCATCATATCTGTGGACTCCTTGAGAAATGAAATATCATTGGAGTGATTTAGATTGACCGTTATCTGTACATACAACTCTTTTAAACTATTCTGCTAATTTTTTATTTTTTGGGCCATACATGTTCTTGAAGTTTAGAAAAATCATTGCGTTGTGTTTGAATAATTTCTTGGAGGAATTGAAATTTTGGCATTGTAGAATCAATCAGAAAACTTAATAGTTGAGTTCAAACATATTCAAAAGTGGAAAAAATAGCTCATAACCATAAGAAAAATTAGAATATTTACCATTGCATGTGTCCATGATAGTAGAAACGATGTGAAAATATGGCATTTATTTGAACATAAATGACATAATCAAATTTATTTCATGTGAATTAAATTCACAAAAATAGTTTTTTCATCTTTGCATCATGCCAACATATTTTTTAGACATCTAAAAGATTATTTAATCAATAATGACGTGAAGTGGGACATGATCTCAACAATCATCTAATTACATGCAATCTAGATGTACATGTGCATTAAAATCCTGAAAGACATCTAAAAAATGCATGGACGCAAAAATTGATGTGGAGAGATGTATTTGAATATATCAGAAAAGAAATAGGAGTAATTCCTAGTCCTTAGTAAATTACTCAAGGGTTGCGCAAGAATAGATCATGAAATGGAAAGAACACAAGGGGAGTTCGGTATTTGCACAAGAGAAGAGTAGGACTAACTAGTAGAGAATATATAGAAGATAGGAACATAAGCATACATTTAGACAAAGAACTTGAAACTACATAGGGGGAGGATATACTGTGGTATTACATGTTTGTGTATCATTAAATATTCCTTGTACATTGATGTCAAATGGGGAGAGAGTAGCAAGTAAATATGAAAACAAGATTGTGTAATACAAGACTTCAATGAAGAAGCTAGCACCCATAAGAAGCTCATCTTTACTTAGTGTTGACATCAATGTCAAATGGGGAGTTTGTTGAGCTTTTTGTTGTCACGGGTTTCAAAGATATTATTGAAATTGGTGATGGCATTGAAGTCTTAAATCTAGTTTTAAGAAGTATATAAAACATATGTGTGCAATGCTAGTTTGAATAATTATACAGAAAACATGTGCACAAGTAGCTAGAAGTCCCACCAAATGTCAAAGGGATTATTGAATTTGGTGATGGTATTAAAGTTTTAATGTCAATTTGAAGAAATATACAGAATAAGGTCATAGGTGTGCAAGTCATATCAAGTCACGACACTCCAGTCTTTGCTGCTAGCTACTCCCATAATTGATTCCACCCATTTCAGTTAGTTTAATCTCCACTTAACTTAGTTTACTGTAAGTAATTCCCTATGCATAAAAATAGTCATTACAAGAATCTAATTAACTGTAATTACAAAAAGTCTAACAAAAACATGTCACATGGTTCGCTCATTTACGTAGCCATGGGAAATAATTTCCCTAACTCTGTCATACCCAAGTAGTGGTGTATTTATTAAGAGATAGGATGTCCAATGATCGAATGATTAAAAACCCATAAACATATACGATTCCTGAAGTATTAGGAACCCAGAAACATATACAAATAAACAAAAATAATAGAATCTTTAGGGTATAGGTTTCGTTCACAAAGCTAAGATGCTCATTTTGATTATCCTACAAATGATTCCCTTTCTCCTGCCTCATTTTGGTTCTTCTACTGATGATTCCCTTGTGTTGGGTAAAAACATTAAACAAATTATAATAGAATTCCAATGATTTAATTGTAAACCTAGAGAGAGTGTAAACTTGTGAGGTACAGACAAAATATATGTAGGGGCAGAGTGCCGCTGGCTTAATCTAAAATTGAAATTAAAAATACATGACTGAAATTGAACCTAAGTTATGAAAACAAAAAATTGCATAATTAACTTGTATGGAAATAAATTTAATTGTAGAAAACATGAAATTGCATAAAATAAACTGGTATAAAGCAATTAACAATAAGTTCTGAGCTCACATAAAATCAATACTTTCAATTCATAAGCAAAACATAATTGAAAATCTAGATTAACAACTCATAAGAAAGAAACTACTGAAAATCTATATTAACATAAGAGAGTCAAAGGAGGCGCATTAAGCATAATCTCCATTACATAACAATCTAAATCCTATTATATGAGTAACTCTGAACTATTCTCTACATCCAAACCACTAGAGAGGCCTCTAACCAAAATGAGGAGAGAGCCCTCCTATTTATACATAAATCCAAGATAACTGATCATAATTACATATCCACTATTCTCTCAACCTATCCCTTAAAATTTTCAACAAATAGACAACTCATCCTCCCAAATCCTCAACAAATCTACAACTCATCCCTTTAAATCCTCAACAAAATATTATATGAGATATTATCTCCACATGTCCATGATCTTCTCCTTGAAGTTAGCTCATATAATATTGTTAACCAATGCGAGGCAATTTCAATGAATGAATGTTGTTAACCAATGCGAGGCAATCTCACTATTGATGTAAATGAGTGCCAAGGTACCTAAGTACATCATGCAAAATGCGAATAAATGAGTTGATGTCGAGCCACTTGCAGGATCTAATGATCAAGGGACATTGATGTATTCCCATGATTATCAACAAGATAACTTGCCATTAAGGCATGCAAACCTCAAGGTATTGAAACTGAACTCTAGTCTCTATCCCAGATAATGTGCCGAGGTCGATGGGGCAATACTTGTTGAAATGTGGGCCTTAAGGAATCCCACATTAGTCAACACGAGTTGTACATCATGAGTGGTAGGACTATAGATAAAATATCTCATGGTCAAACAGTTTTTATAGCAGGGATAACAAAGCAGTGTAGTCATGGAAAGGAAGCCGAATGGATTTATTCAAAAGGTAAAAGATAAAGTGAAAATGAGGAAAGTATGTGCTACTCATAAAATTCATACAAGTGGGAAGTCATGATATGTAAGGCAGTAAAAATGTAGACTTTGACATGGATGACGAACATGCTTGGAAGAAAAAAGGGTAAATAATCATGACATCGCGTAATGGGTTTCTGAAAGGCTTCTTTGTGGCATCAAATGTCATGACATGCACAAGGGAAACTTGAATCCTTCAAGCTTTCAATGAAACATTTTTATGAAAAGTTTTTGCGGTTCTAGAAATCACTTCTGCACGCCATACGTTTGTCTTTAAATCTGCAAAAGGTTAGCATTTTCCTACAACCAACTTGTGAGAGCATTGAAAACACAGAAAAATATGTGCTTAACAAACCAAGTCAAAGAAAATAAATGAAATGATTTTATATCCGAAAGTGGCAACCTTTCTTGTCGAAACCTGTTTCTGAGCAACTTGTAAAAACAAGCTAGCACAATGATCATCATAATTTTGAGAAAATTCTAAGTTCATTTAAAATTTTATGATTTTATTTATTAACTAATACTTTTTATTTATTTGTATGTTTTTAGTTAAACGATTTTATTTTATTTTTTATTTTTGTAATGTTATCATACTTTTTAAGATAAATGCGTCTTTATGTAATGATTTCGCAATAGGGATAGAGGGTCGACCCCTCTGAAAGCAGTCTATCTTAATGATGTGAATAGAGAGGAGTGTGCAAACAAGAGAATTTTTTATGGTGATTTTGGTAACTTAAAACAACCACTTACCTCCCCCAAATGGAAGATGTGCCAGGTCCCACTGTGCAAAAATAAAAATTAAGAAGAAGGTTTAACTGCGACAGCAGCTTTGCAGCTGCCTTCAATTTGAAAGATGCAGATTAATTTGATTAATAACATTATTTCATGTTTTTCTTAAATTATATATTTTGTTTATTTACCTAATGTTAATTTGTATTTATATGACCCTTCATATGATCCTGTGTATAGATTTTTAAGTTTGATTAATTTTTATATATACACTAATTGAAGTTTTATTTAACAAAAATAAATAAAATATATTTTTATTTTTATAACTTTTATATTTACCATTTTATATTTGACCTAAAAAATTTTATTTTTAATTATTTTTATGTATTTTAATATTTTTTAATTATTTATTGTTTTATATAGTTCTTGATTATCAAAACTAAATTAAATAAATAAACATTCTAAATAAACTATTTCTTATGATTTATATTATATTTTTATATAATAAATAATCATTTTAATAAAACAACTTTTTATTTCTTAAATTATAATTTTACACATTTATATTTTATTTAGATTTTTTTATGGTATTTATTTAAGTCTTATTTGATTTGATATTTAAACATAATTTTTTAAACTTGTATTTATAAAATTTTAAACTAGTGATTAAACTAGAAGACGACGTGGATGCCAAATCTTATTCTAAGCCTTTGTTCCTGCAATCACGTTGATAAAAAAAATTTATATTCATTTATATTCCTTCCAAGCAAGTAATATATTTCGTTTTTTCTAGAAAGCTTCCAAGTCGTTCATATCTTCAGAAAAACCAGTGTAGTATAATCCTTTTGATTATAATGCCTCTAACGTTCCAAAATAGCATTTTGCTTAATAAAACCCCTCTCCCGTACGGTCGAGTCCCTCTAGGTCCCGAATGCAGAGCTTTTCTGTTTTTTTGTTTTTATCCTACAAACAATGAAAATAACAACACACACATTTCCCTAAATGCATGGTAAAAAATTGAAGAAAATCAAGCAAGGAGGAAATAGTATATAAAGAGACGTTTGAGAGGGAAGCAGTAAGATAATTCCAATAATTTTTTTTCTTGGAAAAAACAAAATTTAATGGCATAATAAAACTAATTAAAATTTTGACTAGTTCCTTTGGCTTCAAAAGAGCTAATGTTGGTGAAAGGATATGATTGCAGTAAGCCCAGGAGAAACAAATCCAAAAATATCAACCAAATAATTTACATTCCACCTCCGATCCCAAATGCATGTTCTATTCCTAGGGCGTGTTTCTCCTGTTTTAACTTGTAGCATAGCAAAGAAAAGACAATTCCGTCACTCCCCAGAACACAAAAGAAGCAACTTCCGATGTGTTACATTAAAAATAACAATGTTTTGAAGATTTCATTTCAAAAATATCTACACAGAAAAGTGATGTGTTTATGTTTAGTGGTTGAACATAAATAGCTGTACAAAAGCTATCGGCCCAAACTTTCTGACATTGTAGTATCTTTACATGAAGATTCTTTGCATGTATATATACATGAAGATCTTGGAAAGGATAATTCAAAATTTAATCAGTCTTCTGTGGATTGTTTAAAGCAAAAGTACGATCAAAATAAATGATTACATATAAAGATCATAACTAAAAATCTATGATTTAATCACACAACTCGTGGTTCTCCAAAAATAAGCCTCGCTCCTGAGCATTTTACAGAAATATGTTCTGCCGATCCTTCTCTCTTTAAGTTCTTTCTTTTTATCTTCAAGTTCTTTCTTTGAACATTCCAATTTGTCACGAGCATTGGATATCAACTCGCAGATGAAAGAGTGAGGGCATTGATTTTCCTGAGGTGAAAGGCAGATGCTTTTGTTATTCTATTTTGTATTGAATTTTATTCATTGAGAATTATCATATGTCAGCATTAAATTCAGAGACAACCAGGTTCATGCCAACAAATTGAAGTTATTTCCACGATATTTCCAATCAATAAGGTACCAATTGGCTTACTTAGAATGGTGTGCAATCAACCATTTATTTGCGGGGAAATCATCAAGATTTCAAAGCATGTTATCCACTGATTACATTTAATGGCATCACCAGCGAGACTGACAGATGAGAAGATTACTAAGAAATTATACCGAAGGCAGATATTAAGGAGTTAGTCTACCAACTGCCCTCTGCTAAGGAAGATGCATTCACATGTTTGTTAAATGGTAGTTATCTCTACTAAATTGCTGGCAATGGGATATGAAATGGTAGTTATCTCCACTAATTTGAGTGCAGGTTGTTGCAACAGACTGCAACAGATATCACCCAGCCTTCATTTGGAGAGTGGATTAGCATGGGACGGAGGCCGGATCGCTGGTAGCTAATGATAGGAGAGGAGAATGATCCCATAACCACCTTATCTAAACTTAGTTCACGGATCTCGGAAAGAATCAGTCAAGTCAAGCGGCGCAATGGAAGAGTGGGTAAGAGGATAAAATGGAATTGGATTGCAATAGCTCTGGACATGATTTTTCAGAGCTTGGAAAGTTATTTTGATGGAAATAATACTTCCTTCAAGCGACCGTGCCAGGATTTTTTTTTCTCGTATTCCCAGATCTTCATAAGAGTTGCAAGCGTGTTGTAAGTTCTTCCTTCAAGCAAGCATGTTTATGCAGGCGAGCTTGTTCTAGGGTCACGATTTCCAGAGCTTTAAGGGTCAGTTTTGCAAAGCGTGCACTAGGTTTATGTTTTTATCAGTTTCTCTAATGTTCTAATTTCGTTTGTTTACAGGATTGTTTTGTAAAAATGTGGAATGGACAGGTGGAAATATGGGCTGAAGAATAGATCAAGAGATGGGCTGAAGGACAGATAGTTTGCAGGCCGAGCATAGAGAGCTGCAGAGCTGTTTTATTCATTTTAAAAATGTTTTTATGTATTTATTATTATTATTATTTTTAATATTAATATTAACTTTTTAGAGATTTACATATATATAATGTTTAATGTTTATAGTTGCACGATAAAAGATAGTTAATTTATTTTTTAAAATTTTAAAATGTTTTAACATTTATAGGTCTATTTTTTATAAAAACTAAAACTAACATTTAAAATAAACAAACATTATTTAGTAAAAGATTAAAAGGTAATTTTAAAAAAATTAAAAATATAAATAATTTTTAATGCAAAATGATATCTATATTTGTTTATTATATTTTTTGTTTATTAATTAATTAATTTATTTTTAATTATTAAAAGAAACTGATTCTTAATCCAATTTTTTTTTATTTTTAGAATGATTTAAAAAATTATTACAAGAAAAATGAAAATAAAAAGAGACCATAAAATTTTAAATTAAAAGATTAAATTTTTTTAATGTCTAACAAAATTAAAAGTAGTAGTAATTAAGGCTATTTTAGAAATAAAATTTTAACAAATAAAAACATTAAAGTAAATTAAAACAAATTGAAAAATAAAAAATAAAGCCTACCTATTCTATTCTAAATGAAAATTATAATCATTTAAGTGAAGTGAAATCGCCACTGTAGCCACCTATCTAATAAGAGTAGACAAAGACTAAGATTTAATTTTGAAAAACTAGATCTAGAATATGTTGTAACATGGAAAATTAAATACTGAGAATGAAAATTAATAAAATAAAAATGAAAACATGACCAGTCTAAACTAGTACTTACTTGAATCCATCGCTCGATGTAGCTTCCATTTGTAGGGTATTCTTCATGACCTTGATCACCCAAGATCACTTCTTCATCCTTCTCAATTTTCTTCTCACCTAATTGCTCCTCATATGATGTGCATAATTCTTCTTTTTCTTTAGGATGAGTAGTAAATATTTTAGTTGCTATCAAGATCTCCTTTTCTTGAGAAAAAGAGATCCCTGCTTCTGCTAAGAGTTGAGAGAGTTGATCTAAACTTATGCTCATCCCAAAATCATTTGACTAAAATAAAATCAAGTACTAAAAAAAACGAATACATGACAAGCACAAAAATAGTAGCAAAAAACAGAAATAAAAAGATACACAAAAATCTATACAAAACAAAGAATGAACAGATACAAAGTTAGAAACAAGTTAGTATATAAAATAAAGGCGCCCAAAAATGAAAACAATCCAACTCTACGGCACAAAACTGTAAATGAAAAATGAAAACTTGTATTTGCAGAAAAAAAAGAACTTACAGGAAAATAAACACTTTGCAGAAAACAATTAAGGCTTTAGGGCAACCCACTAAAGTGGATGCGTCTCGCTATTACACCATGGAAATTTCGCGGTGAAGTCATCTTTGCGTCTTACAGTTTTTACTCCCCCTTTTTATTTAATAAAAATAGACTATCTACCTATCTAAACTCTGATCTCTTTTAGCACCTCCCTAGCAACGGTGCCAAAATGTTGGGTAAAAACATTAAACAAATTATAATAGAATTCCAACGATTTAATTGTCAACACGAAGAGAGCGTAAACTTGTGATGTACAGACAAAATATATGCAAGGGCAGAGTGTTGCTGACTTAATCTAAAACTGAAATTAAAAGTACATGACTGAAATTGAACCTAAGTTATGAAAATAGGAAATTGCATAAATTAACTTGTATGGAAATAAATTTAATTGTAGAAAACATGAAATTGCATAAAATAAACTGGTATAAATCAATTAACAATAACTTGTGAGCTCACATAAAATCAATACTTTCAATTCATAAGCAAAACATAACTGAAAATCTAGATTAACAACTCATAAGAAAGAAACTATTGAAAATCTATATTAACATATAAGAGAGTCAAAGGAGGTGCATTAAGCATCATATCCATTATATAACAATCAAAATTATATTCTATAACTAACTTTGAACTATTCTCTATTTCCAAACCACTAGAGGCCTTTAACCAAAATGAGGAGAGAGCCCTCCTATTTATACATAAATCCAAGATAACTGATCATAATTATAGATCCACTATTCTCTCAACCTATCCGTTAAAATTCTCAACAAATAGACAACTCATACCCCCAAATCTACAACTCATCCCTTTAAAGCCTCAACAAAATATTGGATGAAATATTCTCTCCACATCTCCATGTTCTTCTCCTTGAATTTAGCTCATATTTAGAAGATGAAATTCGAATCTGAGGCTAGGTGGCCACTTTTGAGCTTGCTAAAGTATTCAAATATACATCACCAAACTCACCCAACTTTAAAGTATAATGAAAATATTTTATTTTTCTCAATAATTAACCATAAATTCACACAAAATACTCAAAAATAAATGATTTGGAAAATAGTCATATAAACCCATATTTATTCATGAAAGTGGTGAATGTTAATGGTTTTATGGAAGGATATAATGGAATAAGGTGATAAATAGTATGTGAAATGATGAATAAAATGTTTTCTTTTTGCGTCTCAACACCTTGCTCCTTCCTATTAGTTGGTTTATGTGTGTCCAATGGGGTCTTTGGATAGGTTTTGTTTCAAATATGAGTGGAGTTCCTAGTTTCATTATGTACCATCTAATTATGTGTGAAATATATAGCTGTAAAATGCGCTATTCGTTGTGATGTTTGGCTGACTAGACCCGTAAATAAGAGTCTCTCCGAGGTGCAATATAATAACATCTAACACAATAGGTCTTAAATTATTAGTTGTATTATTTTTCGAAGGATGACTTCAAAATTGTTTATCTAATTGTTTTCACCCTCCTTTATATCATTTACATCGTGCTTCTCAACAAAATTTTCTACCCTCTTGGGTGTCAAGTTCCATTCTGGATTCAGGAACTTGGCAATGGCAATAGGAGCACTGTGTGCATATGAGCAAGTGCATCTACCTGGGTCCTGCATCATAATAGATATCTATGTATTCGACATTATCTCTATGCACTAGAAATTGATATACATTTACTAAGGGTTAATTTGATATTTTTGGGTATGGGGGTGCATTTCTATACATTTTGAAAAACTTCCCATAAGACTTGTTATTTTTCAAGTCTATATTAAAATCAATATCTATGAAAATGATAGTATCCACTTCGTGTAGTTTTGGATGTGGTGGAATACGCTCCTTTGAAACTTTTTCCTTTCTGGGGAGCCATCTTGAACCTATACTAAAATCCATCACCATTTGACCACAAAATTAGTTAATATTAGTTAGCAT
Source organism: Pseudotsuga menziesii (assembly GCA_001517045.1). Taxonomy (NCBI): domain Eukaryota; kingdom Viridiplantae; phylum Streptophyta; class Pinopsida; order Pinales; family Pinaceae; genus Pseudotsuga; species Pseudotsuga menziesii. The sequence continues at coordinate 77,372 of LPNX010249340.1, read as the reverse complement.
TCGGAATATATAATGCAACGGTTATATCATCTATTATATATGAAGGCCTAATATACTAGAGGGCATTAGTGCAATGTTTGAGGTACTGGTTGTAGCTTAACTCAGGCTTAAGAATCTTAATTTATAGCATGATTACACAATCCAAGAAATATACCAGTTTCTCTGTGATAATCATGTTGATCATTTCTACCATTAATCCTTGACTCAACGACATAGATAATGACTATTTTCTATGCACTACTTTTAAAGAGTTATTTCTCATGTCCAAAGTATGAAGATAAGTTTATATTGCTACTTGAGTTATGACCCTAATATAGGTATCTCTAATTCAACTAGTATTGAACTTATGAGAGCAGATATATGCTAGTAGAGAGGTAAGGAGATAATTTTGATTTAAATAATCCAAGTGGATGGAGTAATAAAACAAAATTGATAATATATTCACATTTTACTCATTGGATTTATCTACTACAAGTGTTGGTAATTGATGAATGGATTGATTATCCACATTGAATAAAATTATTCAATTCCAAGTCAAACATAAGGAAGAAATATCATTAATCCTTAGATCCTGAAAGCTAAAGCTAGGGGGTAGACCTAGTAATCACTTTCAATCACAAGCTTGAAGTACTACAGAATTTCTACAATACTACAAGTCAATCTAGATCTTTTACATTTTATTATTGATGAAATAATGCTATTGAATACATCTCTTAAAATTGAAGTAACAACCTGAGTTGTATCATTTTCATTCGCTCCTCAAATGAAATTTAAATAGTTCATATCTAAATATAGCTAATAGTTTTAATCCTTTTGTATCTTTGTTGAAGGTAGAGTGACTCTTGAGTTCGTTGATATATTTCAGTATAAGAGAGTTATATAGTGACTTTATTTGGTGTCCAATTAGATGGATCTAATTAGTGTTTTCTAAATGATTTCAAAGGAATCATTTTTGGAAATCAGCTCTGATATGATTCCATGTATATCTAAAGTGTATCTAATCATATTAAAGTGATCTCATGTATATCTAAAATGTATTGACAAAAATGTGGTATTGATTTGAGCCATCTCAAGGGTATGGTATATACATTAATGAGCATTTTGATTCATTGTTTTGACTACACCATTAAACACCCCTTTCATTACTATGTTAAGTCACTTATTATATCTTCCCTCAAGCTAATCATTTGAATCGTATACATCGACACATTTAAGAAGCATATATCTATTTACTTATTGAGGATTCAGATATTCTTATTTTTTGTATGACAATATTGTCATTAAAACTAAGTACTTTTTGTGGTAAGATAAATGCATTACTTACTGTTTGAATATCTCTTTTTGGGATAGCATTCTACAAGGTAAGATTTTGAGCTCAACTTGGGTCTTTCTACCCTGCAACAAACTGGTATTTTTCAACAATACTTGTTGCTTGAAATTTGAGTTTGACAGTTAACAACTTGATGCATAAGTAATGTTGAAATCATTCTAAAATTTGGCATGTCAATTTGTTCATGAATCTGAGTTATTGTAACATCCAACAAGTCAAGTCATTGTTGCTTTGCTTCAAAATAATTTTTCTTATGTTGAAATGATTTATTGTCAATAGTACTTGTTTTAGCGAAAGAGTTATTGATTCATATGTATATCGAAGTTTTTACTTGGAAGCATCCACTGCTTTTAAAGAGTTATTTCTCATGACCAAAGGATAAAGATAGGTTTAGATTTCTACTTGAGTGATGACCTTAATCTAGATATCTATGATTCAACTAGTATTGGACTTATGAGAGATGATATATGCTAGCAGAGAGCTAACAAGATAATGTTTCTTTGAAACACTCTAAGTGGATGGATTAATAACACAAAATTGAAAGTATATTCACAGTGCTCATAGTTTTCCTTGTTACTCATTGGATTTCCCTACTACAAGTATTGATAATTGACGAATAATTTCATTATCTACATTGAAGAATCCTTTTGGTAGTCATACAACTGAGAATATAAGTTCTTAGGAATGATTTGGTACTTAAATTATTAACCAATTTCATAGTTCCTTGATGATACTATATATAAATGATTTATGAAAATTTTATATTGAGTGGGAACTCTAGATTCCTTGGATTAGTACCATACTTCTAAGTTATTAAATGGTTGTGTTATGAATGATCTTGAATGAACAAATTATTTCATAATCTTACGTTTCTAATAATATAGGTAGCTTTCTATCATTTTGATTGGCATTTTCAGAAAGTTTGACTCGAATATTTATAAAGAGAATTCTTGAAACATTGAGATTATCATTGAAAGATATTACTTTTACTGTTGGATTATTGTTTATTTATTGATTTTAACCTTAGAGAAATCATTTCTTGGGTCTCTCTCTTGGTTAGTCTAGGTTTGTTCAACATTGGGCCTAGGAAACTTAAAAGAGGATCACCTTCTGGTCGTAATAAGTTGGGTTGGAAATCCATAGTTGTGTAGCAAGGTTTAGCAGTCAATTAACTTTCCAATCCTTAGAACATTAGGTTGTGCATAATCAAGCACTCTAAGTAAGCACACATAAAGCTTAAGAAATATCTTATGGTTGCATGTTATATGAGTTCCTTTTATGATTTTGAATGACTTGAATGTTCTCATTAAAGTAGATTAATATTAAATATTGTGGATCATTTGATTTGTTTCTTACAAGATTGAAATCCTTAATATCTATGTTCAAATCCATCCTAGGCCAATATATATCATTAGGAACCTTAATCATCTTATCCTATCCTAACTAAGATACTTACATTTAATTTGTCAATCTCCCTAAATATCATTAGTCTTAGATCAAGAGTACTTCATTCAACTCATCAATATTACCCTAAGTACATTTGAATTCCATAAATAAATTAAAGTATTGCCTTGGAACATTGGTCCATTAGTACAATATTTCTAGGTTTTCTCTTGGGCTTCCCAGTAAGTATTTGGGAACCTTTATTTGGGGTTAGCTCCCATGGTTAGCCTAGTCCTTCACATAGAAATAGGAGGCCTAAATATAGATCATTTTCCTTGATAGTGACATGTTGGAGGAAAATCCTAAGGTTGTGCAAGTTTGATAGCTAGTTTTCCTTACGCTATTTAAGATGCTAAATTGTGCATCACCATTTTGGTGTCATTTTCAAGGGAAAAGGAGTTCCTTCATAATTATCACAACAATTTTTTGGTTAAGAAATTATTCTATTCACCTAGTGACTACAATGGATTTTATATCAATCAAGTACAATGGACATGAATTTATTTATGATGCTTCTTAAATTATAGGCTCTCATGAGCATTCCTAAGTTAGGTTACCACCAACCCTTTCTTCTGCAACTATAGAAAATGAATAGGCGTGTCATTACATGTTTAGAGTAGGGAAATGGAATGCATGGATTCAGTAAATATCATGAATTCTTAGAGAATATATTTATCCTTCTCTATATCTCTATCTCTCTCTATATATAGACACAGATGTGCATGTGTTAAAGCACATTCCTACACATGTTGGTTAGCATATGCCAACACACGTTGCATATGAAAACAACTACTGCAAACATATGTGCTAAAAGGCATGTCTAAGGTATTATTCTTATTTGCGTGTTTCTTATGGTTGCTTAGTATATTTTTTTAGATAATTAGGTTCCTTATTTCTATTTGGATCTAAACACATGTCAATCTACATGACTAAAACTTTTATTTTGATCATTTTTTAGCACTTGATATTTTGTAGTCACCTTTACATTAACCATCATATCATTGGGTACATATTGATTTTCCCAATGGTATTTAAAGGCTTTTTATATCAACTATTATCAATATTTGTTATTGGATTCTTATGAGAGTTTATCTGAAGTGATGCTTTGTGTAGTGTATACAATGAGCTTGCACAAAAGTTGTTTATTTCTAATCTTTTGTAAATTTGGTCATACTTGGAGTAAATATGAGATTCAAAATTTCTTTTAAGTGGTATTAGAACCAATGGTTTTTTGACATCAATTTTCTTTCTAGATTTCAACATCAAACAAGGGATTTCTCTAATTAGAGAATGCAATGTTTTTAAAGCCGAATCGGCCAAGTTTCTAAAGTATGAAAAAATGAAATACATCAAAACAAATTGACTTCTAGAGACCACACTTATATATCATATATATACCCTTTGTGATATTGTTTTATGGTTTGTAAGAGTTTGTGATATATTTTTACTGCGAACTTAGATTCTATTTAAGAGTGTTATCTAAATGGAAGACCACTTGCCTTATAGGCAAGATGTTGGTGATTCGATTCCTCCCTTCCCTATATATGTAAATCAATGACTAATTAAATGACTAGTTAACAACAATCAATGAATAAATAAATGATTAGTTAACAACAATGAATGGCTAAATAAATTACCAATTAACAACAATTAATGATTAAATAAAGAACCAGTTAGCAACAATCAATGAATAAATGTACTACTAAAAAAACATAATTAATGACCAAATAGAAACAACTAATAACCAAATAAGAACAATTAATGACCAAATAAATGACTAAATGCATGGCCAATGCTTGAAGCAATTCAAGCAATTTATGACCAAGTGACAAATGACCAATTTTGGGTGATAAGTGACTGCTAATATATGACCAACAGTAACATGACCAAATTTATCCATTTATCACCCTTTTCAGTCATTATTTAAGTCACTTCTCGCCCATTTTGTACTAGTCTGACCGTGGCAGAAGAATACCTTCCATATTAAGAGGGAGTGTTGAAGAATGTAACTTTGGAAGATAATCTTATTGTAACGGTATTACATTATTGATGTACTTGTTCATGTAAATGTACTTTAAAGAATTAATGTAACCTTTATGTTGTAAGCTAGGCCAATAGTACCCACAAGAATATTATATAAATGCTATTTTGAGTCTCCCTAGGTAAGTCAACCCTGTTTACATAAATAGGTCGGCCCAATTAGGTTATTTGGTCACTCAGTTAATGAGTATAAATAGAGAAGGATCTCCTCTCATTAAGACACATTTCTTACTTAAGAAAGTGTGCAAGAGAGAGAAAGAAGAGTCTCATTGGAGAGGAGAGATATCTCATATTGTATTTGGTTTTGTTCCTATATTGGTTGGAATCATACTTGGTGATGGAATCTATACTAAATAAGATTCTTGGTTTTCTCCAATGTGGTTTCCCGGGATAATTCTATGTTTTCTTTTTGTGTTGTTGTGGTTATCTTTCTTTCAATGATCCTAATGCAATGGTTATGATGAAATGATGCTAAATGTTTAAAGATATTGTATAAACATTAAAATTATAACAAAAACCTATAAAGGACCCATAAAATCATGTGATGAAATTTCATTTGTGGTTCCCATCCACTTCACTTGTAAATGATATAGTTTTCTCTAGGTTATTCCAATGCGCATTGACTGGAACGGTATCCAAATGGTACATTGAGCTGCCTAGTGCATCTTACCATAATTTTAATTCTTTGTCCATGGAATTCCTTACCCACTTCCATTTTATTAATTCAGTCATAGAAATCTTAGGACAAAGTATAAACTCACAAGTGATTCAATGACAAATTACACATGAAATGATGTAACGGTACTGCAATAGGAGGTTGCAGCTGTGTATAATCAATGAAAGAATGAATAATACAATACAATGTCATGCAGAATGCATGAATTCCAAGATAATTCAAAATATTTAAGAGGTTATTCGAATTGCATGGATGAGTTTAGCTTAACTGAATGTTAACCACACTTGACACACTTAGTCAACCACTAATCTAGCGATAACTGACTCTCACTGAGTCCTAACTGAATCAGAGTGCAATATATGACTGAGTCTAACTCAATGTAACTCAGACACATGTCACTACATGCCAAATAGTAGGTGGTAGTGCACCACTAACTCCAATTAGCTCCGATCAAGTTGAATGATGTGATACTAGTCATCAGAAGTGGTTGGGGGCACATTCATTCACTCCATTTCATCCGAATCAGCCCAAAATAGACAAGTACATGATGCAGGAACCTTTATAACTCAACTTAACTAATTGTTATGTGAAACAACAATCATTTTGCTATTAGGTACACTTATGACACTTAGTTCACCCCAGAATTGCTCCCTGATTGAAGGAGGAGGCCTAGTTAGCCTCCCTGATTGAAGGAGAAGGCTTAGTTGGAATACTTGATTGAAGGAAGGCATGGGTGTGCTCATGTTGATGTCATAGTGTGCACATCTAATGTCAATTAAGTCAATTAAACTTAGGATAGTGGGTAATTAGGCCAAAATTGACCAAATAAGTGTGTATGTTGGGTAAATGACTTCAACACTCCCCCTTAAGCTATACTCAAAATGAGTCGAAATAAAATGGATGAAATTATAGGGCCTCAAAACAAATGCCATAGGTCNCCCCCCCCCCCCCCCCCCCTCAAGCTGAACACTGAAGAAGTAATCTGATCACCCTAAAGAAATCACCCCCATCAGTGAATGAAGGTAAGTGAACTCTTTCTCTACAAATCTCTTGGTGAAGATATCTACAATCTGCTCATATGTAGGGGAATATTGTAGAACAATGGTCCTGTCATGCACCAAATCCTTGATGTAGTGCACGTGTATCTCAATATGTTTGTTCCTCTTCCTGGTAACAGGATCTATGGAGATATTAATAACAATTTTATTTTCACAAAATATGACTGGGGATAAAGTACTACCAATCTCAAACTTTGAAACAATGCCTTACAACCAAACAGCTTGGATGCAAGCATTCACTGCTCCCTTGTACTCGGCCTATGTTGAAGACAATGCAATGACAACCTACATTTTTCTAGACCAAAAAATGGGGGCACCTACAAAAATAAATACATACCCAAAAATGGACTTCCTATCTATGTAATCGCCTGCCCAATCTAAATCTGTATAACCAACCAACTCTAGCTCAGAATCTGCAGCATAGTGAATGTTGTAGGATCTTGTGCCATGAATGTACTGAAGGATCCTCTTGGATTCCTTCCAATGTAGTTCATGAGGCTGCTACATGTATCTTGATACATAATTCACAACATAACAAATATCAGGCTGTGAATGTGTCAAGTGAAGCAAGCTACCATTTAGCTAGCAGTAGATAGTGCAATCCATGGTAGGAGTGTTTTTTCTCTCTTCAAGGCTGCTCCCTAAGAGGAAAGGGAATGGTTTAGCCTTACATTCAGCCATGTTAAAATTAATTAAAAGGTCTGAAATTTATTTAGACTGAGTTAGGATTATCCCATCAAAGCGTTGGGAGATTTCAATCCCCAGAAATTGCTTCAAGAGCCCCAACTGGCTCATCTGAAATGCATCATGAAGAGCACCTTTTATGAAAGCAATGGAAAAAAGTGTGCTTCCTGTAATCAAAATATCATCAACATATAAAAAAATTATAAGTAAATTACCATCATACTTTTGTATATACATATGCGGATAATATTTACACCTTTGGAAGTTTTGTGAAAGCAGAAAGGTATCCATCTTGGCATACCATGATCTTGGGGCTTGTTTCAATCCATATAATGATTTCTACAATTTGAAAGCCAAAGAAGGATCTGATGTGTACCCCTTAGTATGCTTCATATATATTTATTCATGCATCTCTCCATGTAGAAAGGAACTCTTGACATCCATATGATGCACCTCCTAGTTTTTGGATGTCACAATGGCCAAAACTAGGCGGATGGAGTCCATCTTTTCCACTGGTTCAAAGGTCTCATGATAGTCTAGTCCTTGGACCTGGGAGAACCCTTTTGAAACCATTATTTCCTTTTTTATTCAGGTTGTGCCATCAGCATCAAAATTTTTCCTAAACACCCACTTGCATTGAACTAATTTCCTCCTAGGTGGAAGAGAAACTAGCTCCCAAGTATCTTTTTTATGAAGAGAATTAAACTCTTCGTCCATAGCAGCTTGCCATATCGGATCTTTATGATAATGGTAGTAGGAATTAGGATATGAAACAATCATTAAATAATAGGTGTTTCATATTAATTAATCATGACAAGAGAGAGAAATACATTCTCTTTGAAAATCAGACCGGGTTCTTCTTGGATCAGTAGGATTTCCAATGTTTTCCCCAACGGAAGAGAGTGTCTTCTTGGCCTAAGTTGGGAGATGTGTTTTCACTTGAGAATATGATGCTGAACCTGATATTTTTTCTCTGAATGATATCAGACATAATATCAGAAAAATCAGATCCATCACCCCCAATTTCATCATCCGAATAATGAGAAGAACAGGAGGGAATTTCAGCAGATTTCTCCTTAACTAGTTCTACCTCTTGGAGAGGCTCTTCAAATCAAACACTTATTTCAATGAATTTTTTTTTTGTTCTGATATTTATAAGCCTGAAACCTTTATATTATTCTTTATATCCAATAAAAAAACATTAAACACTTTTCGGTTTCAAATCCTTCCTCTTGTCATGCAGATTTCGGGCCCATGCAATGGACCTAAACACCCTGAAATTTGACACATCTGGCTTGTGTCCAAAATAGGATTCTAAAGGTGTATTTCCTTTCAGATAGGAGTGAGGTACTATTTTATGAATGTATGTAGAAACATTATTTTCCTCAGCCCAAAAATTTTCATCCAATCCTTTTGCTTCTAGCATGCATGTGGCCATCTCCTTGAGAGAGCAGTTTTTCCTTTCCGCTACACCATTTTGCCAAGGAGTGTAGGGAATGGAATGTTGGATATTGATCCCACTTTATGAACATATTTGCAGAAATTCATTACTGATATACTCCCATCCATTATAAAATATCATATATTTAATCTTTCTCCTAGAGGCATTCTCAGCCAGTGCTTTCAACTCAACAAATTTCTCCGAAAATTCAATTTTTTTCTTGACGAAGAAAACCCAAGTGTATTTAGAAAAATAATCTATGAAGGTGAGTACATACCAAGATCCATTAATTGATGTGGTGGGAATCGGTCCATTTATACCAGAATGAATCAGCCCCAATATACTTGATGCATGGCTTGCCTTTCCATGAGCAAACTTGTGCTCAGGGTGTTTGCCAACAATACAACCTTTGAAAACTCTGGTGGTAGCTTTGATGAATGGGAGCCTTCAACCATGGAATTTTTATGAATTTTCTGCAATTACTTGAAATTTAAATGACTAAATCTCTCATTCCATAGTCTACTAACCTCATTTCCATGAGTCAGAAGAGCGGTGTGCTTTGCATCCACCAGAAAATGGGAAAACTCATAGGCTTTTGCATGATGGATTGCTAATCCTTTTGCAACAAGTTTACCGGATGCAATCTAAGTGATTTATACATCATTGGGGCTGAATTTTACTCTATTGGGAACTCCAGTATGAGTCATTTGATATACATTTAAGAGGTTGGAGGCCAAGGAGTGTACATGCAAAACATTGAAAAAACTGCCATGGTCAAGATTTATTGTACCTTGTCCCTTTGAAATAATGGTAGAATAATCTCCCATTTGGATGGGAATGATATTGTTAGTGTCCAAATAAGCAAAGGAATCTCTACTTTCCATAATGTGACTCAAAGCTCCAGAGTCTATGAGAATATCTTTGTGCTTCAAGGTGCTTTCCATGAGATCATATCCTCTTTCTTACTGGGTATCCCGATCTTGGTGATCTCTCTCTTGAACAGTCTCCGAAAGATTGATATTGTTTCTCTTGAGGAGAGAAGTCATATCATCAAGATTATTCTTCATGTAGGCATGTTCATGGTGGAATCCCTTCCCACAATATGAACACTTGACTTTCTCTTTCCCATGGTTTCCATTATTCTTGTGTTTCTTCAAGCCCAAAGACTCTTCTTGCTATTGGATTTTTTATTTAGGCTTTGGGGCTTTGAATTTACTCTTTTGATTCTTCCTCCCTTTCCATTCAGATCTTTGGTCCCCAAAGAAAATAGGGATTGATATTTTGAGGATCGAATAATCCCCATATGAACAAGCTTGTCATGGTCATTTGTTAGGGACTCAATGAAGGCATTGAGAGAAGGCATATTCAATCTAGGGGTTGTGAGATTCCCGAAATGGAAAGTGGAAACAAATACAGAGTAGTTGACACCAATTTTTGAGAGAATGGCGAGGATGAGCTGATCATACTCCTTATTCACCTCACACTGCTTCAATTGTAGGACTAGATGCTTCAATTTCGTGAAGAAGTCATTAAGAGTCTCGAAATTGCCAAAATGAAGAGATATCAACTCATTCTCCAGCTGATAAATCCTCAAATCATCATGTTTGTCATACATGGAGGAACGTTGGTCCTAAATTTCTTTCATAGTATTCAATCCCGAGAGATGGAATAGAAGGTCCCTAGAGAGAGAGACACACAGAAACCCAAAATATTCATCCTTTTTGTTAAAGAATCTATCCTTTTCCACAACATGGTTAGGATATTCCTCCGTGTTCATACTGACTCTATAGAGCCTTTAGCATGTAGCTAGATCTCCATATCTCCCTTTGATTGGTGATAATTGAAAGGAGTTAGGATTTCTATGGAAGAAGCCATACTTCTACTGTAGTGAATGCAATGAACCTGTAAAAAATCCCGCAATCAAAAAAAAAAGTCACTGTAAGGTCAAACAACCTGCACATTTTAGGTTTTCATCACACCTAGCATAATTGATCAAGAAAGCTTGATAAAAAATTCCTTAACTTGGGGTATTGAGTGGAAAGACTTATGGTTCTGGTGAAGTGTGTTGATGTAATTATAACTTCAGAATGTATTCACTTGTATATTTTATGTATTGTACACCAATGTTTATTTCAAGAAGCATTTATAATGTAATTGATTCATGTCATATCCCGATGTTCCTATCGGGAGATTCAAGAACGTAAACAATACATGTAAATTCATTGTGGGTAACCCTCTTATTGATCAAGGGTTAAAGTCCCCATAGTTGTGGGACCCTAGGGTTATTAGACTATCCTAGAGAAGTCGACCCTAGGTGAGTTGTTGTAAGTTGGGGAAATAGTCCCCACCATTGTGTTAAGTTTAACCCTTCTTGTTGATCGAAGGGGAAAAGTCCCCACAAGTTGTGGGGCACTAGGGTTATTACACTCTCCTAGAGATGTCGACCCTAGTAATTAAATGTTAAGTGGGGTTGACATGTTGAAGTGGAAATCAAGTGAACGAAAGAATATAAATAGAGAGTGAGCCTCTCTATTTATCACACACACAATCACTCAGTGGGGCACATGAGTGAGACAAGAGAATCTCTCTCAAGTGTGAGAGAGAGAACAAGCTATGGAGATCATCTTTTATGTTTTTGGGTTTTACTGCTGCTATTGGTGCTCATTCTATCTTTGAGGAAGTTGCAGGGTTTTCTCCTATATGGTTTCCCCAAGGAAAATTCTTTGTGTCTCTTGTCTCTTGTGTTTATTGTTGTGCATGTTATTCTCTCAGATAAGATCCTAAGATAATGCTAGCTAGAATGATAAAAATCTAACATGGTATCAGAGCTAACCTAAGAAGAAGACATTGTGCAGATATAGAATCTATGGCTTCTTAATTTTTGGGTCTCTCTTCATAATCCATTAGCAAAAGCATGCTAGGATGACTCTCCATTTAAGGGCGCATCTTTCTATCAAAGCAGAATTCGATTTCAGGCATTTTCAGCTTTTGGTGCAGGAAATTAGGGCTTTTTACAAAAGAGGAATTTTTGAGTGAGCCCGGAATAGGATTTCTCTCCTCATAAAAATAGAATTTTATAGACCTGGGTCGAGATTTTTGGTTGGGTGAAACTTCGGTAAATTCAAACCCTAGTTTGACCCTGGGCCGAAAAAACCCTAAAATACTAAAAACTGATAAGTTTTGGTACATTCACTATATCTCAGGATTGGAGAAGGATTGGGAGCTGAAATTTTCATAGGCCGGTTATAAAATCCTGATTTACACTATGTCCAAAGTTTAGCCTCATATTTGCTATATTCTAGGAGATATGATCCATCCATGTTAGGGTTACAGCCTCTTCTAGGATTCATCCCTAAACAGGAAACCTGGGGAGAATTGCTATATATTGGGCTACAAAGGTCCAAAATAAATTTCTAAAGAATTTGAAGATAGGGCACAAACTTTTATATATGTGGTATAAGTTTCAGACCGTAGAAGATGCAACAATGACATGTGGTAGTCCGTACAACTTCGTTATGTTGAACAGTATTGAAAAAAGTCACCTTGGGAAAACGATCATAAGTCCCAATTGGTGACACAAATTATGATGAAACTTGTGGTGTTGGAACAGGGATAGGTGAGGATACCTCAATGCAAAGTTTCAGACATAGAGGAGCCATAATTGTAGAGATACCACAGAAAGAGTATCAGGCATTTCTGCAGAAGAAATTGGAAAACTAGTGCTTCCTGTCCCTGGTGCTTTCCTCCACTATTTTAAGAAAATGAGTACATTGGACAGCTCAACTTGAAGAGGTATATCTATCTATCCAATAAGATCTAAAAGATTCCAAGTTTTTAAAATTAGGATTTCTCTAACAAACCCTAGAACAGTCAGCTCTGGAACCAGGATGGACACCTCAAATCAGGTAAGATCTAATCTTCTACTATTTTCATTTGAGGTTCTCATTTCAAAGTGATCTATCACATCAGCTTGATGATAAGCTTGGTGAAGTTGAAAAATTCCAAGCATGGAAGTATATTATCTCTCTGGAGAAAATGAATTGTACACCTACATAAGTAGAGAGGTTCCAATTCGAGAGGGAGATGAGGCTAAAAGCCTTACACAAGAAGAACTTGGTCAAGGCCAAGAAGATCATTGTTGATTCAATCACAAATCACCTTGTACCACAAGTGTCTTCCCTAAAGACACCGAATATGTTTGATTCCTTGACCAAGCTATTTGAAGGGAAGAACATAAATCATAATATGACTTTGAGAAAATAGTTGAAGAATGTGAAGATCTAGAATGCAGAGACCATACAGTCATACTTTACGAGGGTATCTCAAATCAAAGAACAACTTGTAGCAGTAGAAGAAGAAGTGGACAATGCAGAAGTGGTGATAGCCACCTTGAATGACCTCCTAGAATCATGGGAATCCATTCATGCAAGGAATGTGTGCCAGAGGGAAGTGATTACTTTCAGCAGACTCTGGGAAGAAGAAGAAGATCGACTCATAATAAGAGAAGATAAGATGGGAGAAACTTAAGATCGAGATCTCACCATCCAAAGAAGATCCCTCAAGCGATGAGGAATACGAATGACTCAATTCTTGAAGAGCCTCTTATCCATCTTGAGCATTTGGATAAGAAATGATGTTGTTATGAATGAAGAAGAAGATGAAGCTAAAAGAAGGAGTCTACCCACGAAACAAATAAAGATAAGTATTCAATTGTCATTTTATGATATTGTTTTTGTTATGCATTGTTTATATTCAATTGATGTATTATTCATGATAGAATGTTTGCATTAATGAAAATATACTAATAATATGCATGTGATGGGTAAGTAGCTCATGGTGCTATACAACTCTCCATTACTACTTATCTAGAATGAAACCTCTTTGCTGACATATTGGATTAATGCACAATCTCAATTTTGTCTTGGTGGAGATGGAAGGAATATAGAAACGTTTCCGTGAGATATGGATGAATGTTGTATTGGCTAAAATAGTTGCATGATCATATATTTATGCATAAGAATTTTCCATTATGAATATGCATTATGAAATGTTTCTAACCATACAACTAATCCATTTTACTTGTAGGAAAGATTGCGTACATAATCACCTACAATAAAAGAAGGATGAGACTGACGACAAATAAAGAATAATATGATGAATGTAGCAACATCATTGATGCAAAACCTTCTAGCTATGAAGAAGTAATCAAGAAGAAAGGGAATACTAGTTTAAGAAGAATGATGTCTAGAATGCAGTATCGATACATGAAGGGAAGTTCGTAGTTCCATCATGCAGTATATGGAAACATCGTGGGATACAAGGCGAGATTCGTATCATGAGGCTTCTCATGAAATGAGTGCAGAGAGTATGAAAGAAAAAGGGAGTATGATGCTTCAATTCAAAGGGAGTGACTACAAAATATCCTGAGGTTCGACATGGTATGACAGGATGGATAGCTTACTGGTGAATCTAGGAATTACTTAGAGTAAAGAGGATTCGAGCCTTTTCCTCAAGGTTGAAGGTGGAAGACTAGTGATGTTCCTGTTATATGTCGATGACTTGTTACTGACAAAAGTTGCAAGAAGGAGACTTGCTGTTGAGTTCAAGATTAAGGAATTGGATATTATGCACTACTATCTAGGCATGGAGGTGTGGCAGAATATCCCTGGGACAAGGGAAGTATGCAGTAGAGATCCTGAAGAGGTTCAAGATGATGGAATGCAAGACCATGACCACACCTATGGCATCAAACCTGAAGCTACTAAGTGTTTCTTCATCATAGACGGTTGATGCTATGATGTATCGTCAGATGATTAGTTCCTTGATGTACCTGACAAATACGAGACCAGATATTTGCATTGCTGTGAACACATTGAGACATGTTCACCTAATGGTTGCAAATCATATTCTGAGGTACATGAAGGGTATAGTTGATTATGGGCTCAAGTATGAGGAGAATCAAAAGATTAACCTAGAAGGTTATGTTGATTCATATTGGATAGGAAGTACCATTGATAGGAAGAGTGCTTCAAGGTGTTGCTTCAGTATGGGATTAGGTGTGATATATTTGTTTAGAAGGAAGCAGTCCTGTGTGGCACTGACTACAACTGAAGTAGAGTATGTTGCATCTTGTTTAGCTAGTTGTGAGGTAGTATGGCTAAGAAACCTACTGTCTGATTTATTTGATCTCCAATTGGATGCTACTTGTATATATTGTGACAACCAGAGTTGTGTGAAGTTGTCGGAGAACCCGGTGTTCCACGACAATTCAAAGCACATCAAGATCAAATATCACTATATCAGGGATATGGTGTAGAGAGGAGTAGTGAAGCTCCAGTATGTTGCGATGGACAAATAGATAGCTACTGTGTTAACAAAGCCATTAGCCAGAGTGAAGTTTGAGTACTTCAGGGAGAAGCTTGGTGTTCTCCAGATCGAGGTTTCCTCCAAGGGGAATTTATGAGTCCATGAGCCATTCTGACATGGTGAGAGGATTGGTTCCTTCCATGGTTATATGTAAGGGATGAGCCATTCTATCATGGTGAGAGGATTGGTTCCTTCCATGTCATATGTGAGTGTTGAGCCATTCTGAGGTGACTGTGAGATGTGTTCTCACATGATTAGATATAAGCGATGAATGCCATTCTTTGAATGGAGGAACCTGGTCAGTTACCAGGAATACTTAGTTTGGGACTAAGAGCGATTTTGACATGGTGAGAGGATTGGTTCCTTCCATGGTCAGATGTAAGGGATGAGCCATTCTATCATCGTAAGAGGATTGGTTCCTTCCATGTCAAACATGAGTGCTGAGCCATTATGATATGGCTATAGGATTGGTTCCTACATGATCAGATATAAGCGCTGATTGTCATTCTTTGAATGGAGGTACCTGGTCAGTATTAATTCTTGCACATGATCTAGGAACTAGGAATCAAAATCATCAAAGAATAATTAACAAATACTCATGTATTGGAAATACTCAGAACCAAAATAGGTTTCCTCTCTGTATATTTTATAAACAATAAAGGGTTACAATTCCCATGCTGAGCAATGGCTTAACTCCATGAAGAATTTGAATACCTAAGGGACAATTCGAATTCAATGAGTGATTCTAGCTTAACTGACTCTTTTCCATGCAATCTCACTCAGTTAACCACTTGACCAAAACCCTAATTGACTCACCAAACCATAACTGAATTCGGAGTGCAATAGAGAGGCACAAGAAACCGAAGGCTTCATCCTTCTTCTTCAAGAATCTTGATTTTTCTATGGCGGATCCAGGCTCAGGTTCAGTGTCCATGGTGATTCTAAAGAGTCCTTTGGAATATAGCTGAATCTCCATTTTTCTTTTCAATGTGTGGAAATTATATGGAGTCAATAGAGGTACTGAGGAGGCCATCTGGATATCCTGTATCGAATGTTTCACCTGTAGAAACCTGAAAATCAAAACAGAAAGGGAAAAATAAGGTCGGACAGCCTGCACATTCTAGGCTTTCATCACACCCAACATAGTCAATCAAGCAAGCTTGATCAACAAGTTCTTTACCTGGGATATTGAGTGGTAAGCCTTGGCTTCTGGTGCAGTGCTGGAATTTTGAGCTATTGCTCACTTCTCATGGAGAAATTTGTAAAAAATCTTGTTCTTGAGAGATTGTTCTTCGTCCCGCCATAAGATATGATACCATATTAATTCTTGCACATGATCTAGGAACTAGGAATCAAAATCATCAAAGAATAATTAACAAATACTCATGAATTGGAAATAATCAGAACCAAAATAGGTTTCCTCTCTGTATATTTTATAAACAATAAAGGGTTACAATTCCCATGCTGAGCAATGGCTTAACTCCATGAAAAATTTGAATACCTAAGGGACAATTCAAATTCAATGAGTGAGTCTAGCTTAACTGACTCTTTTCCATGCAATCTCACTCAATTAACCACTTGACCAAAACCCTAATTGACTCACCAAACCCTAACTGAAGTTGGAGTGCAATAAATGACTTAATTTCAATTGAAGGAGATCAAACACATGTCATAGCAAACCAGCCATCAAGTGCTAGTGCTGCATGACTCCAATGAACCCCGATGAGGTTAACTGAAGCTGAACTGACCATCAGAAGTTGGTGGAGGCGCCTTGTTGACTCTAGTTCATTAAATAATAATAAATAATCATTAAATAATCATTAAATAATATATTTAATGAATGGAGGCACCTTAACTGACTGTAACTGACTGGTTGAACTGATTGTAACCACAAGTTAGCAATTAGGTGCATTAATGTCACACAGATCACCCCTGGAGTGCTCTAGTTAGCCTCCTTGACTGTAGGAGAAGGCTAAGTTAGCCTCCTGACTATAGGTAGGCATGGGAGTGACTGGGATGATGGTAATTAATGCTCCACTGATGTCAATTAAACTTAGGATATTGGTTTAACTAGGCCAATTTGACCGAAAGAGTGTGTAGATGGTAAATGTCTCCAGTTAACCTACATGATCAAATATAAGCGCTGATTGTCATTCTTTGAATGGAGGTACCTGGTCAGTTACCAGGAATACTCAGTCTAGAACTGAGGGCCATTTTAATATGACTGTGGGATGTAGTTTCACATGATCATATATAAGTGTAGGGCCATTCTGATGTGATTGAGGGATGTGTTCCCACTTAATCAGATATAAGGACTGATGCCATTCTCTGAGAGAATGGAGGCACCTGGTCACTTACCAGAAACCCTTAGTCTCGAACTAAGAGCCATTCTGAAATGGTGAGAGGATTGGTTCCTTCCATGGTCAGATGTAATGGTTGGGCCATTCTGACATGGGGGTAGGATGGGACCTCCCATTGTCTGGGCTGATTCCATTCTCTTAGAGAATAAAGGAACCTGGTCAGTTACAGGGAGCCCTTAGTCTTGGAATGAGAGCCATTCTGACATGGCGATAGGATTGGTTCCTTCCATGGTCAGATGTAAGGGCTAGGCCATTATGACATGATGGTGGATGTATTCCTCTCATGGTTAGATGTGAGTCCTGGGCATGCCTTTCTGACGGGATGAGGTCATATGTAAGTGCTGGATGGGCCATTCTGACTTAGGGTCATATATAAGCGCTGAAGAAGACCTACATGGAGGCTAGGCCTACAACCAACATGAAAAATGGATGGCTCTGTAGAACTTCCTCTAATGAGAAGAATGAAGAGATAGCACCATTTGATTGAGATAGCAGAAGTAATGATGATGATTATGATCGAGTGATGATCCAGTTTTGATAATGATCCAGTGATGATCTAGTGATGCTCCAGATCAAGTGATGATCCAGACTTAATGAAGATCAATTCACAATGAAGATGACTTGACGATGAAGATGACTTGAAGATGAAGATGAATAGAAAATGAAAATGACTTGATGATGATCTAGATGATATAGAGAAGAGGACTTGTGCTGATAAATTGTGTCGAGAGAATACCTTCCTAGTTAAGAGGGAGTGTTGATTTAATTATAACTTTGAAATGTATTCACTTATATATTTTATGTATTATACCCCGATGTTTATTCCAGGAAGCATCTGTAATGTAATTGAGTCATGTCATATCCTGATGTTCCTATCGAGAGACTCAATAATGTGGGTAACCCTCTTATTGATCAAGGGTTAAAGTCGCCATAGTTGTGGGGCCCTAGGGTTATTAGACTATCTTAGAGAAGTCAACCCTAGGTGAGTTATTGTAAGTCGAGGCAATAGTCCCCACCATTGTGTTAAGGTTAACCCTCCTTGTTGATTGGAGGGGAAAAGTCCCCACAAGTTTTGGGGCACTAGGGTTATTAGACTCTCCTAGAGATGTTGGCCCTAGTAAGTAATTTTTTGGTTGGGCCAACATGTTGAAGTGGACATCAAATGAATGAAAGAATACAAATAGAGAGTGAGCCTCTCTATTTATCACACACACTCTCACTCACTGGGGCACATGAGTGAGACAAGAGAAGCTCTCTCAAGTGTGAGAGAAAGAACAAGCTATGGAGATCATCTTTTGTGTTTTCAAGTTTTACTACTGCTATTGGTGCTCATTCTATCTCTAAGGAAGTTGTGGGGTTTTCTGCTTTATGGTTTCCCCAAGCAAAATTATTTGTGTCTCTTGTCTCTTGTGTTTATTGTTGTGCATGTTATTCTCTCAGATAAGATCCTAAGATAATGCTAGCTAGAATGATGCAAATCTAACACAGTGCTAGAATTTGAGCTTTTTCTCAATTTTGCATGCAAGATCTATCAAAAATCATGTTTTTGAAGAATAGAGCTTCATCCCACTATGAATCTGATACCATATTAATTCTGTCATAGTAATATTGGGACAAAGTATAAAATCACAACTGATTCAATGACAAATTACACATTAAATGATGTAATGGTACTGCAATAGGAGGTTGAAGCTCTGTATAATCAATGAAAGAATGAATAATAAAACACAATTTGATGTAGAATGCATGAATGCCAAGCTAATTCAAATTATCTAGGAGTTCATTCAAATTGCATGGCTGAGTTTAGCTTAAGTGAATGTTAGCCACACTTGACACACTTAGTTAACCACTAATCTAGCAAGAACCGACTCTCACCGAGTCCTAACTGAATCAGAGTGCAATAGATGACTGAGTCTAATTGAATGCAACTCAAACACATGTCACTGCATGCCAAATAGTAGGTGGTAGCACATCACTAACTCCTATTAGCTCCAATGAAGTTAACTGAAGTGATACTAGTCATCAGAAGTGGTTGGGGATGCATTCATTCACTTTAGTTCATCCTAATCATCACAAAATAGACAATTGCATGATGTATGCACCTTTACAACTTATCGTAACTAATTTTTAGGTGAAACAAAAATCATCTAGCTATTAGGTGCACTTATGACACTTATTTCACCCCATAATTGCTCCCTGATTGAAGGAGGAAGTGAAGTTAGCCTCCGTAATTGAAGAACAAGGTTTAGTTGGCCTCCTTGATTGAAGAAAGGTGTGGGTGTGCTCATGCTAATGTCATGGTTTGATCATATGATGTTAATTAAGTCAATTAAACTTAGGATAGTGCGTAATTAGGTCAAAATTGACCAAATAAGTCTGTATGTTGGGTAAATGACTCCAACAGTCCCCATGCTCCATCCCTACGACTAATTCAATCAAGATAAATAGCCAACTATATGTGAATAGTCAATTCCCCTCTTGCAAAAGCATGCCACCCTCCATCAACTGGTTCAATAACAATAATGACCAGTTCATTTTTGCACCTACAGGGAACAACTTAGCACATGAAATAACACTTGAAATGCATTGGTTCAGTCGATTATTTTGCACCACCTTGTTGGAAAGAATCCAGGATGCAATATGCACATCCTTCTCATTAATACTATCCACAACATACACACGTCCATTGTGCTCCAATTTGTATTTATTCTTGATCTTGGAAGCCAGTCTTTTGTCATTATCCTTGCCATGGAAATACTACGACATGTCGATCCCCTGCATGGGAAACCATGTGATCTATGATATCAGTTCTATGGTGACTAGCACCAGTCAGTCCAACCACAAGTACCCTCCATGGAAACAGACAGTAGTTGTTTGCCATAGGTGTTGGCCTCCACCAAACAACCAAAGTGTGGCATATGAATGAGTCCTAGGAGCCCCGATTGCTGCAATCCCACCGCCCACTCATGCAGAGTGTCCACCATTGGATCACCTTATTTCCATTTACTCTTCTCAAATGGTTTTGTAGTATAATCAATGAAGGTGAGCTAATCATGGTCCTCGTACTTTATTCTAGCCAAACAAGGCGCAATATCAAATGTACACTTCATTCCTTTCGAAATCACATGCATAATTATAGGATATTTTGGTTCTTTGTCGATCACCCCTACTTCGCATTTGTATTGGATGGTGAAAAAAATCCTAGGATGTTTATCATGGTTACTCCTTCCCTCGACGTTGAGGCCTCCGTTTCCTTAGATTCTGCTCGGATCGAACTTCTTATGCTTCTCTTCTTCTATGTCGAATACTTGGGGCAACTGGTCCCCCTCTTATTCCTTACGATTGGTGATGAACTGAATGACATACTAGCCACTACTTCATTGGGGAAACCAATGAATGGTGATTCTCGAGCATTTCTAATGGAAATGTCATGCATAACTATGACACTTTGCATAACTTTCAATGGCACAACAATTCTCACTACAGTATTCACCCTTGACTCTTCAACTCAATCTCACTCATCTTTGTGCTTCAAGCTCAACTCTGCAAATCAATCTTTGTATTTTAATGGTGACTTCAAATCATGGCCTATTAATTCTTATAGACTAGGGTCGATCATGTGAATTATTTTCCCATCATTTCAAAGAAATCCTCCCTTCATCACTCGAATCTGTCGTCAAATCCTCTAGATAACTGGATTAACTGCTACATTTATTTCTCAATTTGACTCTATTATGTCACTGTAGACATCGTGGCATTGCTCCCTAATTGTGACCTCTACATATATTCTTGCACTGCCACATGCTCCTAGTGTATTAGCCTCCTCATTATCACCTCATGCAAGAACAAATATTTTTTTTTATTTTTCTTTATTTTTCTATCTGCATAATGCCTCAAGCATCACATTGCATCGGTCCCTTCCTATAGGGATTCATCTAGCTTCCATTCACTAACTTAGGCGACATCACACCATCCAATTGTTGCAATTGTACTATGCCTCCCTCAGTAATGAAATTAATAACATAAGGACCTAGCCAATGTATGTGTTACTTAACTAGATGTTTCTGAAACTTTCTATCATATAGTAGCACCAAGTCTCCTTATTGAAAGTGCTTCATCTTGATATGCCGATCATGCCATGCTTTTTGTCATTCATTCTCAATTCTCTGATGAAATCCTATGATAAATCCATCTTCCTCTAAATGCACCAATAGAGCTAGGCTTTCTTCAACGATCCTTCGTCATCCATCCCTATCGCTGCTGCGATGCACAAAATTGGAACAATGTATTCCATTGGCATGACTACGTCCTTCCCATACATCAAATTAAATGGTGTCTTCCCTATCAACCCTTTGTAGATAGTGCGATACACCCATAAGACTACTGGAATATCCAAATCCTAGTCTTCGTGGTTTGCATTATAGACCTTTGTGAATGCATTCTCCAACACCTTATTGAACGCTTCAACTGTCCCATTAGCTTGCAGATGATAGGGGGTCCTCTTGTTATGTTGTATATGGATTTCCTCTGTCAGTGCACTGATGGTGTGATTGATGAAGTGTGTTGGGTCTCGAAATTGTCTTTTATAATGGCTTTGTTTACATCAATTTTCTGACCTATTTACCGAAATCTAATACATCTATATTTAATTTGTCTATCTTTTACTATGTTTTCATCAATTATAACCAATAAATATAAAGGAATCCTAATTCATCATTTTTGATGTATTATTGCATTTAGTGCACATTTTGGCACTCCATTCAGCCTCTTCTTTCGGTCCTAATTTCCGCACTAGGTTTAATGGCATGTTTCTTACTAGGTTCTTGGATTGTTTTATCCTCATCTTTTATTCCCCACCGGTCCCGTGAATACCTCCACATGTGAAAACCATGACCGATGATGAACTTTGATTAACTTTGAGCATTGGTTTAAAATTAAATAAGACAGAAAATTAAAAAAAAATAATGAAAATGGAAATTAAAAAAATTAAAAAAATTAAAAGAATGGAAATTAAATAAAGTTAATAAAAATATAGGAATTAATAAAGAAAATATAAAATAGGAATTTAATATTAGAACCACCCATAAAGTGGATTGTAATAAAATTATTAAGAACCACATGTCACGTGCTTAAATCATTTTAAAAGTGAATTCATATATCATGAATGCCTACTACCATATGTATATCACTTTTATATATGATATATATATATTCTGAATGCTTAATCCATTTTCTTAAAACGTCATGTTTTTAACAGATCATATGTTTTACGTAGGCCGTAAATAATACTTGCAAGCCATAAAGGATGAAATTCTGTTGTGAAGGAGAGGAATGCATCTAGCCATAATTAAACAAAGCTTACAGCCAATAAATCCCAGCGAATAAAATTCAGCCATGAATTAAGCTCATCAACCAGCTCATTGTCCAGCTTGTGGTCCATTTCTCCATCCATCTCATTAAATGGACTGCGCGCTGTTAATAATAAAATCTCAGGCATTAAATGTTGGAATAATTTTCAAACCATTTTTTTGTCCACATGCCGAGGTGATCGCATGATCAACAGTTTAGAAGGATCGGCGGTGCATTGATTTCGCCCAACACCAAACGTTTTACTACCCACGTGTTTAGGGAATGGAGCGCTCTTGTTCTAGAAGATCCACTCTTCACCCTGATGAAGGAGTTCTTGTTCTAGAGACTCATCCCTATGTACTCCTCACCGCCCAACACATAGTCATCATGCACGCTGTAGAAGATCCATCCATGATTAAGGAGGAGTAGGCCTATTAAGCCATGCCACAATCACGCTGAAGAGAACCAGTGCGCACTAGAGAAGGAAGAGTGCTATGTGTTGGCATGTAATCAATTGTTTATAATAATGATTGGCTATTTTAGGAGAGGTGAACCACTAAAAGGGTTGACCTACTAACCCTTCTCAATGCTATATATACCAGCCTCTTCCTGAGGGCTGGGTAGCTAGTAGCCGGTGTGTAAAAAATCTATAAAATTCTGCTCATATTTAATAAAACTTTATGTTTAGCTATGTATGCATGTTCTAGTATTCTGTGAAGTAATTCATTGACGTAGACTAGCCTCTAATTGCTGAGAAGGGCCCCTCAACAACCAAAGGTTCCATTTGTACATATTAAGCATTTATCTTTTGTTTTTGTGGATAAGCAATTTTTTTTATCTATATATATATTTAGTTTTCCTGTAGATGATTTTTGCTATTGATAAACTGTAATTTTCCTAAGTTTTTATGCAATTTTCCATGCGGTCGGCCATTCATCCCTCTATTTAGATTGTCTTTTCATCCTTCTGTTTGTCTCTCTATGCAGATTGTTTTTCAGCCTTCTGACTGCACCTTAATCTAGTCTGTCTTTCAGCCTTTAATTTGAATTTAGATAGAATTTTAAAGAATTTTCATCCATTTCCATAATTTCTAATATTACGTTTTGTGTAGAAATAATTAGCTAGGGTATAGGTTAATTTTCCATCATTTTACTATGTTTTGTAGTTAGTGGGGATTAGAATCTATCTTCAGGATTTCATATTCAGTTTTTTATTAATCCATAAGATTATTTATTTCAGTTTTAGTTTAGAATATAAATGAGTATACACGTTTTCTTCTTTTATATGTTAATTTGTATCCTATTAATAAAATAATTTGAATTGCTTTATAATTATTTTTTAATGTGGGGTAGGCTGGAGCCCATGAGGGCTCCACAAAGAATGGGGAGAACAAAACCGGAAGCAGTAGCAAAGGAGCAAAGGAAATTTTTCTATTTTTTACTTTAACTGGTGGAGGAGTGGTTCCGGTCAGCATGGATCCTAGCGAAGGTCTTCCTGTAGAAGAGGAAATGGTGGACTACACGGAGGACCCGTGGCAAGGGCTAGCAGTTTTTTTGGCCCCATAAATCATTGAAATCTAATATTCAACATCGATACAGGACAGGCTGGAGAAAATTCCAGCTGGAAACGAAGCTAGGGTTCCGATCACACCACCTTTCACTGAGGAGCGGGTGCTCGGGCACTTCACAGCTCGATCACTAAATACCTCTCTAGGAGGAGCACCGTTTACTTTATTTCCCTCTGGCACGAACCTGCATTCCTATGATGTAGTAATAACCCATATTTAAATATTCCAATCGATGCCACAATAAGGTCCATTACAGCAGGACAATGTTTTACATAGGGAGATAGACTCCTTCTTTGAGCAGCACGCCCCTGCAGCAGAAGCATAAGCGCAAAATTTAGGGTCGGAGGAAGGGTTTTTGAGCAGACCACCACAAAACCCTAATGAGGAAGGGGAAGGCGTAAAATCAGATAGAAGCTCGGAAGGTACAATACCAGGCTCCAAAAAGCGAAAAAATCACTGCCTAAACCCCTCCAGAGGAACTTGGAACCTTATCTACGGAGTCAACATATCCATGGTAGAATCCCAAGAAATGGAAGGGATGGCCCTAGTTGGGAAAATAAGAGCCATTCTCAAGAAAAAATGGAAGACTGGGTTAGAAAGAAATGGACAGGCTTCCAAGGAAAAGACCCGAAAATCACTCCTTTAGAAAAAGGATGGTTCAGTTTTCACTTTGGCTGCAAAGAGGATGCAGATTTTGTCCTTAAGAAATTTTGGACTTACGAAAAATCCCCATTCCAGTTTAAGATGGGTGGCTTCCATAAATTCTCAACACAATTCCAGTCTAGGTTTGGCTTCTAGGATTACCTTGGGAATTTTGAAACCTGACCTCACTTGGTGATATCGGATGGGTGCTAGAAACGTTCATTGAGACGAAAATCTCCTATTAGCAAACATGAATAAGGAAGGTAGCTAGAATTTTGGTCTCTTTGAACATTAGAACCATTCTCTAAGATCACATAAGCCTAATTTGGGAAACCAATACAAGCAAGTAGCTATTGGATTATGAAGGGCTTCCTTTCCGATGTCACAAATGTCATGAAACATGACACCTGGAAAAACATTGTCCAAACTACGTTCCCTTGATATTGGGAAGGAAGAAATGGTCCACATGGGGAACAGAGGAATCAAGACCAAAAGGCACCACAACGGATCAAGGCATGGCGGGAGAACAACATGCTTCAGAATTTCTAGGACAGCTACTGGAACAGGGCGAGGAAATGGCCATGGAAGAAGTCGAGGGATCTCTACCAGCACATAAGCTGGAGAAGCACCTAAATTCAATGACCTCATCGAGTATGAATCCCTATAAATTAAGCAAACATTTGCATGTTTTATCTTTAAATGAATATACAAAATTGTTTTCTCCCCTCACAACCAAAACCACCCTCGCTCCAAATTGTTCCCCCTCTTCCCCCCGATCAACATCTTTGACCCCCACTTCGGTAGCCTCCCCTCCGTCAACAAAACCCGAACCTTCTAACAAATCCACTTCCATTCACTTCCACCTTCAATTAAGGGATGTTCCAGCCTCGATAAATCAAAAAATCCATCCCAAAGGTCTTGGAGTAAACCCTAACATCCCTTCCAAAGGAAGGGGAAGAGGAAGACCTTCACATCTCTTTGCGGCACAGAGTAAGGCCCTCAAGGACCAGGCAAGTGGAAGATAGCAAACCATTTTTGGGGCACTTAGAGCGGTGAAAGCCCTAGAAGGGGTTCCAAAATGAAATTACTCTCTCTTAACTATAGGGTTCTGGCAAGTTCCTGGAAAAAACTTGCCCTCAAGAGGATGATCTCGGTCCAAACACCAGAAGTCATCCTTCTACAAGAAATTATGGGGCCAAAAATGGAAGTAGAAAACCTATTATCTTTAATCTTACCTCTTTATTCATTTACAACACAGAGTGTAAGAGGACACTCAGGAGGTTTAGAAATAGGATGGAAGAATTCCTATATATGTTGTACAAACACTTAAGGGTTCTCTCTAGGGCTAGGTGCACAGCTCCACTGGGAGGAGACAATTGTAAACATCTATGGGGCTTGTATCAACCAAAACATAATTCTAGGACTCCTTTAGAAAGTCTGGGCTTGTAAAATAAAGGAACTTGATCATTGGAGGGGATCTCAATTTTACCCTGGGAGCTCATGAAATATAGGGGCCAAAGGTAAGAACAGACCCTTTATCCCGTTATTTCAGCAACATCTTGTTGGAATTAAAGTTGATAGACCTAGATCCTCCGAATTTAAAGCCAACCTAGACAAATAGATGGGTGGGAGAAGAAAGAATAGTGAAGAGAATGGATAGATTCTTGATAACAGAAGATCTCCTGGAGGAAGACTTCATGTTTAAACAATGGGTGGACTCAAGAGCAGACTTATATCATCTACCTATCTACCTGGAAATCTGAAAGCAACCAAAAAAAGTCGGCCAGTCTTTTCAAGCTCTGCTCTGCATGGCTAAAAAATGAAGAGGTAATTCAAATCATCCATTCAAATTGGCTGCCCTACAAAGCAGGAAATGGTACAAGGGCCACTGTACATTTCTCTCAACACCTACTCAGAATAAAAAAGCTTCTCAAGGATTGGGATGCAAAAAAGAAGGATCAGGATGAACAGACAATCAACCAAATTGAGGAGGATTTGAAAGAGCTCCAAAACAAAAATGGAGGGGGTTTCCTCACACAAGATGACAGAGAGAAACTCTACTCTTTGGAGGCATTTTAAAGGAAAGGCATGAGGTTTTGAGGCTAAAAAGCAGAGAAATATGGATGGAATGTGGCAACGATAATACAAAATTATTCCAGGCATTTTCAAAAGGTAGGAAACAACAAAACATCATTTGGGAGCTAAAGAAAGAAATCAATGAGACAGAAACAACTTTTGAGGACCTAATAGAGATAGGGAAGAATTATTTTGAAAATATCTTCAAAGAAAATCAACAATAAACCATCGCTGAAGTAATCCAAATATCACAATTTTTCCCAGAAATAATTAGTGAGGAATATAATGTGGAGCTAATGAAAGAGGTATCAGAGGAGGACCTGAAAGCAACATTAAATATCTTCCAAAAGGAAAAAATCCCAGGTCTTGATGGGTGGATAGTGGAATTATTTTTGGTTGGGTATGATATTATTGGTCCAGACCTTTTGCAATTGGTAGAGGAAACAAGAGTAAATGGTATCCTCCATCACACCCTAAACTCAACCTTCCTAACACTAATCCCAAAAAAGGATAACCTAGAAAGTCTAGAGCACTACCCGCCTATCTCTCTATGCAACAATACTTATAAGGAGGTCACCAAAATAATTGCACAAATTTTTAGGAAGGTACTCTCAAAAATCATATCAAAGGAACATTTTGGATTTTTGGAAGACACACAAATTCATGAAGCTATTGGGGTTTCTCAGGAGGGCCTTCATAGTGCAAAAATAAAAAAATCAAATGGGGCTATCCTAAAAATTGATCTCTCTAAGGATTTTTATAGAGTAAGCTGGATATAGCTTAGGATTCTCCTCACACATATAGGGTTCAATTACTCTTTCATAAAATGGATTTTTGCATGTATCTCAATTGCCTCCTTTGCAGTCCTCATCAATGGAGAAACATCCCATTTCTTCCACTATAAATGAGGCTTAATATAGGGATGTCCCCTTTCCCCTCTAATTTTTTTACTAGTCATGGAAGGTCTAAGTAGAGCCCTTCTATATGCTAAAAGGAGAGGCCTTTTTGAAGGAATCAAGACTGCCACAAACCTGAACATCACACACCTTCTGTTCATGGATGAAATCCTCATTTTCTACAACAATTCAATCAGAGTAGAAAGAATTTCAAAAATTCTAATTTTGTTTTCTAAAGCTACAGGTATGCAAATAAATCTTCAGAAGTCCTCAATCACAACAATCAATTTGGAAGAGGAAGTCTAGAGGTTTTTTCATGAGCTATTCCCCTATCAACAGTTCTTCTTAGACGATGGAATTAAATACCTGGGATTCAGACTCAAACCAAATTGTTACAAGAAAGAGGATTGGAATTGGCTACTGGCCAAATTGGAATCCAGAGTCAATAATTGGTGTAATAGATGGTTTTCAAGAGCGAGAAGCCTAGTACTGATAAAATCACTCGTAGAAGAAATCCCAGTTTACTATATTGCACTGGCATGGATCCCCAAGTCAATCATGAATAAAACCAAAAGAATATGCACTAATTTTCTATGGTCAAGGAAAAAAGAGAAAAAGGTACTCCCTTGCGTAAAATGGGACCAAATCGCCAGGCCAAAATCAATGGGAGGTTGGGGCATAAAAAACACTTTTTTCTTTGCAAAGGCCCTAGCTGCAAAAGTAGGTTGGAGGCTCATTTCAACTCAGAGTTTATGGACTTAAGTCATCATCTAGAAACATATATCACCAACTCCTCTTCTAGATTGGATCAGAGACATGGGAAACATAAATTTATCAAATGGCACAATCATTTGGAAAGGCTTATGCAAATCCTTTCCACTCATCTCAGAAGGGCTTGTATAGAAGGTAGGTGATGCCACAAAAGTAAGAATTGGAGCAGACCCATGGCCAGGATGCTCACAAAATCACTTACTACCACATCAATTAATTCAACTGATTCATCAGAAAGGGATTTTTCACTTGAATCAAATAGCAAATCCTATCTCAACCAACATCTGCCATCAAGGATGGAAGAAAAGTTAGGATCTAGAAATACCAAACCAATGGTCTAGGATGTGGGACCAATACACCCTAGCTCTGCAATCTTCACACATTCAGATAACTGACAGATCACATCAGCTGATCTACAAGAAGGCTCAACATGGGAAATACACCCCTAAGTTTGGATATCAACAAATATGCTTACAAAACTTTTAGGAAAACTAGAAATGGTGGCAGGGGGGTATCTAGAAGATGAAATGTTAGTTTTTCAACATTCATGCTAGAATTATGTTAGGATATTTAACTGAGAGAACAACAAGTAGAAAAATCAAACACAAGAGACAATGAACACAGTGTTTTTCCTAGGGGAAACCATAAATGGAGAAAACCCCGCAGCTTCCTCAGAGATAGAATCAACACAAAGGTAAAACCACAAAACAACAAGATGCACTCCCGACAGCAGTAACCTTGTTCTTCACTAGCCCCAGTGTCTTCTCCTTCCTTAACTATGTGCTACACTTGAGTGTGTAAGTGATGTGTGCTAAATAGAGAGTCCAACTCTCTATTTATACTAATCTCGGCATGACTAAAACCCTACTAGCACCAACCTCTACTAGGAGAGTCTAATAACCCTAGTGCCCTAGAAATGTGGGGACTTTAACCCTTAGACAATCATAGGGTTACCCACAATGACTTGACATGACTTGTTTATATTATTGATTCTCCCGATGGGAACATCGGGGCATGACATAACAAGATAACATCCCAGAATAAACATCAGGTTACAATAGATAAGAAATACAAGTGAAATACATTCCGAATTTACAATTACATCAACACTCCTTCTTAACTAGGAAGGTATTCTCTCGATAAAATTTTCATCACTGGTCTTCTTCTCTGTATCAACTAGATCATCTCATCATATACATATTAAAGTCTTCTTCATCTTCAAGTCATCTTTCATTTGGATCTGGATCATCACTCAATCTATATCATCATCACTAGATCATACTCAATCTGGAACATCATCACTAGATCATACTTGATATGGAACATCGTCACTGGATCATAATCGATATCAAACATCATCATTGGATCATCATCACTCAATCTAGATCATCATCACTGGACTGGATCTGGATCATCACTCAATCTGGATCATCACTGCTGGATCTGGATCATCACTCGATCTGTATCTCTCGGAGTCATCATAACTGGATCTGGATCATAGCTCGATATGGATCTTCTTTGGTCATCATCATATGTTCTATCTCATGATTCTTCTTGTCACAGGAAGTTCTACAGAGCCATCCTTCTTTCATGCTGGGTGTATGCCCACCTCCTCCTAGATCTTTGGTAGCCCTTATATCTGACCTACTCATCAAAATGGAGGTAGCCCTTACATCTGACCTACTCGTCAGAATGGCCATCACTCACATCTGACATGGAAGGAACCTAATCCTTTAGCCATGACAGAATGGCACTGCCCTTACATCTGACCTACTCATCAGAATGGCGGTAGCCCTTACATCTGACCTACTCATCAGAATGGCCATCTCTCACATCTGTCATGGGAGGAACTTAATCCTTTAGCCATGAACAGAATGGCACTTCCCTTACATCTGTCCTACTCATCAGAATGGCGGTAGCCCTTAAATCCTACATGGGAGGAACTTAATCCTTTTGCCACAAATAGAATGGCACTATCCTTACATCAGACCTACTCATCAGAATGGTGGTAGCCCTTATATATGACATGGGAGGAACTTAATCCTTTATCCATGAACAGAATGGCTCATCCCTTATATCTGACCTGCTGGTCAGAATGGATATGAATCTTAGTACTCATATCTGTCAAGGAAGAAACCAATCCTCTCACCATGATAGAATGGCTCAGCCCTTATATCTGACCTGCTCATTAGAATGGCTATGGGATTCATCACTTTCCCTTGGAGAAAACCTCTATCTAGAGAACACCAAGCTTCTCCCTAAAGTACTCAAACTTCACCCTAGCCAATGGCTTCATCAACACATCAGCTATATGTTCCTCTGTTGCAACATACTGGAGCTTCACTGCTCCCCTCTACACCAAATCCTTGATATAGTGATACTTTATCTCGATGTGCTTTGACTTGTCATGGAACATTGGATTCTTTGACAACTTCATGCAACTCTGGTTGTCACAATGTATACAAGTAGCATCCATATGGAGATCAAATAAATCATACAGTAGCTTTCATATCCATAATGCCTCACAACTAGCTGAACAAGCTGTGACATACTTTGCTTCAGCTATACTCAGTGCCACACAGGATTACTTCCTGCTAAACCAAGAGATCACACCTGATCCCATATAGAAGAAACACCCTAAAGTGCTCTTCCTATCGATGGAACTGCCTGCCCAGTCTGAATTAACATAACCCTCCAGGTTAATCTTCTGATTCGCATCGTACTTGATCCCATAATCACCTGTACCCCTCAAGTACCTCAGAATATGCTTTGTAGCAATCAAGTGAACATTTCTCAGATCTGTCAAGAACTGGCTCAAGGTGTTCACAGCAAAGAAAATGTCTCATCTTGTGTTTCTCAGGTACATGAAGGACCCAATCATCTGATGATACATCGTAGCATCAACCGACTCTGATGAAGCATCACTTAATAGCTTTAGGTTCGATTCCATAGGTGTGGTCATAGCCTTGTAGTCCATCATCCCAAACCTCTTTAGGATCTCTACTGCATACTTCCCTTATCCAAGAAAGATTCCATCCACACTCTGCCACACCTCCATACCTAGAAAATAATGCATCATTCCCAAGTCCTTCATCTCAAACTCGGTAGCAAGATTTCTCTTCGTATTAACAATCAACCCATCCATACCTGTCACAAATAGATCATCTACATATAGTAGAAGCATCACCGGGTTTCCATATTCAACCTTGTAGTAAAGGTTGGAATCTACTTTACTTTTCGTAAAGCCCAAACTGGATAGAAAGCTGTCAATTCTACCATACCATGTTCTAGGTGCCTGTTTCAAACCGTACAGGGATTTCTTCGATCTACACACATGAGACTCCCTGTGATGTGTCTCAAAACTGAGTGGATTTTCTACGTACACTTGCTCTTCCACTACACCATTCAAGAAAGCAGTCTTGACATCCATCTAGTGTATCTTCCATTTCATCAATACAGCCAGAACAAGTACTGATTTGATGGAAGTGTATCTGACTACAGGTGCAAAGGTTTATTCATAATCTATTCCTTCTTTCTGAGAGAAACCCCGAGCCACAAATCTTTCCTTATATTTTTCTATGCTACTGTCTGCACCATGTTTGATCTTGTAGATCCATTTGGAAGTTACAACTGACTTACCTTTTGGTCTTGGTACAACATCCCAAACATCATTCTTCATGATCGATTGGTATTCTTTGATCATAGCATCCTTCCACTCTTTCCATTCTACCTCTTCTTCATAACTGGAAGGTTCTTTGTCAATGAAATCCCATAGTAAAGCTACATACCTGGAGCAGGATCTGGTCCTATTTCTTTCTCTACGATTCTCTTATGGAGCACCATATCTTTCCACACCTTTTATAAGTTCTCGTACCCAAGAAGGTTTCCTCTTATGAGGATTCTTCTCCAGAGGTGGATCTACAGGTCTTTGTGGTTCTTCAAATTCTCGATCTTCTTCTTAAGCTTCTTCGTTCATGGTTTTATGATGAACTCTAGGTGCTTCTACTTCTTCGGATTCTTCAGCAGGCTTATTTCTAGATTTGTTGTATGCTGTATCTACATTGAATGTCACATCCCTGCTGATGTAAATCTTCTTGAATACTGGGAAGTATATTCTGTAATCCTTCGAGCTTTCATAATATCCCACAAATATACCCTTCTTTCCTAAAGGATCTAATTTAATCCTCTTTTCTTTTGGAATGTGAATGTACACTGGATAGCTGAATATTCTGATATGGATAACTTCTGGTTTCTTGCCAGAGAAGACTTCTTCGGGAGTCTTGTTCTTGAGTACTCTATGTGGAGTACGCTTTTGTACATACATAGTTGTTCATGCAGCTTCCACCCAAAGGTGCATAGGAAGGTCTTGATCATGAAGCATTGCTCTTGCAGCTTCCATGATAGTTCTATTCTTCCTTTTTGCAATTCCATTCTGCTATGGATTATAAGGAGTGGACAACTCCCTCTTAATCCCTGATTCTTTGCATAGATTTTTGAATTCATTTGAAGTGAATTCTTCGCCATTATCTGATCAAAAAATCTTGATCTTCTTTTCAGGGCTTTGAATTCCTTGAACTTGCTGAATACTTCATCTTTGTTCTTCTTGAAGTAAACCCATGTCTTCCTATAAAAATAATCAATAAAAGAAACATAATATGCATACCCGCTTAGTGAGTTTGATGACATAGGACCACATACATTGGAGTGGATGATTTCCAATATTCCTTTTGCTTTTCTCTCACTGCTTGGAAATTTCTTCTTTGTATTCTTTCCTTTCGCACATCCTTTGCAGACCCCATCATGTTTTGCTTGGATTTCTAGAAGACCTTCAACAGCTTTGCTTACAATTGGTAGTGCTCTGTAATGCACATGTGCAATCCTTCTATGCCAAAGTTCACTTGGATCTACTGTGTCATGGACCAAGTCTTGTTCTAGATGGCCCTTCAATTTGTACAATCCTCCTTGTTCTCCAATCACCACCGCATCATCGATAATGTTTCCTTTTGGCCACATGATGACTTGACCATCTATGAATGCAACCTGCATTCCTTTTGCATCTAATGCTGATATGGATAGGAGGTTCTTCTTGAGTCCTGGCACAAAAAATACTTCCTTCATTGTTAGAGACTTTCCAGAGTCTAGTTTATAGGAAGATTCCCCACTACCTTTTAGTGGATATTGGTAGTCATCTCCTATCTTTACCTTGTGAGGTGATTCATGTTCTAACATTCTTACAAAGGATTCCTTTAATCCTGTCATATGTTTGGAAGCCCCACTGTCGATGAGCCAATCATCACTTCCATGAGTAATGTTTCCCGTGAGAGCGGAAATCAAAACATATTGATCCTCGCTTGAAGAATCTTCACTTTCATATCTGGTTCTCTTCTTGGATGGTTCATCATCCTCTGTAGTATGAGCATGATGTCTTGTTTTTTTGCTCTTCTTTGTTGGCTTTGGTTTCTTAGGATAGTTCTTTGCATAATGTCCTGCTTCATCACATGTATAACACATGACTCTAGATAAATCCTTTTTGTGATAGGACTTACCTCTCTAGAAATGAGATCTTCTTTTGGATGTCTTGGAGTGTACCGTGAGAGCCTGATCTACACTTCCCATATTCTCTTCTCAAGCTTCTACTCGATCTTCTTCTTGAGAACACTCTTCCCATAGTCTACTAAACTTGACTAACTTCCTTCTAGCACAGATTCCTTGGATGAAAGAATCCCATGACATAGGGAGGCCATTCAAAGTAGTCATCACAATTTGTGCATTTTCCACTTCTTCGTCAACAGCTTCTAGTTGTTCCTTGATATGAGAAACTCTTTTGAAGTAAGACTGGATTGTTTTTGCAATCTAAATCTTCACATTCTTCAGCTAGTTTCTCAGAGTCATCTTCCGGTTTATGTTCTTCCCTTCAAACAATTTGGTTGGGGCATCAAACATAGCTTTAGGTGTCTTTAGGGAGGACACATGTGGTATGAGATGATCTTTGATAGAATCATCAATGATTCTCTTTGCCATAACCAATTTCTTCTTTTGCAATGCCTTAGCCTCATATCCCTTTGAAACTAGAACCTCCTCATGGATGTAGGAGTCTAACTCATTCTCTTCGAGGACTAGGGAGATCCTATACTTCCAAGCTCGGAAGTTATCAGCTCCCTAAAGATTTTCATCAAGCATGGTATGATGAGACATCTTAACTGAGAACCTCAAATGGAAATACAAAATATTTTATATCTTACCAAGTCAAGATGTCGGATCTGAAACTTGAGCTGAAATCCTGAAGATCTGGTTCAGGAGCAAATTAGGGTTTTTTTATCCAGAGTTCTTATCGATGTATTTGTAACTTCGGAATGTATTCATCTGTGTATCTTATGTATTGTAACCTGATGTTTATTCTGGGATGTATCTATTATGTATTTGAGTCATGTTGTCTTGCCCCGATGTTCCAAACGGGAGGTTCATAATGTTAACAAGTCATGTCAAGTCATAGTGGCTAACTCTCCGATTGTGTAAGAGTTAAAGTCCCCATAGTTCTGGGGCACTAGGGTTATTAGACACTCATAGAGATGTCAGCTCTAGTAAGTAATTGTTAAGTAAGGATGACATGATTGAGTGCAATTCAAGTGAACGAAAGAATATAAATAGAGAGTGAGTCTCTCTATTTATCACACACATCATTCACTCACTCAAGTGTAGCGCATTAGTGAGGAAGGAAATTCACTGGGACTAGACAAGAAGAAGACTACTGTTGTCGGGAGTGCATCTTATTGTTTTGGGGTTTTACATCTTGTGCTGATTCTATCTTTGAGGAAGTTGCGGCGTTTTCTCCATTTATGGTTTCCCTGATCAAAAACATTGTGTTCATTGTCTCTTGTGTTTGATTGATGTACTTGTTATTCTCTCAGTAAAGATCCTAACGTAATGCTAGCTTAATGTTGAAAAACTAACATGGTATCAAAGCTAACCTTAGAAGAAGACACTATGCAGCTGCAAGAACTAGGGCTTCCTAGTTTGTGGATCTTCCTCCACATATTTTCAGCAAAAATAAGGTGGAACAACTCTCCTCCTTAGGGCGCATATTTCTATCGAAACAGAATCCAATTCTAAGGTTTTTCAGTTTTGGACTTGTCACTGTGGTCGAAAATTAGGGATTTTTACAGAAGAGGAATTTTTCAGTGAGCCGAGGCCTGGATTGATCTCCTCCCAAAAATCAAAGTTAGGGACAAATTTCAAGGAATTTGGGTGGACAGAACTCCGGAAAAGCAAAACCCTAATTTTCTCCTGAACCAACTCTGCAGGATTTCAGCTCAAGTTTCAGATCTGACATCTTGAACCTGGTAATATCTAAAATATTTTGTATTTCCATTTGAGGTTCTCATTTAAAGATGTCTCATCATACCAAGCTTGATGAAAAGCTTGAGGGAGCTGAAAAATTTCGAGCTTGGAAGTATAGGATCTCCTTGGTCCTGGAAGAGAATGAATTAGACTCCTACATCCATGAGGAGGTTCCAGTTCCAAAGGGAGATGAGGCAAAGGCCTTACATAAGAAAAAGATGGTTATGGAAAAGAGGATCATTGCTGATTCTATTAAGGATCACCTTATCCCATAGGTGTCCTCTCTCAAGACACCTAAAGCTATGTTTGATGCCCTAACCAAATTGTTTGAAGGAAAGAACATCAATCAGAAGATGACCCTGAGGAACCAATTGAAGAATGTGAAGATTCAGAATGCAGAAACTATCCAGTCATACTTCACAAGGTTTTCTCAGATCAGGGAACAATTAGAAGCTGTTGATGAAGAAGTGGAAAATGCAGAGATTGTGATGACTACTTTGAATGGCCTTCCTAGGTCATGGGATGCCTTCATCCAAGGAATTTGTGCTAGGAAGAAGTTAGTCAATTTCAGCAGACTATGGGAGGCGTGCTCTCAAGAAGAAGCTTGAATAGCAGCTCGAGAAGAGAAGATGGGAAGTGAATACCAAGATCTTATAGTACGCTCCAAGTCTCACTCCAAGTCAAGCAAAAGAAGACCTCATGGCTCTAAAGGTAAGCACTCTCACAAAGATAATACTAAAAGAGATGTATCTAGGATCATATGCTATACTTGTGATGAAGCAGGACACTATTCAAGGAATTGTCCTAACAAACATAAGATAGTAAAGAAGAGAAACAAAAGAATACATCATGCTCATGCTACAGAGGATGATGAACCATCCATAAAGAGATCCAGATATGAAAGTGAAGATTCTTCAAGCAAGGATGAATATGTTCTGATATCAGCCCTCACAGGTAACATTACTCATGGTAGTGATGATTGGCTTATAGACAGTGGGGCTTCCAAACATATGATGGGATTCAAGGAATCCTTTGTAAGACTATCAGAACATGAATCACCTCACAAGGTGAAACTAGGAGATGACTACCAATATCCAATAAAAGGTAGTGGGGAATCTTCATACAAACTAGACTCTAGTAAGTTTCTAACAATGAAAGAAGTATTGTTTGTGCTAGGACTCAAGAAGAACCCTCTCTCCATTTCAGCATTGGATGCAAAAGGAATGAGGGTTGCATTCATATATGGTCAAGTCATTATGTGGCCAAAAGGAAAGACTATCGATGATGTGGTAGTGATTGGAGAACAAGGAGGCTTATACAAACTGAAGGGCCATCCAGAACAAGCCTTGGTCCATGACATAGTAAAGCCAAGTGAACTTTGGCATAGAAGGCTTGCACATGTGCATTACAGAGCACTACCTGTTGCAAGCAAAGCTGTTGAAGGTCTTCCAGAATTTCAAGCCAAACATGATGGTGTATGCAAAGGATGTGCGAAAGGAAAGAATACAAAGAAGACATTTCCCAGCAGCGAAAGCAAAGCCAAAAGCATTCTAGAAATCATTCACTCTAATGTATGCGGTCCTATTTCATCAAACTCACTAAGTGGGTATGCATACTATGTTTCTTTTATTGATTATTTTTCTAGAAATACAGGGGTTTACATTATGAAGAACAAAGATGAAGTATTCAGCAAGTTTAAAGAATTCAAAGCCTTGATCGAGAACCATACTGAAAAGAAGATCAAGACCATTCAATGAGATAATGGTGGAGAATTCACTTCAAATGAAATCAAAGAGATATGCAAAGAATCAGGGATTAATAGGGAGTTGTCCACTCCTTATAATCCACAACAGAATGGGACTGCGGAATGAAATAATAGAACTATCATGGAAGCTGCAAGAGCTATGCTTCATGATCAAGATCTACCTATGCATATTTGGGAAGAAGCTGCTAGAACAGCGGTGTATGTACAGAACCATACTCCACAGAGTACTCGAGAACAAGAATCCTGAAGAAGTCTTCTCCGGCAAGAAACCAGAAGTCATCCATCTCAGAATATTCGGCTGTCCCATGTACATACACATTCCAAAAGAGAAGAGAACAAAATTAGATACTTCAGGAAGGAAGGGTATATTTGTGGGATACTCTGAAAGCTCGAAGGCTTA
Source organism: Pseudotsuga menziesii (assembly GCA_001517045.1). NCBI lineage: Eukaryota > Viridiplantae > Streptophyta > Pinopsida > Pinales > Pinaceae > Pseudotsuga > Pseudotsuga menziesii. Next base: position 39,170 of record LPNX010249340.1, on the reverse strand, counting down.
CATAATCTATTTCCTAGGGTACAAGAAAATTGACATCAGCAGGGATGTGACATTTGATGAAGATATAGCTTACAAAAAATCCAAAAAGATAGTTGCTGAAGAATCTGAAGAAGCAGAAGCAGAAGTACCCAGAATTCATGATACAATCATGAACGAAGAAACTCAAGAAGATGATCGAGATTTCGAAGAACCACAAAGACCTGTTGATTTACCTTTGTAGAAGAATCCTCATAAGAGGAAACCTACTTGGGTACAAGAACTTATCCAAGGTGCGAAGAGATATGGGGCTCCAGAAGAGAATCACAGAGAAAGGAAGAGGACCAGATCTAATTCCGGGTATGCAGCTTTACTATGTGATTTCATTGATAAAGAACCTTCCAGTTATGAAGAAGTGATAGAACAGAAAGAATGGAAGGATTCTATGATTGAAGAATATCAATCGATCATGAAGAACGATGTTTGGGATGTTGTCCCAAGACCAGACGGGAAGTCAGTTGTAACCTCCAAATGGATCTACAAGATCAAGCATGCTGCAGACGGTAGCATTGAAAAATATAAGGCAAGATTTGTAGCTCGGGGTTTCTCTCAGAAAGAAGGAATAGACTATGAAGAAACCTTTGCACCTGTAGCCAGATACACTTCCATCAGATCAGTTCTTGCTCTGGTTGCAGTGATGAAATGGAAGATACACCAGATGGATGTCAATACTGCTTTCCTGAATGGTGTGGTAGAATAGGAAGTGTATGTAGAACAACCACTCAGTTTTGAGACACATGAAAGAGAGTCTCATGTATGCAGATTGAAGAAAGCCCTGTACAGTTTGAAACAGGCACCTAGGACATGGTACGACAAAATTGATAGCTTTCTATCCAGTTTGGGCTTTACCAAGAGTAAAGCAGATTCCAACCTTTACTACAAGGTTGATGATGGCAACCCAGTGATGCTCCTACTGTATGTAGATGATCTATTTGTGGCAGGTACAGATGGGTTGATTGCTGATACGAAGAGAAAGATTGCTTCTAAGTTTGAAATGAAGGACTTGGGGATGATGCATTAATTTCTAGGTATGGAGGTGTGGCAGAGTATAGATGGAATCTTCCTTGGACAAGGGAAGTATGCAGTAGAGATCCTAAAGAGGTTTGGGATGATGGACTGTAAAGCTATGGCCACACCTATGGCATCGAACCTGAAACTATTGAGTGATGCTTCATCAGAGTCGGTTGATGCTACGATGTATCGTCAGATGATTGGGTCATTGATGTACCTAATGAACACGAGACTAGACATTTTCTTTGTTGTGAACACCTTGAGCCAGTACTTGACAGATTCGAGAAGTGTTCACTTGACAGCTGCAAAGCATATTCTGAGGTACCTAAAGGGTACAGTTGATTATGGGCTTAAGTATGATGCAAATCAAAAGATTAACCTGGAGGGTTATGTTGATTCAGATTGGGTGAGCAGTGCCATCGACAGGAAGAGTACTTTAGGATGTTGCTTCAGTATGGGATCAGGAGTGATCTCTTGGTTTAGCAGGAAGCAATCCTATGTGGCACTGAGTACAGCTGAAGTAGAGTATGTCGCAGCTTGTTCAGCTAGTTGTGAGGCAGTATGGATACAGAAACTACTGTCTGATATATTTGATCTCCATTTGGATGCTACTTGTATACATTGTGACAACCAGAGTTGTGTGAATTTGTCAGAGAATCCAGTGTTCCATGACAAGTAGAAGCATATCGAGATCAAGTACCACTATATCAGGGATATGGTGCAGAGAGGAGCAGTGAAGCTCCAATATGTTGCAACGAAGGAACAAATAGCTGATGTGTTGACAAAGGCATTAGCCAGAGTGAAGTTCGCATAATTCAGGGAGAAGCTTGGTGTTCTCCAGATCGAGGTTTCCTCCAAGGGAAAGTGATGAGTCCCAAAGCCATTCTGACGAGCAGGTCATATGTAAGGGCTGAGCTATTCTGTCATGGTGAGAGGATTCAATTCCTTCCATGTCAGATATGAGTGCTGAGATGCATAGACATTCTGACAAGCAAGTCAGATGTAAGGGCTGAACCATTCTGTCATGGCTAAAGGATTAGGTTCCTCCCATGTCAGATGTGAGCGTTGGACATTCTGTTGAGTAGGATAGATGTAAGGGCAACTGCCACTCTCTGGGAGAGTGGAGGCACCTGGTTAGATACTAGGTAGCTCAGTCTGGGACTGGGGGCCTTTCTGGTGAGGGTGGAGGATTTGGTTCCTTCCAAGTAAAATGTGAGTGCATGCCATTCCGTCATGGTGAGAGGATTAAGTTACTTCCATGGCCGATGTAAGTGCGAGACATTCTGTCATGGTGAGAGGATTAATTTCCTTCCATGGCCAATGTAAGTACGGGCCATTCCAACATGGTGAGAGGATTAAGTTCCTTCCATAGCCGATGTAAGTGCGGGCCATTCTTTCATGGTGAGAGGATTAAGTTCCTTACATGTCAGATGTAAGGGCAGGCCATTCTATCTTGGTGAGAGGATTTAGTTCCTTCCATGGTAGATGTGAGTGCAGGGCCTTTTTGATGTGATTGTAGTTTACTACATGATCAGATGTGAGTGTTGGGCATGCCTTTCTGATGAGTAGGTCATATATAAGTGTTGGGCGAAGACCTACCTGGTGGCTCGGCCTACAACCATTATGAAAGAAGGCTGGCTCTGTAGAACTTCCTATGAAGAGATAGCACACACATGATGATGACCAGGTGAGATCCAGATCGAGCTATGATCTAGATCCAGTTATGATGACTCTGAGAGATCCATATTGAGTGATGATCCAGATCCAGCAGTGATGATCCAAATTGAGAGATGATCCAGATCCAGATCCAGATCGAGTGATGATCCAGATCCAGTCCAATGAAGATGATCCAGATCAAGAGATGATCCAGATCCATTGATGATGTTTCATGATGATCCAGATCGAGAGATGATCCAGATCCAGTGATGATATTCCATGATGATCCAGATCGAGAGATGATCCAAATCCAGTGATGATGTTCCATGATGATCGATAGATGATTCAGATTTGAAGGATGACGATGACTTGAAGAAGAAGATGACTTGAAGACTCAGAAGACTTGAGATGTAGATGATGAGATGATCCAGTTGATACAGAGAAGAAGACTAGTGCTGAAAATTGTGTCGAAAGAATACCTTCCTAGTTAAGAGGGAGTGTTAATGTATTTGTAACTTCATAATGTATTCATCTATGTATCTTATGTATTGTAGCCCGATGTTTATTCCGGGATGTATCTATTATGTATTTGAGTCATTTTGTCTTGCCCCAATGTTTCGATCGGGAGGTTCATAATGTTAACAAGTCATGTCAAGTCATAGTGGCTAACTCTCCGATTGTGTAAGAGTTAAAGTCCCCATAGTTCTGGGGCACTAAGGTTATTAGACACTCATAGAGATGTCGGCTCTAGTTAGTAATTGTTAATTAAGGCTGATATGATTGAGTGCACTTCAAGTGAATGAAAGAATATAAATAGAGAGTGAGTCTCTCTATTTATCACACACATCATTCACTCACTCAAGTGTAGCGCATTAGTGAGGAAGGAAATTCACTGGGACTAGACAAGAAGCAGACTACTGCTGTCAGGAGTGCATCTTACTGTTTTGAGGTTTTACATCTTATGCTGATTCTATCTTTGAGTAAGTTGCAGGGTTTTCTCCATTTATGGTTTCCCCGATCAAAAACATTGTGTTCATTGTCTCTTGTGTTGATTTCTGTACTTGTTATTCTCTCAGTACAGATCCTAACATAATGCTAGCTTAATGTTGAAAAACTAACAGTTTTTTCCAATCAAATGCCTTGAAATTTATCCCTAACTTCAATTTTAGGGAGGAGATCAATCCAGGCCTGGGCTCAATGAAAAATTCCTCCTCTGTGAAAATCCCTAATTTCCGGTAGTAGTGACAGGTCCAAAACTGAAAAACCTCAGAATTGGATTCTGCTTCAGCAGAAAGATGCGCCCTAAGGAGGAGAGTTATTCCACCTTACTTTTGATGAAAATCTATTGAGAGAGATGCACAAAGTAGGAATCCCTAGTTCTCGTAGCTGCACAGTGTCTTCTTCTTAGGTTGGCTCTGATACCATGTTAGTTTTTCAACATTCAAGCTAGCATTATGTTAGGATCTTTAACTGAGAGAACAACAAGTACATCAATCAAACACAAGAGACAATGAACAAATTTTTTTTCCTTGGGGAAACCATAAATGGAGAAAACCCCGCAACTTCCTCAAAGATAGAATCAACACAAACGTAAAACCACAAAATAGTAAGATGCACTCCCGACAACAGTAACCTTCCTCTTCACTAGCCCTAGTGTCTTCTCCTTCCTCAACTATGCACTACACTTGAGTGTGTAAGTGATGTGTGCTAAATAGAGAGTCCAAATTTCTATTTATACTAATCCTAGCATGATTAACACCCTACTAGGGATGACCTCTACTAGGAGAGTCTAATAACCCTAGTGCCCCAGAACTGCAGGGACTTTAAACCTTAGACAATCGGAGGGTTACCCACAATTACTTGACATGACTTGTTTATATTATTGATTCTCTCGATCGGAACATCGAGGCGTGACATAACATGATAACATCCCGAAATAAACATCGGGTTACAATAGATAAGAAATACAAGTGAAATGCATTCCAAAGTTACAATTACATCAACATCAAATGCCCATTAGAGGAAAAAATATTTACTTTGTGAACTCTTGCAAATAAAATCCCTACCTGGGATCATCTACATAAAAGACAGATTGCAAGCCCCGGTTGGTGTAGTTTATGCAAAGACAACTAGGAGAACACAAACCATCTTTTTCTAAGTTGTATCTTCTCCAAGTAGGTATGGGAGAATTCCAACTCTCTCACCTCCTCCAGTTAAAATTGGAAAGGTCACATAGTGGAAGATGAATGGAAATTTTGGTCATCCTCTCCCCAAACCATTCAGATTAGAGCCCTTCCGCTCATCCACATATGGGGAATCTGGTTAGCTAGAAAAAAGGTCATCTTCCTTCAAAAATCCAGCTCTCTAGAAGAAGTAGCAAGGAATGGATTCGACATCCTCTCTTACTCCCCCCAAACAAAGAACAGTCCCAATCCAAGAATCATCACTCCCGAACAGTTGGATAAAAACACCCGTTGGGCCTTTTTTGATGGTGCTTCTCAAAATTTGAAATGTGGGGGAGGACCCACCCTCTTCTTAAAACCAAATAATCATTTCCAAATATCAATGGGACTGGGAACTGGATCAAAAAATTATGCTGAACTTATGACCTTGAAGCTTCTCCTATGCTTTGCAATTGAAATAAACTGCAAAATGCTACAAGTTTTTGGTGATTCTATGGTTCTAATAAATTGGATAAATAAGACTCGGAGATGCAAAAACACATCACTAGATACACTTGTTGAAGAAGTTAACAAAATTCTTTCAAATTTTGAATCAATCTTGTTCAAACATGTCTACAGGGAGCGAAACATGGAGGTAGAAAAAATATCCAAGGTAGGACTAAATCTACAATGGGGAACCTAGAAAATCATAGAGAAAAAGGAGACAGAGGCCAATGAGTACTACCATAAGCCTTTTCTGATTTTCCCTCAATAATACTTGTTTACTTAATTTTGGACAGCTTTTGCTCAATCAAGAAGTAAGAGTTTCTACAAGGAAGGAAGCTCCCAATGGGAGAAAATTGTTGCGAACAGTTCCTCTGTTTTCAATATGCTCAAAAGAGGGAAAACAGTTCCTTCCAGTTTTGTTCCAATCGAAAGCTTTCATGGGAGAATCTTATTACAGACATACTTTTGACTTATCATGGATTTTCTTTTGGCCGATATGTACAAAAGAAGCAAATACATCAAAAATGATGTGATTTCAAGATGTAACTCTGCGAGAAGCAGTAACAATACATAGATGTAACTTTGTGAGAAGCACGAACAATACATAATTTTGTATGTATCTTTTTTATTAATATAATCAGTTTTTTTTCTTACGGAATTTTTTATTTATTTTTTAATGTGGGTTAAAGTGTTTCTTTATAATTAAATTTATTTTACACAAGTGAGAATTTATATAACTGTGTTATATTTTTGTATTTAATAAGTTTATTGTATTTATTTTGTATTTTGAATTTCTTTCATTTATATTTTGTTATAAAATTGCTTAATGTGTTATTTTATGATAAATGTGTTTTAGGTTAATCTAGTTTATTTCCACTATTTTGTGTAAGTTTCATTTTAGTTTAGTTTATGAAATTCTTTTCATTTAGTTTAGTTTTAATTTTAGTATGAGTCCTATTTTCTAACGTATTTTATTTTGAGCATAGTTTAGTCTACTTTATTTTTATCCTCAACTTTAGTTTAGTTTTGTACCTGTATGAAATGAATCAAGTTTTGCACGATAGATTTTTAGCATTAGGAATAGGGTTTGGTTTGTTTTCATTTTTCCCTTTTAGATACATTAGTTTTTAGTATTTTTAAATTTTTATCTTGAAAGTTTTCATAGCTTAAGTTTAATTATTAAATTAATAGATTAGTTGCTGATCAAGTTAGAATTGTTAAATTAGTTTGCTTATGTTAGTTTATGATTCCTTGCAAAATATTTGTTTACACTTGGTCCTTAGATTAATGTTTCAATTTGCTTTATATGATTGCATAAGTTTGATCACCAGAGTAGGATAGTTGGTTAGCTTTCTCTTTTGAAAATATAGAGTAGCTTCGCTCATAGAATAGATAGATTAGTTCCTCTTTTCACTTATAGCATAATTTCCTGTTTTATAGTAATTAATTTCATATTTGATTTTGTAATTAATTTTAGTAATTTCTTTCATATTTAATCGTATGGTTAATTCTCATGATTGCATAAGTTCGATCACCAGAGTAGGATAGTTGGTTAGCTTTCTCTTTTGAAAATATAGAGTAGCTTCGCTCATAGAATAGATAGATTAGTTCCTCTTTTCACTTATAGCATAATTTCCTGTTTTATAGTAATTAATTTCATATTTGATTTTGTAATTAATTTTAGTAATTTCTTTCATATTTAATCGTATGGTTAATTCTCATCCTTGCATAAGATTATAGTTCATGCATTCATGAAATAGTTTAGTTGATTTGTTGCTTGTTCTGAATAGTTAAATTTACTTTCATTACATTAGATTGCTTTCGGACCAAGTGACTGCTTGCCTAGATTAGTTGTTGCAATTTCATTTCATAGAATATATTAGTGTAGCATTAGAGTATTTTGAATCTCAGTTGTTAATCAGTTTCCTACCTTTATAGAATAGATTAGATTAAATTTGAATTTATATTTACTTTTCAAGTTCTTAGTTAATTTCCTGTTTTCATAGATAGATTAAATTCTTGCATTTAACTCATGATATTCATACATTTAGATTAAAATCATATAGTTGCATGTTAGCGCATCTGCATATTTAGTTAACTTAGGTTAGTTCAAGTCTTCAATTCTACACATATAGTGATTGCATGTCACAAGCTCCCTTCCTGGGTTGACAATTAAGTGTTGAATTAAATAGTGCATATTTTGGCCAACATTTTGGTGCCATTGTCGGAGAGGTGCTAAAGGGATTGGAGTCTAGATAGATAGGGGATAGTTAGGTTGCCTTTACATTACACAGGAAGGGGGAGTGGAAATGATAAGACGCAAAGACGACTTCACTACATAATTTCCATAGTGTGACAACCTGATGCATCCACTTTAGTTGATCCGTCGGATCTAAACTTGAGTGCATTAAAAGTTTCTTTTAAAAGAATGCGTTCGACAGGTTAATTAATAGAACAACATTAACATAGATTAAATGCTCATAACAGGAATGAAAAAACCACACTGCAATAGGAATAAGAAAACCAAAATGAGAACAACAAAAACTGGTAAACAAATGTAAATAGAGAGTCACAAACAGAATTTGATAACGGAGTTCACCCCCTCCACTGGGATACGTCTCCGGTTCCCTCTCCAATGGGGACTGATCCAATTAATCTCTTTGAAATGGTACAAAAATGGTTCTGGAAACAACTTCAGCAATTGTAAACAGAATGTTGTACAAAGTATTTAAGAATTCTCTTCTGGAAATTACAATTAGCATTCAAGGACAAAGAAAGCTAAAATATAACAGAGAATGTCGACTTCAAAAGAAACAACATCTAGACACTTCATAGCAAAAGCTCTCTAAGCTTCTCATAACAGAGAGACGATGCTCTGTGCTCTAAACAATCTGCCTCTCTCCACTCTGTCTGTCCCCCCGTCTCGGTGGCCAGCCTCCTCTATTTTAAGAGTTCAGAGGAAGGATAAGTAATGGATTTTTATTGTCGTTACAACCCTATGCTAAATTGAATCATTCCATCCCATCAAGTCATGGCCCAAGCATTGTTACCACGACGTTCCAAATACCCGAAATGTTGCAACCAACTCCACGCACATGTGCCGACTCACAACACGTTGCAATGACTTGCAACTGGGCTATTCCATGTAACATAACCATTTGATGCCATTGCAAAAGTTACAAATGTCACAGCATATGAGGTCTTCGCCATATACCTGATCCACCACCGCAGCATACAAAGGTCGCAGCATATGGGTAACCTCCATGAATCATTCAATGTTTGACTTCGATGGTTCACAAGCTACGTGGCCCATACATAACTGCTCACCCATGCGATAAGCTACGTACCATCTGCGTGGTGTGCGATAACTGCATAGCTCATACATAGACTGTGCGACTCACGCACAACTGCGCGACTCATGCAATAACTGCACTGCGCGGTTCCTGTTCCTGCACAAAGTGCGCACTATGCAATAACTGCGCACCATGCTATAACTGCACATGCTGTGCATATAATGTTTAGCATATGAGTTAAAACCATAGATTAATAAACCTTGTACCATATTGGATCAGTGTAATTTGAAGATGAATAATCCATCGGATCATTCCTCCCCAATGGAGAGCTTTTGGACCACCAAAATCCTAAATTACTTGGCAAGTAAGTGAGGGTACAGCTCCCTCACTCTTCCAATATCCATCCATCTTTCTTTGCTAGGATGCATGCCTTTCAACCCCACTCGAAGGTACTCAGCATTCCCCCTTCATGAATTCCTTACATTTTTGTCAAGAATAACATCATCCTGCAACTCTTTCATATATTCAGGTGCCAAATCATCAATTGAAGCAATCTGTATGTTAGTTTCCTCATCCATGATCATGGGAGGTTCATACAATATAAGATTCTCTACATTGATAACTGAATAAATTTTCATGTATGGAGGTAAATTCAAGCGAAAAGCATTAGTACCAATCTTTTCCAAGATCTCAAAAGGACCATACCTGATAGGCTTAAGATTCTTACCTTCACCTTTCATTATTTCTTTGGTGATATGTAACCAAACTCGGTCACCAACCTGAAATTGATGATCAACTCGATGCTTGTCATGCCTGGATTTGTACTTTGCCTGGCTCTTCTCCAACTGTTCTTGAACTTCCTGCTGCACTACTTGGATTCTCTGAATGAACCTTAGAGCTTTATCTGTATCATGATGTCCATCCACTGCATCTTTTCCAAAAGAGAAGTCCATTGGTGTTTTTGGCAGATAACCAAAACAAGTTTCAAAAGGAGATCCTTTTGTGGAAGAATGAATTGCATGATTGTAAGCATGCTATATATACTGCAACTGCTCATCCCAAATTTTAGGATGTTTACTACAATATCCTCTGATCATCTGAACCACTGTCCTCTTCACTACCTCTATTTGCCCATCATTTTGTGGATGAAAAGATGTACTTTTCTTCCACTTAGTATCCATAAGCTCCCATAACATTGACCAGAATCCTCCCAAGAACCAGGAATCCCAATCAGATACAATAGACATGGGCAGCCCAAAATGTACCCAAACATTCTAAAAGAATAGATGAGTTGTTTGTTCAGCAGTGATTTGTTTGTTACATGGCATTAAGATACACATTTTGCTGAACCTATCCACAATAACATATAGGTAATCATGTCCTTTCCTAGACATAGGTAGTCCTCCTACAAAGTCCATAGAAATGCTTTCCCAAGGACGAGAAGAAACTGGAAGAGGAGTGTACAAACCCAATTTCCTATTGCGAGGCTTACTTGTCGCACACATAACACAACCTCTTACATATTTAGCTACAGTTTCTTGCATTTGAGGCCAATAACAATGATTCTACAATGTAGACAATGTTTTACTTACACAAAAAAGTCCTGCAATCAATGAACTATGTGCTTCTCGAATCACATGCACTCTTTCTTTCTCTAGAATACAGAGTTTACCAAGATGATACAAAAGTCAATTATGCGCATAATAGTTCTCTTCCTATTTACCATGTATTAGTGATGCATATACTTTCTTAAAATCTTTATCTTCTGCATACTATTCAATATAACTTTCATGTGTTAATGAACTATTTTGAAGAATGATTGAAGCATTTGTAGGAGGCCTTGATAACATGTCTGCTACCTTATTATGAATTCCCTTTTTGTACTTAATTACGAGATTAAACTGTTGTAAGAATCCCAGCCATCTTAAATTCCTAATTTGTTGTATTTTAGTCTGAGATTGTAAATATTGAAGTGGCTGATGATAAGTATGGATGACTGTTTCTTTTCCCATGATATAATGTTTCCATTTCTTCACACTCTGTACTAAAGCATACAACTCTTTCTCATAGGTCAGATAGTTACTTACCGTAGTAGAGAACATTTCTGAATGGTAACAAACTGGCTTCCTCCTTTGCATCAAAATGGCTCCCATGGCAAACCCCCTGGCATCGGTTTGGCTCTCAAACGACTACTGCCAATATGGCAATGTCAGAACTGGTGCTGTGCTAATATTTTCCTTCAAAGTGTCGAAGGCTCTCTGCTGTGTGCCTCCCCACTGGAAAATTTATTTAACACTTGTCAACGCATGTAATGGAGCAGCAATGGAGGAAAACCCAGAAATGAATTTCCTCCAACACTGAACCGCCCCCAGAAAACTTCTGATTTTGGTAACGGTGTTAGGCCGTGGCCAGTTTACAATGCTAGCAACCTTGGCTGGGTCCACTCACAGGTGGCCTCCACCGATAATATGGCCCAGATATACTAAAGAAGTTTTAGCAAATTCACATTTGGACATCTTTAGATAAATATGCTCCTTCTTCAGTACATCGAAAACTTTCTTCACATGTACAATATGCTCTTCCCAGGTTTTGCTAAACACAAGGATATCATCCAGATATACAATTACAAAATCATCAATGAATGAACAAAAGACATCATTCATGACCTGCATGAAAGTAGCAGGTGCGTTATAGAGCCCAAAAGGCATCACAAGCCATTCATACAAACCCTGTTTTGTTTTAAAAGCTGTTTTCCAAGCATCATTTTCAGAAACACAGATTTGATGATACCCACTACGTAGATCTAATTTTCTAAAAGAAGTTGCATGTTTCAACTGATCAAGCAAATCATCAATGCGAGGAAGAGGATACTTGTTTTTAATGGTGATTTTGTTAAGGGCCCTGTAGTCGATACACATCCTCCAAGACCCATCCTTCTTTGGAACCAAGACTATAGGAGAGACACAAGGAGAAGTGCTTGGCCGAATGATCCCCTTCTCAATCAGATCCTGAACCTGCTTCTTGATTTCCTCATTCTGCATCACAAACATCTGGTATATAGCTATATTCGGGAGTGGCAAATCCTGCTGCAAATGTATCTCATGCTGAATCTCCATCTCTAGTGGTAACCCCTTCGGATCTTGAAACAAATCATCATACTCAGAAATGATTTCAATTAGTTCAGATTTATTCTTAGGGTCACACCCTTCAAAATATTTAGAGATTTCATCATTTTTCACCTTAACCACCATTAACACAAAATTATTACTAGCATTCACCAACCTCTTCATTTGTCCTGTAGAAACTATTGCTAGATTGGTTTTTATCTTATGTGCTCGTACAATATATTCTACACCATCTTTAAAAAGATGATACTTATTCTGCTCTCTATAAAAGACTGCTTTCCAGTCATACAAATATGGACTCCCAAGTACAATTCCACAAATATCAAGTGGTACTACATGTAGTTCTACCTGATCTATGAGATTTTCAGTAATTGCAAACTTTAATACACATTTCTTCGTAACTTGCAATCGTGTATCATTAGTAACCCAACCTAGAGGATAGGGATTTTCATGAGGCATAGTAACTAAATGCAATCTCTTAACCACTTCTTCTGATATCAGATTTACTTGTGAACCACTATCAAACAATGTATCAATCTTTGTGTGACTTGCAATGACACGAACATGAAACAGTGCACTTCTATCTTTATCATTTAGCTTAGAAGTAGATGGCAAATTTGTACTTGCACTATAACTTGATTTTGCATCAATGGGAAGTGAGATACTTTTATCCTTACTCTAGATTCCGACGGCTGTAGCCTTTGTTTCATCACCTGAGTCAGACCCTAAGTCCTGAATAACTGCTATAGTAGCTTTTGCTTTGTCGTTATCTTTGTTTCCTCCGTACTTCTTTGGCCTTAACTCCGGATGAAGTTTCCAACACTTAGAGACATCATGTCCCTTCTGACAATGTGAACATGTAGGCTTGTCACACTCTTTCTTAACAGTAGCCATCTTCTTTTTCCCTGTATCTTTACCTTTTGATTTGCTGTCAAATTTAAAGGATTTCTTCACAAAAGTATCATTAGTATGCTTACCCCTGGCTTCTAAATGTGTAGCTTGAACACATACATCATCCAAGGTACTGGGGTTAAACATCAACAATGTATGTTGCAAATAAGAATGCATGCCACCAATGTACTTAAGAAGAGATTCCTCCGTATCTAATGTAACATTCAATGCAATAGCCCTCTTTCTAAATTCATGAGTATATTATTGAATGCTTTGTCATTTAGCTTGTCTAAAATTTTGCCAGCTCATTATTAATTGCTACATATGACCTAAAGGGTAAAATTGCTTCCTTAATACTTCAATGAATTCATTCCAAACTGAAATAATTTTACCATTCTTTCGAAGATCTTGCTGAATATTGCTCTCCCACCAAGTACGAGCCATTCCACTCATTCTCAAAGTGGCCAACTGAATCCTGGAAGAGTCATCAGTAATGCCCTACACCCTGCAATATACTTCAAGTTGCTTGATCCAATTGTCTAACTTTTCAGCATCTAAATCTCCATTATAAATTGGTAATTCAAATTTTACATCCAATTTCAAATAAGGCATATTAGGAGTTGCATTATTTGAATGAGAAGTATGAGAAGAAGAGAAAGCTTGATTAGTTTCAGGAGGATCACTATCACCTCCTTCTCCTTTACCCTTTTCTTCCTTCTTCACTTGTGCATCTTTGGATGAAGATCCTTCTTTTTTCTTCTTCCTTTCTGCTCGCTCATCGAGTAGAATTTCCATCATGGATTTCATGCTCATAAAGCCTCCAGAAACTCAGTTTCTAAAATAACAATATTTTCTCGTTCAACATGTCCTTCTTCTTCCCCTCGTGGAGAAGACATGGTTCTTGAGAATGTTCTCCTGGAGCCAATCTCTGGATCTCCTTCAATTAATTCTCCTTCACCACGCTTTAACCTAAACCTAGTAAGCATTCATAAACTTGCACAAGCAGTCAACCAGCTCTGATACCATAATATTATCCATCGGATCTAAACTAGAGTGCATTAAAACTTTGTTTTAAAAGAATTCGTTCAATAGGTTAATTAATAGAACAACATTAACATAGATTAAATGCTCAGAATAGGAATGAAAAACCCACACTGCGACAAGAATGAGAAAACCAAAATGAGAATAGCAAAAACTGGTAAACAGATGTAAATAGAGAGTCACAAACAGAAGTTGATAACAGAGTTCACCCCCTCCACTGGGCTGCGTCTCCGGGTCCCTCTCCAATGGGTACCGATCCAATTAATCTCTTTGAAATGGTACAAAAATGGTTCTAGAAACAACTTCAGCAATTGTAAACAGAATGCTGTACAAAGTCTTTAAGACTTCTCTTCTGAAAATTACAATTAGCATTCAAGGACAAAGAAAGCTAAAATATAATAGAGAATGTTGACTTCAAAAGAAACAGCATATGGACGCTTCATAGCAAAATCCCTCTAAGCTTCTCATAACAGAGAAATGATGCTCTGCGCTCTGAACAATCTACCTCTCTCCACTCTGTCTGTCCCCCTGTTATACACCTGAATGGCACCTCTCCGTCCGAGTGCTGATATCCCTCATGTCGGCACACAAAAGGACACTTATGGATTGAGGTTGCCCATATTCACTATACCTTGGCTTATGATGAAGTACATTCCCTTTATACCCAGCTGGTTACTTTGCCATTTTTCCATGTTGAGTTGTATTCGCGACTCTCTATATTGACAACTCACGCATCATCCGCGAGTCTCCTTCACAGCAAGTCGTGAATCCTTTTATTCGCGGGTTGCTCTTCTATATAGGCGCGAATCATCCACGGGTTTCTCTACTACAGACCCGCAAATGGTTTCCTCAACATTAAAACATAAAACCATGCGCTAATGGGAGATTAGTTTACTTATTTAACTTAATCTTCTTAACTGCTATAACCTCCCTAACCTTCGAGAACTACCTCATTTCATCCATATAAATAGAGGCCTTGGGGAGGGTGTTTGGTAGTCATACTTGGAGAGCAAAGTTATGCTGGCGGATTTGCTACAGAAATATTTGGAGCAAAAAAACTCAGAGTCCTTTGGTGACAGAGGAGTCCTTGTCTCAGACATTGGGTTGTAACCTAAACTCTTTCCATTATTGTTAATAAAGAGATTACTTCTTCCATATGTGTTTTATGTCTTGTGGATTGGTAAATGTCTACATTTTAATATGATATATGATTTTCCTAACCTGCATATATATACATGAATCATCTTGTACTGGGAAGAGTGTTTATTAACAGGTGAAGGAGGAACTATCCTGGAGACTTTGGAAGTGGATCAGAGAGGAAGAAGATAGTAAGGATCAACCTTCGTTTAATACAAGCAAGTCCTTCTACTTTACTATTTCCTATTCTGTACTTCATAAGTCAAATTGTCTGCAAGAGTCTGAGTATGTTGGTAACCCCCAGACCTAGGTTATTAGGTGTATTATCCTGTACAACAGAACTGGCGACTCCGCTGGGGAAGCCTAGTCTGCTATAGGTCATTTTCTGTTCTTCCTGGCCAAAGTTTGCTTGAAGTCTACTTGTGATTTTTATCCTGCTTTTTTACTTACTTCATCATTTGAAAGTCTAGGGTCTTTCTCTGTTTTTGAGAAATTTTTTATACCCATTCGTGGGTTGTCCTACTGGACAGTCGTGAATATTGAGTTGCATTCGTGGGTTGTTCCACTGAACAGTCGTGAATCATTCGCGACTTGCACTGCTAGACAGTCGCGAGTACTCCTGAAAACTGGGATTTTTGTGTAAAAGTTTGCTTGTTCTTTTGCCTCTTATACTTCCTGTTTTCTGAGAAGACTTTCTTTAAGAGTTCTGTGGAGTTGTTTGAATGTCTCAGGTGTTCACATCTTAGTGCTTTTTGAAAGCCCTTGAGTTCTTTTTACTTGTTTTATTTACTGTTTGCATCTTGAAGCTTTCTGGCCTGTTTGGGTTGTTGGTTAGAGTGCCTGAGTCTAGATCAGTGATCAGGGTCTTAGACTCTATCTTTCCAGACTGCTTTCTGTCAGTTATTGGTTTGCACTTTCCTGCTTAAAGCTTGCAGTGATTTCTTGGTCATTGTTTGCACCCAAGCTAGGGTTCCTAGCCTGCTTTTCTTGCTGGTCTTTAGGTTCTGTTTTCCTGTTAGTTTTAGTTTGTGGTTTTTATACAGTTCATAAGTTTTAGGTTTACTCAAGCAAACTGCATCATAGATGCACAGTAGTTTTTTGAGCATTTTTTAAAGTGAAAAACAAAACATAGTTAATCTTTTGCATTGTAATTTTTGCATAAAGTAGTGTTTGTTTCAGTTTAAAAAATATTATCTCAGAAAAATACAAAAATATATAGGCTTAGTTTCACTTTTGCTGCATATAATTCATCAATACATATTTGAAAAATGAAAAGAAGTTTATTTTATAGTGCTAGTTTGCTTTAAATGCACCTTTAATTTCATTTATTTTCTGCTGAATCAAAATACCATACAGTCCATCACTTCCACTTCCTTTGAGTAAGAAACAACCCTTAAAATTAATGCATAAATTTAAAATTTATTAGTAAGCTTTTATTTTCAAGGCCTTCCACCTACTAGCTTAGGCTAGATTTGTGGGCTAGGGAGTGTAAACTTCCCACAAATTATAAACTCAGACATAGTGGACCATTCATTAGGTAAATCCTTGGTTCTACCACTGTATCTGGGAAGCTCCTCTCAAAAGGGAGTTAAGCACTAGGCCGCGTGGAGGCTTGGACAGAGGAGATAACCCTCCGAATCCTTGTCAAAGAGTAACCCAGGACTTTTGCACATCTGGGGATTCTATCCTAGACAGAGTTTCGGGCTCAGCTACCCTGCCCATGCATACGAGTCCGGCTGACGACTATCCCCCCAGACAGTAGGTATTGTCAAGGTAGCCTTAGTCTCTTGTCTTTTTAGGGCTCATACCCAGGTAAACCGGAAGGTTATTTCTGGTTCACCTTGAACGGACTTGGAAGGTAACCCTTGTGGAAAGTGTAGGAGGGCGGTTGGGTGATTCCTCCGCTTGTGCCTAAGAACCCCTCAAGGACGCCAAGTAACTGTTCATCGGCTTTCTTCGGGAAAGTATATATTTATAGCATGTTTTGATTGCATGAGACTCTAGGATCTTTTTAGTGTATGCTCTGTGGATCTTCTTGTGTTTAGTTGGCCTTAGGGTGTGATTTGTTAAAGTCTTAATTCTGGAGGACCAACTGCTTAGAAGGTCATGAAGGTTGAGAAACCTTCCTCCTCTCACACCACTGGAACCTCCACCTTTACACCAAAGGCGGAGATTAAGCACAGGTGGTTCTTTTGAACCAGTAGGAGTAAGTGAGGTTCTTGGTGAACCGAAATTGATAGCTAACCTCTTTGACTTTGACACAGTCGATATAGAAGAGTTGCAAGCTGACGAGTTTGCAAGAAATTATAATACCCCTTTGACTGATTTGAACGATCTAGTGATCGTGCAGGTTAGGCCTTTTAGCTCACCAGTACTAGGTGTACCTGTAGGTAGAGGCATGTCTTCTAAAGGAGAAATTGCATTTGTTTTCACCTCAACCCTTCCGGTTGAAGGGGTACTACCTCCCCCGGTTAGTACCCCTAGATCTAGTTTACCTTCCACACCCTTAACTCCAGCAAGTCGGGTGGTCCAACCACCGGTTTACTCAAACATAGGAAGTATGTCTAGTGATATGGCTACTGGGATTTCCAGTATACCTACAATTCCTTCTTCCTTCCCTTACACTACCCACAGTGGTACGGTGGGATCCTCGGCCTTTATCCAAGGATTCCCTTGGAATGGGGGGAACATACCCCCATCCAGTCCATACGTAGGTCCACCTCCTTCATATGTAGGAGTGCAGTTTGGGGGAAACACCTCTTATGGGAAAAGCTTCCAAACCCCTATTTCGATCCGATACACGAGCTCTCCCTTCTCTTTGTTCAGTGGAGGGATACCTGCTACAGTCTTTCAGACCCCAGCTTCTATGGGGATGGCCCGAACAACTTACACTACACCTCCCACCCAAAATTCGGTGGCCTACAGATGGAATCCATTCCAAATCAACCTTTCCACTTCACAACCGATGTCAGGGGGCAACCCCACTTTTACTTATGGGCATGTGGGGGAAAGTCCCTCTAATACCCAAGTTAGCACATCTAGTACATCGGTTAGGCCAAAAATTCCCTTTCTGGCAACTTTGAACTTGCCATACTTATCGAAATTGATGAATGATCCGGTGAGGCATGACCCCACGTGGACACCTGTTCCCACCAAGTTACCCTCGGACATCCCTAAGTTCGAAGGTAAAGCTGGTGAAGATCCTGGGGCACATGCCACCACCTTCCACTTATGGTGTTCTTCCAATTCATTGAATGAGGATTCAGTGAGATTGAGGTTGTTCCAGAGGACTTTGATGGGAATTGCAGCAAAATGGTACATTGAGCTACCTTCTGCTGCTTTTAGCAGCTTCTGGGACTTGGCTACTGCTTTCCTTAGCCACTTTCAGCTTCTGGTTCATTACGATTTTGGAACGGACTTGTTGTCTACCTTTAGACAAAACAAGGAAACCCACATCTTGGACCACATCCAAGAGTGGAGGAGGCGAAAGAGCCTTATCAAAGCCACCATCCCTCCTAAGTTTCTATTAGAATGGTTCCTTAAATCATTATTTCCCTATATATCTAAGGATGTTTCCACATCAGGAGTGACTAGTGAGGAAGAAGCCATACTCAGGGCCCAACAGTTGGACTTGATTTATTCACAGTCTGGGATCTTATACAAGGTCATCCCTGAGGCATCAAGGCCTTCTCATGAGGCCGCGAAACCCAAGCCTGGACCCCATGCCGATGGTGTGGTTGGGTCCGTCAGTTCTCCCACTGTAGAGTCTTTGACAAAACAACTTCACCAATTGTCTGTCAAACAGTCTACAGTAGAGGAAGCGAAGGATGCCCCCTCTCCCCAAACTGCAAATGTTTTTGCTTAAACTTCTCAAAAGGGCAATCAGCAGTCCAGCGGTAAGAAGAAGAAGGGAAAAAAAGGAGAGGGAAACCAAAACCAAAACAAGCCTAATCCCGCAAACAATGCTGATGGGGGAAAAAAGATAAAAAGAAAGTCAATTTTCCTTGTAAGTTGTGCCAAGGAGACCATTTGACCCACCTTTGTCCCCTCATGGAACAAGCTCAGAAGCTGTTAAAAACTAAACTAACGGCTGTCCTGAAGGATCCTTTTCCCCAAGGACAGAATTCTGCGTCAGCTTCTACTGTAGCAGGGGGTAGTCAAACTACTCCTGACCCTAATTATATCAACATGGTCAGATCATCAACTTTGTTGCAAACCAGGAATAAGAACTATGAGAAAGAGACTCCATAGACGGGTAAAGCTGTAGGTGAACCTTCCAACCCGCTCACTATAGAGAAACCATTGGAAATAATGCCAAAGATACCCAAAGGTGTATTTAAGAAGACTTTGCATAATCCCAATAGGGCTGCTTCCAACTACTCAATGGTTGAAGACCTATCTCAAACCCCATGTGCAATGTCAGCTTTGGAGGTGCTTCAGAGTTGTCCCGCTCAACGGGATGCCCCCTTAGCGGCTCTAGGTAGCATGGACTCTTCGAGTCTCACGGCGAAGTTTCATTTGTCTGATGTCAAAATTCACCTCCCATACCATGTATCCCTGTCCATAGATGTTGTCCATGGTGGTAAGACCCTTTGGACGAGCTATTGTTGATTAGGGAGCCTCTACATGTGTCATGTCCCTGGCCTGCTAGAAAGCTCTTGGATCCCTAGAGCTGGTCCCATCAACCACTTTACTTACTGCTTTTGATGGAAGGTCTTTCTATCGACATGGTATCTTGCCAGCTTTCGAGATTAAGTTGGCAGGCAAAGCGGTGTCTGTTGAAGTTGAAGTGATTGATGCTCCCTTGGACTATAATTTGCTCTTGGGTAGGAATTGGACTTATGCAATGCCTATTGTTGCATCGGCTGTTCTTTGTGTTGTGGTTTTTCCACATGAGGGCAAGTTGGTTACTGTTGACCAACTTGATTTTACTCGAAAGGGCCGTTTAGAGTCTAAATATTCCAATGTACCATTGGTTGATCAGGCCAAGCCTATTTAGAGCTTGGGGGATGGATTGTACACATATTTGATGGGCACATTTGATATCCCAGCCCCGGTTAACTATATCGGTTCCACTAGTGTGGGGAAGTCCATCGCTTCAGTGGTGGATAGGACTGATCCTTGGGTTCTCCCAACCCCCCAAGAACCGGAAGTGCCCTTATCAGTAGCGGAAGTGGCATATAAAGCTATTACCCAAGCCACTGTTGATCCCATTCCAGATCCTCTTATAGTCTCGGATGATCTGGAAGAATTCTATTTTCCTGCATGGGCAAAAAACTCTTTACATTCCATAGATTGCTTAGAAACTGTTTTACCTTCCGATGACAACCCTTTTCCTAGGGAAGGAGTGTTTGCTGAGGGGAATATGGCAAACATTTCCGCTACTATACCTATCAATATCTCCGTCAAACCAGATGTCGTGGAAAACATCTTTATAGATGCAAACTGCTCTCCGAAGGAGATTGCTATCTACACTGCCCTTTTCAAGGAATTCCGCGATATCTTTGCCTGGTCATATGAGGAGATGCCAGGAATAGATCCATCTATTGTCCAACATGAAATCCGTACCTACCCTGATGCCAAACTAGTTCGACAGAAATTACATCTCGTGAACCCACGTAAAGCAGGTTTTATATATCCTATTGCTTTGACTGAGTGGGTGCCCAACCCAGTTCCTGTTGATAAAAAGCAAGGGACTATTCGTGTCTGTACTGAATTTCGAGATCTTAACAAAGCTTGTCCCAAGGACAACTACCCCACACCATTCATTGATCAGATCATAGATGCTTGTGCGGGGAGTGAAGTCTTTTCGTTTATGGATGGTTTTTCCGGCTATAATCAAATCCAAATCAAACCAGAAGACTAGCATAAAACTGCTTTGATTTTCCCTTGGGGTACATTCGCTTATAGGAAAATTCCCTTTGGATTGAAAAATGCAGGGGCAACCTTTCAACGAGCCATGAAATTTGCTTTTCACGATATAAAAGCCATTGTCGAACCTTACCTAGATGATCTGCCTGCACATTCTCGCAAGAGGATCCAACATCCAGATCATTTACGGTTGATCTTTGAAAGATGCAGATATTATAAAATTCGCTTGAATCCCCACAAGTGTGTTTTCAGCGTCGAGTCAGGGCGGTTACTCAGATTCATTGTGTCCAGTAGAGGCATTCAGGTGGATCCACTAAAAGTTGAGGCCATTGTAAATCTGCCTCCTCCTCGCAATATCAGGCAACTTCAGAGTCTACAAGGAAATTCTAACTTCCTTCAACGTTTTATCGTTAATTATGCCAAGATCACCAAAGGTTTCATGCGCCTGTTCAAGCAGGACACCCCATTTGTATGGGATGAAATAGCACAACTTTCGTTTGAGGCATTAAAGAAATCCTTGTTGTCAGCTCCTTTGTTACGCCCACCAGATTATTCTAGGGATTTCATATTGTATCTGGCCGCGTCAGAGTCGACCATTGGGGTAGTGCTAGTTCAGGAGGACGACAAGCTCGTCGAGCATGTTGTTTATTATCTTAGCCGTGCTTTGGTTGGGCCTGAGCTTAAGTACTCTCACGTCGAGAAGTTAGCCTTAGCGGCTGTTTATGCTGTACAGAGGTTACGGCACTACATATTACTAAGGACCACTACTGTAGTGGGGGATGTAAACCCTTTCCAATATGTTTTATCCCGACGCATTGTTGGGGGAAAATTCAACAAGTGGATAGTAATTCTCCAAGAGTTTGACTTGGTTTTCCAATCCGCTAAATCCAAAAAGTCCTTAGTGTTTGCTGAGCTTATAGTAGAGTTCCCTACGGAAGATGATGTAGTGATACAAGATGACTCATTCCCGGATGAGCACATCTTCCTTATATCCACCTCTGATCCTTGGTACGGAGATATTCTCATATATCTCTAGACTTCGAAGTATCTTGCCGCTTACTCTAGGGAAGACCGACGTAAGTTAAGAATTCATGCTAAAAACTACTTCATTATAGGAGATACTTTATATCGACGAGGGGTAGATTTTGTCTTGCGTCGCTGCCTTACTCATGAGGAAGCGGAGATTGTCCTAAATGATTCTCACAGTGGAGCATGTGGGGGTCATTTATCTGGGTCAGCAATGGCCCAGAAAATCTTGCGTGCCGGTTATTTCTAGCCCTCAATATTTAAAGATTGTGTGGAAGCAGTAAAGCGTTGTCATCCGTGTCAGCTATATACCAGAAAAATGTGGTCACATCCTGCTCCCTTATTTCCCGTTGTCTCGGTAGGCCCCTTCATGAAGTGGGGGATTGATTATATGTCATGCAACCCAGCCTCGGCTGGGGGGCACAAATACATCATTGTCACTGTGGACTATTTCAAAAAATGGGCAAAGGCAATGCCTACTTTTAAAGCCGATGGGGAAACATCGGCTTTCTTTGTTTTCAATCAGATTATTGCTAGGTTTGGTATTACAAAGGTGATTGTCACTGAACATGGCAGTCATTTCCAAAATAACATGATGACAGAATTGACCACCATGCTCGGATTTCGACAAGAACATTCTTCTCCATACTATCCACAAGCAAATGGTCAGGTTGAGGCTGTAAACAAGACTTTAAAGACCATTCTTAAACGTACTATTGATGCAGCCCACTCGAATTGGCACATCATGTTATACCCTGCTCTTTGGGATTATCGAACCAATGTCAAAATTGCTACGGGTTTTTCCCCCTTCCGACTCGTTCACGGGGTGGAAGCTATTACACCAATTGAATGCGAAATCCCATCCTTGCAGATAGCTATTCATGTGCTACCTGATATGACTGAGCTTGAAGAACGGTTGTTACACTTATAGCACCTTGATGAAAATCGTAGAGATGCGCTGACTGCGAACCAGGCTCACAAAAATAAGGTTAAAGCTCAATATGATAAATCGGTCAAGCCTAGGATTTTCTCTGAAGGGGAACTTGCCTTGCTCTGGGGCCAAGATAAAGAACCTCTGGGGGCAGGAAAATTCAAGGCCATGTGGTTAGGACCCTATGTCGTGTCTAAAGTATTGAGTAAAGGCGCATATGAATTAGTTGATTATGATGGGAATAAGCTGCCCGAGCCTAGAAATGGGCTCTACTTGAAGAAGTACTACGCTTAGGCTTAACACTTTTTCTTGTATATTAGTGTATGTATTTTATGTACATCAGGTTGTCAGTTTTGTTTTTTATACTATCTGCTGGTTGTTGCAGATGTCTTCCGAAATGTATGTAGGTTTCGCTGATGGCACCAGCCGTCACACTTGTAACCTAGCTTCGGCAGCATGGGTTATTTATTCTCCCACAGGACAGCTTGTTGCTGCGGGAGGCGCTTGCCTAGGTCTTGCTTCTAATAATGTTGCTGAATATAGGGCGGTTATTGAGCTTTTATGGGACGCATTGTCACGTGGTATTACCCAGCTTGAAGTTCATTTGGATTCCCAGTTGGTTGTTTCCCATCTCAATCGAGCTTATCAGGTAAGAAACCTTACATTGTTACGTCAGTTCATGCGAATTTGTTCATTGGAAAGGTATTTTGAAGTTATTACTTTTAATCATATTCCAAGAAACCAAAATTCTTTGTCTGATGCATATGCTAATTACATTTTAGATTGGCATCTCACACATAATTCATAAAATATACAGCACATATATAAAAATAAAAATAAAAACACTTGTAAATAAGCTGACAACCAAAAACACACATATATATATGTAAATATATGTTCATACATAAGATAGGTCAAGTCTGATCCGCAGATCCCAAAATATACAAAATATACAAAATATATGGATCATCATCCATCAAAATTCCTAGAGCTATGCCTGCCCGCCATGACCACTAGGACCTCCTTGGTCCCCGTGACCTCTATGCCCCCTGGGTTCCTCAGCCTCTTCAGCCTCGGCAGCCTCTACCGCATCTCTATATACCACTACTGCTCTGGCTACCTGTCTGAAAAGACGTAGCCAGGCCGGTGGTACCCCAACTACGAACTCATGCATAGCTGTAGGGAGATGCTCGATCCGTATAGTAGGTACTCGCTCAGTCAGCCTGGTTAGCTTCATCTCAAGTACTCTGATCAATCTGGGGTCTCCCCCTACAACAGGACGTACGAAGGTATGTGGGTGCCCTGCAGGGCGGACTGGTCCAATATCTGCATTTTGACACATGAGTAGGATTATACTTGTACATATGTATATATCTTATCATTAGAAAATTCATAAAAATTTGATAATGACAAAAAATTAAAAATGACTTACCCATCTCTCCGGACTAGGTCAGGATCACCTCGGAAATCTAATCCTGCGTATGGAAACTATTCCAATGCTGGAACCTGCCGTTCCCACCATGTATAAAAGTCGTCATCGTACATTCTATGTACCACATCTCCCCCTCCTTACCGGAGGAAGATATCTCCCCACCTGCTTAGCCTTGGCTGACGGGGATGTTGGACCTGTAAGGGCACAACAGGGCTCATAGCTGGCACCCTCTCAAAGAAGAATGCTACCAATATACTGGCATAACTGAAGTTCTTCCGTCTCCCCCTCCTACAGTCGGATAATTGCCTCTTCATAATGGGGGCACTTCCCGAGCACCAGTCATGGAGTGTGCCTCTAAAGCAGTCCACCGCCACTCTCATCTGAGTCCGAGTGGCCATATGCAACCCTGCTGACCCTGAAAGTCTGACAATGGTACTGGCTAATACTTGCAATGGAAAATCCTGAATGTCTATGATGAGAACGCTGCTACCCTTCTTTTGAGTACCAGGCGTGCAGAATACATCGACAAAGTTCTGGACACTCAAGGGGTCTCCACCCCTGCCAGTGCCCTCCAGGTTCACCGGTGCTCCCCGATGTGATAACCCTGTAATAAAATAGATGTCCTCTACGGTCAGCTCCAAAGTCTCACCTTGGATGTTGAACATCCCCAGGTCATGGTCCCAATAACTAACCAAGAACTCTAATATGCGGACATTAGCCCACATGGGTGATGTGCAGAAGAACTTGAGCAGCCCACTATTCCGCAATGCTTGGATAGTAGGCGGGGTTTGGAGAGCCGCTTGGTCCATCATCTTATGTTCCCTCTCCCTCCACTCTAGCACCATATTTTCCTGACAAAAAACATAGATTTTGATTCAGTGTTTCATCATCAAAATTTAAAAATTTGACCTATTTTGAAATCTTTTATTCATTACGCAGCATGCGCGACTGTCCATTGGGACATGTCGCGAGTTATTTGCGACTTCCCTATGCAGAAACTCACGCATGAAACGCGTATTTGTGGCTTTCATGCATAGCAACCCGCAAATACATTTTATCATCTTTTATGTTGATGAAATAAACTGAATTGACCATGAATTTTAAAATTTGTTTGGATGAAAATGAAGAGCTCAGGGTGTAGATTTACCTGAAGCTGTCGAATCTGAATTCCAGCAGTCCAATTGTCCACAACAAGCAATCAAAGATAGAGGGTAAACTTTCCTTTTTGGTTCATAAAGTGCAAATGGTAAGAAATGTTTTATTTTTGAAACTATTTATAGAACAAATATTTCGTAAAGTGGGTTTTCTTCTATAGTTTGAAACGCCAATTGACTAATACCATCCCTTTTGTGCCTTGGAATAGGTTTACCAACTTTTTCAAAGTGTTGATGTTTCTATAGGGTGGTTTTTCTCTTTCCAACACATGTTGGCATCTTATCACTCCACATTAACCTTAGTATTCAACATTTTGCCATGGACTATGGTATTTTAAGCCATTAGTCCCTTGTCTCTACCATTTTTCTTCCATGGCTAGGATCCCTTTTTAATGAGTATCATCCTTATATGCCATTGCCATCCTTTGGTACTCATTCCGTCACTGTTTCAGGCCCAGGGGTTTCCTCATAGATATTTTTCACGCCAAATAGAGCTTCTTATGAATCTCTCTTTACAAGCTATCCCTTTATAGGACTCCCCGACCTTATGGAGTTTCTTTAGGCCCAGGTCTGACTCCTTAAAAATAGACTTGACTGCTGAGTTATCTCATCCGTTCAAGCTTGTTAAGAATATGTGAATGGGAATCCGCATTGGTGGTAGGTTATCTCTTTCTCGGAC
Source organism: Pseudotsuga menziesii (assembly GCA_001517045.1). Taxonomy (NCBI): domain Eukaryota; kingdom Viridiplantae; phylum Streptophyta; class Pinopsida; order Pinales; family Pinaceae; genus Pseudotsuga; species Pseudotsuga menziesii. The sequence continues at coordinate 13,218 of LPNX010249340.1, read as the reverse complement.
AATGCGGAATAATACGAGAAAGGATCACTCTCTTTTCTTCGGAATTGAGAAGAGTATTCTCAGGTATAGGTTTATCACTTTTCCGGACCTGAGGGACTAAATTGGATGGAAAAGGAACACTCGGTATGAGCTTAGTTTTGTCTTTTTCATGCTCTGGACCTAAACATGAAAAATATTCCGAGTGTACTTTGTGTCTTTGTCATGCTCGTTAAACACTTAAGAACAAAGCACGGAGTTTATTGTTGTAAGCCCCATTTCTTGTAACCAAATGGATCTTTCCGAGTGACCTTGCTTTCCTTCACACTCATAAAACTCAAGCTATTTTATGTTGTTATTGAAGGAGCGTTGGGTAGGTGGTAATTTAACCTTTTTCGGACCTTCCCGACTAAGTACGAAAAAGGTTCACCTTTTCTTCTTCGGAAGTTAAGAGAGTTCTTTTGTGGTTTGTTTTACACTTTTTCGGCCTCAAGAGACTAAATTGGACGAAAAAGGACCCCCCTGGAGTCTTCTTTGGAGTTTTCAGACTCTCTAAATGTGAAAACACCGAATGAGCATGTACTAGTTCGGGCTCATTAAATCCACGAATCAGTGACACCATCAAGCATTATTTTCCCATCTCTTCAAGCTTGTTAAAAAATGAAGAGGGAACCGAGTTGGCTTTCCTGGACTCGTTAAAACTTAATAGGGAAGGAAAGGAAGAAGTTTTCTCTTGTTTTCAGTAATGGCAGCATGTCATCCTTGAACATAGCACTCTTTGCCTTCCGATATCCATGTTTCAGTGTACATCTGTGTTCAGCTATCACTTCGAGTTTTCTGACTCCTCCTCTTGTCCATTATACCTGGGGAATCTGATCATGTCTCCTACATGACAGATAAGTCTAGTTGTTTTATCTATCTATTATACGCTGCCTTGGGTCATCTTTGTGTCGTGCTAACTGTTCAAGGATTCTTCCCTATGTCTGATCTATAGCCTGATCCTCTCATTGTTATATCTGTTATCCATTTACTTGTGTCTATCTTCTTTTGCCCAGTTCCTAGTCACTCTTGTGATCCGTTGGAGGATCTATTGCCTTCCCTATCACAGTATGGTTCCATTTCAGCACTTCCTGATGATGATGACCTAGAGTTTTGATGATAGTACCTCAGTATTCACTTTCATTATTGGTGAACTCCTTTGCTTCAGTTGTCAATTATCAGCTTACCCTTATTCACATGGCTTGGATTGTACTTGTTTCTTTGGGATCTTGTATGAAGACCTTAGTTCCTCACTTATGAACTAAGTTGCGCAAGATTATGTTCCATTTCTATATCCAGCTTCCAGATCTTTGAAGACTCATCATTATTGTGTTATGGCTTCGATCCACCTTTGTACTATACATGGTATTTACCCATATCATATGATGTACTCAAATATTGTAAAGGAGCTAGTGTTCCAGTAAATTGAACATAGCATCCTCAGATGTAAATTTGTATATGACGTTACTATGTATTTGTTTCAGGTACTCCTTCTGCTCCACTGGATTTCTGAGTTTCTCCAGAGTTAATATTATAATGTATTTCGGCCATCATTCCCCTCTGACTTCACACATTAGGGGGCATCTGTTATACACCTAAATGGCACCTCTCCGTCCGAGTGCTGATATCCCTCATGTCGGCACACAAAAGGACACTTATGGATTGAGGTTGCCCATATTCACTATACCTTGGCTTATGATGACGTACATTCCCTTTATACCCAGCTGGTTACTTTTCCATTTTGCCATGTTGAGTTGTATTCGCGACTCTCTATATTGACAACTCGCGCATCATTCACGAGTCTCCTTCACAGCAAGTCGTGAATCCTTTTATTCGCGGGTTGCTCTTCTATATAGGCGCGAATCATCCATGGGTTTCTCTACTACAGACCCGCGAATGTTTTCCTCAACATTAAAACATAAAACCATGCGCTAATTGGAGATTAGTTTACTTATTTAACTTAATCTTCTTAACTGCTATAACCTCCCTAACCTTCGAGAACTGCCTCATTTCATCCATATAAATAGAGACCTTGGGGAGGGTGTTTGGTAGTCATACTTGGAGAGCAGAGTTATGCTAGTGGATTTGCTACAGAAATATTTGGAGCAGAGAAACTCAGAGTCCTTTGGTGACAGAGGAGTCCTTGTCTCAGACATTGGGTTGTAACCTAAACTCTTTCCATTATTGTTAATAAAGAGATTACTTCTTCCATATGTGTTTTATGTCTTGTGGATTGGTAAATTTCTACATTTTAATATGATATATGATTTTCCTAACCTGCATATATATACATGAATCATCTTGTACTGGGAAGAGTGTTTATTAACAGGTGAAGGAGGAACTATCCTGGAGACTTTGGAAGTGGATCAAAGAGGAAGAAGATAGCAAGGATCAACCTTCGTTTAATACAAGTAAGTCCTTCTACTTTACTATTTCCTATTCTATACTTCATAAGTCAAATTGTCTGCAAGAGTCTGAGTATGTTGGTAACCCCCAGACCTAGGTTATTAGGTGTATTATCCTGTACAACATCCCCCGTCTCGGTGGCCAGCCTCCTCTATTTTAAGAGTTCAGAGGAAGGATAAGTAACGGATTTTTATTGTTGTTACAACCCTATGCTAAACTGAATCATGCCATCCCGCCAAGTCATGGCCCAAGCATTGTTACCATGACATTCCAGATACCCGAAGCGTTGCAACCAACTCCACACACATGTGCCGACTCACAAAATGTTGCAATGACTTGAAACTGGGCTATGCCACATAATGTAACCATTTGATTCCATTACAAAAGTTACAAATGTCGCAGCGTATGAGGTCTTCGCCATATACCTGGTCCACCGTCGCAACATACAAAGGTCGCAGCATATGGGTAACCTCCATGAATCATTCGATGTTTGACTTTGACGGTTCGCAAGCTGCATGTCCCATACATAACTGTGCACCCATGCGATAAGATACGCACCATCTGCGTGGCATGCGATAACTACGCGGCTCATACATAGACTGTGTGACTCACGTACAACTGCGCGACTCATGTGATAATTGCGCTGCGCGGTTCCTGCGCAAAGTGCGCACTATGCGATAACTGTGCACCATGCTATAACTGCGCGTGCTGTGCATATAATGTTTAGCATATGAGTTAAAACCATAGATTAATAAACCTTGTACCATATTGGATCAGTGTAATTTAAAGATGAGTAATCCATCGGATCATTAGTGGGTTTCCCCAAAGCTTTGTTGTTCCTTTTTCGCACAAGTGTGTTTACTTCATGCAATGTTTGATTTACTTCTCTTAAGTATACTTTTTATGTAGGTGTTTTAGTGTGTTGTCTTTAAATTACAAATTTGTTTTATTAGTAGATAGTTTCTCAAAAACACATAATTTTTTTTTTTGTACTGTAAGAACCCGAGGGACTAATCCTTGTGTGAAGCAGGACCTACCAACCAAGGACATGGACTCAAAGGTGCTCATTAGTATGAGAGAACTTTCTCAACTCCTAGAAATAGCTAGGATCTCTATCTCTACCTCTCAAGAAGAGAAGCTCTTGAGAGCAGTTGAGAGATTATCATTCACTCCTGAAATGACAAACAAACCAATATCCCAAGAACTACAAAAATATTTTCTTTGTGAGACTGCGAAAGAAGCTGATACATTGGAGATTACATCCAAAAGAGAGAAACCATAAATTAAAGAGTTCTCCACATGCAAGCTAATAGATCCATCATGTGCTCAAACAACTGCTCAATTAAAAGAAGAGGATCTATATGACATAGTGAAGGAAGGTGAGTACCAAGACTACATCGAAAGATGGTTTTAGGAGGTAACTCAACCACAATACCATTCCTTCATTCGACACATATTGATGCAAATAAAAGTAAGTTGGTTGAACTTCCACATTCAGGTAAACACCGCAACAATATTTTCATATGTGGGTAAAGGTACAATTCTCATTTTTCTTCGCACTTGGTTTCATTGGGAAAGCTCATATACTTGAATAAACATGTTTTCTTTCTTCTTAAGGTAGGGAAATATGTATATAAATAAAATGTTGCAATCTTAGTTTAGGGAATAGTGCAACTTTGTTTTTGTTTTCTTTTTCAAATAAAAGAAATAAGAAAAAGATCATGTTAATGACTAAACCAAAACAATTTTACATCATTATTCATTTTCATACATGCATATTTCTTATTATACCAATTACTTAAGACCAACATTAAACATCATGGGGATTTTTCATAGATTAAGGTCCATCTGAAACATAGAGGTCACTCGTACATCCTAGATTCTTTATCAGGGCATGTTATTTAAGCATCTTTACCATAAGGTAGCATAAGGGTGAATGAAATTCCTAGTTTGTGGGAAACACTAGTTTGTGGGAAACACTACTTTAATTCTATATGAAAGAGACAAATTTTGGGACAAGAGACACATTTCATTCATTATATTATGGCTTTGTCCACTTTACTCTTAATACATCGATCGTGTGTATCTTTGATTCAGTAGATTCCTCTTGCAGCCTTTATTTTTCCATGATAATAAAAGAAGAGAAGACTAGCTGTCCTCCAATCCATATACCATCCCACCCTATAGCATGGTTTTCAGAGCTTCTCCCCCACCACTCCATAGGCAAAATCATTTTGCTGAATATCTATAGGAAATGGAAACATTGGGATAAGAGCCTCTGATAGAAAATGGGTTTAAGAGATTAACTCGACACGGTACTGAACAGGCTCGCTGGCAGCGGGTACTAGCATGTGGTATGACCAGGTAAACCCGATGGATTACTGAACAGGCTGGACTTAAAGAGGGGAATCTTTCTGGGGAGGACATCTTGTTAAAGAGAGAGAGAAAAAAAATCTAAAAAAGAGAGAAAAAAATATGAAAATTCCTTTTTGATAATAAAGGTTGTTGTGGGTCTACTGGAGGACGGTATGCATGGTTGATATAGAGAAAATGAATTCCATCAATCTGCCATTTGAGAATGTTTGTAAGTTGCACTTAAGACCCTGTTGTATAAATTCATACCAAAGCTACGATATCACTATCCTAGAAGTGGGACCCATAAAATTAAGAGTCTAATGAACTTGAAATGAAAACTTTGTCCATAATTACTTGAATAATGATAAACCTTTGAGAAGTAGCAGGGATGACTAGTTTCCTATAGGATTTACTGACTATCTATATCCTCATGTTTTCCATTTTAACCTAGTATTAATTCATTCATGGAACAAGGAGATGCCATACCTTCGTTCTGGGGGAGGGAGTCTCAATTTATATGGTCTTCATAAGCATGAATTATTACTAGTAGCAGAATTGTATGTATTAAGAAATCTTAAATAATACGAAGTTGTTTTGAGTATCTAATAACATAAATTTCTTTTCTTAGTTGTAGTTTTCATGTAATAATAAATGTGCCTTCATTTTGCTGAACGATTGCCTATATACTATTAAGGATCAAGTAGAGTTTTTGAATAAATGAAATACCACTTTCGATTCATTCATGGCATGAGGGTGTGCCATACCTTTAGTCTGGGGGTATGTTGGGCCTCAAAATTATCTTTTATGATGGCTTTATTTACAGCAATTTCCTGACCTATTTATTGAAATCTAATACATCTATCTTTGATTTGTCTATCTTTTACTCTGTTTTCATCAATTATAACCAATAAATATAAAGGAAGCCTAATTCATCATTTTGATGTATTATTGCATTTAGTGTACATTTTGGCATTCCATTCAGGCTCTTCTTTCAGTCCTAAGTTCCACACTAGGTTTGATGGAATGTTTATTATTAGGTTCTTGGGTTGTTTTATCCTTTCCTTTTATTCCCCGCCGATCCCGTGAATACCTGTACATGCGAAAACCATGACTGATGATGAACTTTGATGAACTTTGAGCTCTGGTTCAAAATTAAATAAAAAGAAAGTAAAAAAAATTATTAAAAATGGAAATTAAATAAAGATAATAGAAAATTATTACAAAAAATGGAAATTAAATAAAGTTAATAAAAAGGTAGGAATTAATAAAAAAAATATAAAATAGGAATTTAATATTAGAACCACCCATAAAGTGGATTTTAATAAAATTATTAAGAACCACATGTCACTTGCTTAAATCATTTTAAAAGTGAGTTCATATACCATTCTTATTACCATGAATGCTTATTTATATATGAATGTGAGTTCATATACCTTGAATTCTTATTACCATATGTATATCACTTTTATATACGATATGATATATATATATATATATATATATATATATATATATATTCTAAATGCATAATCCATTTTCTTAAAACTTCATGTTTTTAACAGATCGTATGTTTTGTGCAGGCTGTAAATAATACTTACAAGCCGTAAAGGATGAACTTCTGCTGTGAAGGAGAGGAGCACGCCCAACCATAATTAAACCAAGATTTCATCCAATTAAACCCAGCGAATAAAATTCAGCCATGAATTAAGCTCATCATCCATCTCACTGTCCAACTTGCTGTCAAATTCTCCATCCATCTCATCAAACAGACTACGCGCTATTAATAATCAAATCTCAGGCATTAAATGTTGGAATAATTTGCAAACCATTTTATTTTCCATGCACCCAGGTGATCGCATGATCAACAGTCTAGAAGGATAGCTGCTGCGTTTATTTCGTCGAACACCAAACTGCTTACTGCCCACATTTTTAGCGAATGGAGCGCTCTTGTTCCAGAAGATCCACTGTTCATGTTGATGAAGGAGTTCTTGTTGTAAAGACTCATCCCTGTGTACTCCTTGTTACCCAACACGTAGCCATCATGCACGCTGGAGAAGATCCATTCACGATTAAGGAGGAGCAGGCATGTTACACCATGCCACGATCACATTGAAGAGAACCAATGTGCACTGAAGAAGGAAGAGTGCTATGTGTTGGCATGTGCTCAATTGTTTATAACAATGATTGGCTATTATAGGAGCAGTCAACCACTAAAAGGGTCGACTTTCTCACACTTCTCAATGCTATACATACCAACCTCTTCCTAAGGGCTGGGTAGCTAGTAGCTGACGTGTAAAAAATATCTAAAATTCTACTCAGATTTAATAAAACTTTATGTTCAGCTGTGTATGCATGTTCCAGTCTTCTGTGAAGTAATTCATTGACGTATACTACCCTTTGATTGCTGAGAAGGGCCCCTCAACAACCAGAGGTTCCAGTTGTACATATTTAGCATTTATCTTTTGTTTTTGCAGATAGGTAATTTGTTTTTTATGTCTATATATTTAGTTTTCATGTCAATGATTTTTGCTATTGATAAACTGTAATTTTCTTGAGTTTTTATGCAATTTTCCATGGGGTCAGCCATTCGTCCCTCTGTTTAGATTGTCTTTTCAGCCTTCTGTTTGTCTCTCTATGCATACTTTTTTTCAGCCTTCTGTCCGCACCTTAATCCAGTCTATATTTTAGCCTTTAATTCGAATTTAGATAGACTTTTATAAAATTTTCATTCATTTCCAGAATTTCTAATATTACATTTTGTGTAGAAATAATTAGCTAGGGTATAGGTTAATTTTCAATCATTTTATTGTGTTTTGTAGTTAGTGAGGATTCAAATCCATCTTCAACATTTCATATTCAGTTTTATATTAATGCCTAAGATTAATTATTTCAGTTTTAGTTCAAAATATAAATGAGTATACATGTTTTCTTCTTTTATATGTTAATTTTGTATAGTATTAAAAAAATAATTTGAATTTCTTTATAATTATTTTTTAATGTGGGTTAAAATGTTTCTTTATAGTTAAATTTATTTTATACAAGTGAGAATTTATATAACTGTGCTATATTTTTGTATTTAATATGTGTATTGTATTTATTTTGTATTTTGAATTTCTTTCATTTATATTTTGTTGTTAAATTGCTTAATGTGTTATTTTATGATAAATTTGTTTTAGGTTAATCTAGTTTATTTCCACTATTTTGTGTAAGTTTTAGTTTAGTTTAGTTTATGAAGTTATTTTGCTTTAGTTTAATTTTATTTTTAGTATGAGTCCTATTTTCTAATTTATTTTATTTTGAGAATAGTTTAGTCTACTTTATTTTTATCCTCAACTTTAGTTTAGTTTTGTACCTGTATGAATTTAATCAATTTTTGCACGATAGATTTGTAAGTTTTAGTTTAGTTTAGTTTATGAAATTATTTTGGTTTAGTTTAATTTTATTTTTAGTATGAGTCCTATTTTCTAATTTATTTTATTTTGAGAATAGTTTAGTCTACTTTATTTTTATCCTCAACTTTAGTTTAGTTTTGTACCTGTATGAATTTAATCAATTTTTGCACGATAGATTTTTAGCATTAGGAATCGGGTTTGGTTTCTTTTCATTTTTTCCTTTTAGATACATTAGTTTTTAGTACTTTTAATGTTTTATCTTGAAAGTTCTCATAGCTTAATTTTACTTCTTAAATTCATAGATTAGTTGCTCATCATGTTAGATTTGTTAAAATAGTTTGCTTACATTAGTTTATGATTCCTCACAAAGTATTTGTTTACACTTGGTCCTTAGATTAATGTTTCAATTTGCTTTATACAATTTCATAAGTTCGATAATCAGAGTAGGATAGTTGGCTAGTTTGCTCTCTTGAAAATATAGAGTAGCATAATTTCCTGTTTTATAGTAATTAATTTCATATTTGATTTTGTAATTAATTTCAGTATTAGCTTTCATACTTAATCAGTTAATTCTCACCCTTGCATAAGCATATAGTTCATGCATTCATAAAATAGTTTAGTTGATTTCTTGCATGTTCTGAATAGTTAAATTTACTTTCATTACATTAGATTGCTTTTGGACCAAGTGACCGTTTTCCTAGATTAGTTGTTGCAATTTCATTTCATATAATACATTAGTGTAGAATTTGACTAATTTGAATCTAAGTTGTTAATTGGCTTCCTACCTTTATAAAATAGATTAGATTAAATTTGAATTTATAGTTACTTTTCAAGTTCTTAGTTAATTTCCTTTTTTCATAGATAGATTAAATTCTTGCATTTAACTCATGATAGTCATGCATGTATATTAAAATCATATAGTTGCATGTTAGCGCATCTGCATATTGAGTTAACTTAGGTTAGTTCAAGGCTTCAATTCTACACATTTAGTGATTGCATCTCACAATCTCCCTTCCCGGGTTGACAATCAACTGTTGAATTAAATAATGCATATTTTTCTCAACAAAGTGACTTCCCTGATCTCTCATCAATATATTTGGACAACCAAAATGAGTGACAACACTGTCAAATAGAAACCTTGTTGTAGTCGTAGCAGTGCAATCCGTGAATGGTGCACATTCTGCCCACCTCGTCAAATAATATGTTGCTATAATGATATATCATGCACCAATTCTATTTCCTAGTGGGTTGATTGGTCACACAAAATCCACTTCCCATTTATCAAATGGTTGCAGAGTTACCTAAGGTACCAATGAAATCTCATCCATTTGTGATGGCTTCCCAGTTCTTTGGAAAACATCACACGTCCACGCATATTTTGTTGCATATCCATTAAGAGTGGGCCACCATAATCTTACGTAGAGTACCTTCCTGGAAATTGTACAACCTCTACAGTATCGAGGTGCAACTCCCACATGTGCTTCCACCAAGAACCTCTCCTACTCATGCAGTAGGACAAATCATTGTATTATCTCATCAGGTCCCATCTGATATAGTTATCCAACAATCAACTAGAAATCCATGGCTTGAAGAACCAAGTGCTTCTTCTGATTTGGAGTGATCCCTTCTGGTGTTGTTCCTATCGCCAAAAACTTAACTATCTTCTCATATTAGTCATTGACCATTCCAACCCGGAATAGTTGCGCATCAGGTAATCCATCTTCAATGTTCGTTGGTTCTTCACCTATCTCATTTCGCAACAAATGGTCAGATCCTACATTCAAGCGGCCTGGCTTCACAATAATCTCGAAATCAAACTCTTCGAAGAGAAGTAGCCAATGACATATCTTCACCCCCAACACCGACTTATTTACCATGTATTTCAATATAGACTGATCAGTGAACATCTTGAAGTGACCTCCCAACAAATAGTGCCGAAAATTATGCAATGCATAAACTATTTCCCACCCTTATCTCTCCGTTGTGGTATAACGTTTCTCCGTAGATCCTAACTTGAGACTGGTAAAATAAATTAGGTGATCAATATATCCTTCTCCTGGTTGTGTCGACACCACTCTCAATGTGATTGACGATGCATAAACATGAAAATGCAATTCCTTCATCCAATCCAAAAAAACTAAGATTGGTGTTGTATCCATCTTTGTCTTGAAGGTGTTAAAGCCTCCTTGACAATTGTGACTCCATTCAAACTGTGCATCCTTTTTCAATGACTTCTCCATAGGTGTTGTTATCCCATCATGTCCTCTGATGAACTTGTGATAATATCCTATATGGACTAATGTCACTCTAATTTTCTTCAGATTCGTAAGTGGTGGAAATTTATGAATGAACACAATTTTGGGTGGATCAACCAACAAAAATTTCTTTCAGACAATGTGCCCCATAAACATTTGAAAAGGCACACAAAATATGTAGTTCTTTGAATTCAGTGTAATTTGATGTTGTCGACACCGCTTCGACATCAGTCGTAGATTTGCAACATGTTCCTTACCAAGTCACACACTGTCCAATCATCCATGTACATACCATAAAAAACGTTTGCATAAAATTTTTGAACGCAACTACTATGATCCCAGAAATTATCGCAGGCACATTCTTGAGTCCGAATGGCATCACTGTGTATTGAAAACATCCCCATTCAGTAAAAAAAGTTGTATTATGTTGATCCTCTTTCACAATATTGATTTGATGATAGCAAAAAAATCCATCCATGAATGAATAGATCTCTTGACCGCCTACTCCTTCCAATACTTTGTCAGTAAATGGTGTAAAAAATAGATCATGAAGACATGCATCGTTTAGCTTCTTGAGATCAACATAGATCCGCACCTCACATGTTTTCTTATTGTGTACCACCATAGGACTAATCCACTCTGATTCTTCAACTGGTTATATTATTCCAGTATCCAACATTCTACTGATTTTATCTTTTACTCTCTCTTTGTATCGCGGATTTAGGCGATATGGCCACTGCTTCACAGGATTTGCATCTGGCCTCAGTGGGATTTTCATTTCTCCCATATCTCCTAAGATACCCTTCATTTCGAAAAAATTGTCAGAAACAAGTCTTAAAACTCATGCAATAGATCCATAATCTTTTCCCTGGTTTCTTCATCCCAGTAGTCTCCAATATTCATGAATTTTGGTTCCTCCTTTGTTCCAATATTGACCTTTCGAATATTCAATGGTTGATTACCTTTATCTATCAATACCTATTCTTAGAGCTGATTTTACCACATGTTGTTGATCACACATTTATGGCCTTCCTTGTCCATCTACAAACTCTTTAGACCCCATGGACCAATATTATACCTTTGATGTTGCCAAGATCATCCCTAAAAACACCTATTATTGGTTGTACATGACTTTCAATTCCTTTCTCGTGTATATACATGAATATTGCCCTTAAATCCATGTACATCGAGATGTGTGCATAAATCCAAATAATTTTGGAGTTTTCCTTGATGTGGATCATAGTCACTTGTCTCTTAGCCTTCCATATGCCTTGAGATAGCTCATATTTGACCTTCCATTACCCCGTTGAAGCACTACATAAGGAACCCCTTGGATACATTGAAGAAGAGGAATTGAAGAGCAAGAGAACTATAGTCCATTGTTGTCATAGCTTGCTTGTACTTGAGTCTACATCCCTTTGTCCCTTGAAGCACTTTGTGTTCTTCCTAAAATTTTCTTTGTTTCTGAGCTTGCTATCAAGAGATGGAGGATTGAGGCGGTGGAGGCCCATGTTAGGAACCCATGTCAATCCTTCTCTTTACCGTGTTAGTATATTGTTGTTAGATGCATATGCCTTGTAAGTCGTCCCATAGTAATTGTTGATACATAGTTTGTGTTATTGCTGTTAGGCACATATGCTTTGTAAGACGCCTGTAGTGTTTGTTGATCCATAGTTTATATTGGCCCATGGTTTTGACCCATAGTATTGGAGCCTATTTTTAGTATATAAGTGTGTGGTGAGGCCAAGGAAGTCACCGTGAAGTTATTTTGTATTGAGCTTGCTCAAAGGAAGTTGCCCCCTCGAAGTTGCCTGCGATTAATATAAAAGTGATTTTGAGTTCTGTTGCTATATCGTGCATTTTGATTACTTGTTTACTGCAGGGTCTTCACATCTGGTATCAGAGCGCTTTCTTCGGCTCGTTGGGTGAAATTTCTGCCCAAATTTTTTTTCGCTTCTGTTGCAGGTTTGGATCTGGGAATAATCCCTATCCGCTTAAATATGGGAAGTACTTGGGCATAAGCCATAAAACTCATTGTGAGGAGTACCATAGGAACCCTGAGGTAGCTGGCCCATTGAGAGGACCTGCCAGCGAAAAGGGCAACGACCCCTACCTGATTGACTAGTTCCCACCCATGAGGTAAACCAAGAGCTGTCGTTTGTGGCCAAGCGGTTAACAGTTTTACCTGAGTCATGGAGTGAGGGGTACTACCCTGATATGCAAGCCGTCAGACAGCATTGGTGGCCAAGTGAATCCCTTGAACCGATAGGAAGCCGCACAAACATGGGGTCCATATCTATTTTTAGTTGCACAATCGCATATTTCCTTTGTCCAGAACTGTTGCCGGTTAGTTCTGCGCCGTTGTAGATCCATTTGTTGCTGATCACTTCCGCGCCGTTGCAGATTCCACTGTTTTCGATCACTTTCGTGCTGTTGCAGATCCCTTCCTGAAAAAAGGAGAGTATAAAATTCTGTTTTTCAGCCATATCTCCTTGGTTTCAACTCTTTTTTTCCTGAAACTTCACTGACACCTTTACAATTCAATTCTGCATATTTCATTCCTGAAGACCCTATCCCCAATTCCACTTCCCAAAACCCAAAACCCCACATTTGTCTATTTTTAGGGTTTACGATAACTCCTTCGATTTTCACCCAAACGCCTTAAAATTTTGCCACTGTATTCCTTTCCTCATTCAGCTTCTTTGTCCCTCTCTACCAAATTTTCTCATTCTTTCACCCCGCTCCTAAAATCCCCATTTTTTGCTTCCCTGTCCTTTCGACAGTGTCCAAAACTT
>LPNX010249339.1:392339-449029 GCA_001517045.1 Pseudotsuga menziesii | reverse complement strand
ATCAACCAGAATTAAATATGAACACTGTAGATGATGAACCATTGTACAATCGACCTCCTGACAGTCCTCGCTCTCCTTGTGTACATGAAGAAGATGAAACCCTCCAACAGGCGTTAGGAAATGAGCATCAGGATAAAATCACAGAATTTAAAGGAAGACTTAAACAATGTCTGTCTAGTACAGCGTTACTGGAAGAAGAAAATAAAAATTTCAGAAAAGAATTGTTAGACTGGATCGATAGATGGAAGAAGGCAAATATGAAAAATAATCAATACAAGAAATCCAAGAAATCGATATTAAATACAAACTAGTTGTTACTGGAGAGAATTGAAAAGCAAAATGTTAAAATCATAAAGCTGAAGGCTAAACTGGCCGAAGCCAGAAGGGTAGTCTCTCTTCATAATTAAGTTCTGTTCTTCTCTCTTACAGCGCAGCATATCAGGTGAAGTTAATTCGATTTCACATGCCTGTAAAATCGGAGATTTTACAGGCATGTATTTATAATTTTTAATGTTTCAGTTAACTATGTTAAACTCGTTTTAATATGCTGTGTTTAATGCAGGGAGTCTCATCATCAAGTTTTCTTCCAGAAGTGCAGAACGTGGTTATACAATGGCATGTGGATGTGGCTGATTCGTACCAAAGGGAATTTTATCAATGATCAGGCAGTTTATGTGATACCTCGACTCATGCTAGTCGATTTCTATTTCTAGTAATAGGTGTAAATAGATGCCTTTTTGGTTAGTTGTTCCTATAATGTGGCAAACAGTTTTTATTGCCAAACCAACTTTTAGTAGTATTTAAGTGATGAGTTTTGAGAACTCAGGGATGGATGGAGTGTGAAAGAAAATTATTTGAAATATATGTTATTACTAGTCTTTCATCATATTTGAAGCTGAAGCTATTATATGAGTAATACTGGACATCTACAAATGATACTGTGACTGGTATTTCATTTTTGGATTTTATATACTTATATTTCAGTCTGTTCTCTTTTTGTTTATGTATAAACTGTGTGCTGTGACACATTGATGTTTCAAAATTTGTTACACTTTGTCATCTCAAGTTAGTTTCTTTTGGATAAATGTTTCATTATGATTATGTTTATTAGTGTGTTCACTATAAACATTAGTGGTAGTGAGATGCTTTTCTGTTTGTTTAAATTTTCATTTGTATGTTAACAGTGAATTTTAAATAAACATTATTTCTAATTCAAATGACTGTCTTGATAATTAATGATTGATCATTCTTTAGGAATTGAAAGTTGACTGTGTGTCTATTAGTTAAGTTTCATTTCTACTTAACAGAGTAACTTTTGTTATGATTTAAATATGTCTGTTTAGATCACACTTTAGTGTTCTGTTATTGATTAATAATTAATATAGTTTCAAACTTGCTCTCAGCTGAGATAGGATTAATTAAGATAGATAGATTAGTTAGTTTTAAATTTATTTTATTATTTTATAAATTAGCACTGTTAAATCATTCTATATACTTTAAGTAAGTTTTCATATTTAGAAAACTTTCCAAAACAATTGAGTCTTTCCTTAAGAAAGCAAACTTAGGAAATTTTTAGGTATTTAGGTAGAATAGGATTAGATTAGGTTAGATTTTGCTGGTTTTAAGTTCTCCTTAAGAGATAAACTAGCTGGTAGCAGGACCACAACCTGCGAGGTTTTGTTAAACCAAACATACCGGACGCTGCTTTAAGCTGATTGTGTGGACAAAACCTCCTTATTGACTCTGATTCATAAAATCAGGCCAACACCACCTTAAAGAGCATATCAGCCGAGTTTTCTGTGCAAATCCTAAATTCTAACATACAGCTACCCTAATCCTACATTCCTCACCTGAAAGAGCATATCCTACACTCTAACATACAGCTTCCCTAATTTGTACCTCTGGCCTTACTATTGAAATTTCAATTTCCCGTTGGCTTTATTTATATATTTCCCTAGCATTCGAAACCTCTATGAGGATATTAAAAAAATATCAGTGTACGCTGACCTTGCAAAAATGAATTTATCCATGGAGTTGAATCAAAATTCAAACCTTGAGTGGCACAATAGACTTAAAAATCATAGTAGGTTTATAGGGAACACAAAAAAAATACATAGGAAAATAAATATATGATAGTATTTAGTTACCTTGAGTTTATATGACATGGAATTAAAACCTCGGTTTCTCATGAAATTCTAGATGACTGAGTAAGCTTTGCGATTGGGATCATTGAGAGAAGCTTGGATCACCATGTATATGTCTACATTGACACCTTCCACCATGTCTTGCCCACCGACTATGTCTGAGACACAAGACCCAATTGCTTCAATTTAGTGTTCATCGATAAATCCAACAGATAGTACTCATTTCAATATCAGGCTATAGATGTGTCATCGAAGGGAATTTTGAGCTTGGTCCCAATAGTACCCAATCTAACCTGATCCTATTCACAATCAAATTGAAATTGATGTGAACATTAATTCTCTTAGTTTTTACAGTATATAAGGAAAAACAAGGTTTAATTATATTAAAAGAAATATAACCCATTCTAAAATATTTGCAAAAGCTGCTATAAAGATCAGAAGGAAGCATGTTATGAACTTCGCTCTTAAATTTAAAAATCTTTAAGGAAGCAGTATATGAAATTGATTTTAATATTAATGTTATTAGGTTTTTAATAGGTATACATAGTTTACTAAAATTGCATATGTGCAAGGTCAAATTAGTTTAGTAAAAATGTAAAAAAACATAATATATTAATTTTAATGTATATTAAATTGAGTTTTATAAAAATGCATATGCATAATAATATGTGATAATCTAGAAAGTCGCTAGATAAGGAAGTAAGTACATTGTTAGTAGTTTTCGCTACAGATAGATGGACTGAGGGAAGAAATGGTCGCGATCAGGGTTTCCAAGGTTTATGCCACGTCGCATGCCAAGCTCGCGAAGGAAGAGAAGACTTCCATTAACGGCCCTTGGGCTCATTGATCGCAAGATTTTCTAAGATTTGGTTCACTGGATGCGGATGGAGCTCCACCACCACCCTAGATGGAATCATACCTCCAGTGGCTCAATGACCCTCCTCACATCCTCGTCCGTAGCCTCTGCCCACCAGGATGCTTGCATGCGAACCAGGTTTGCACAGATCCCTGTCTGAGCAGCTTCTGTGCTAAGCAACCAAACAGAGCCTCTTTTTCAAGATATCTAGGTAATAGGGAGCCTCAAAGAGATGTTTCATAGGTTCACGCTATCTCGATGCATGATCCTTTATACCCTCCTCGAACACAGAAATTGATCAGAGACCAAGCCCTTTCAGATCTGGTAGCTCCATCTCCTCAAGATCCCAAAATCTTCTCGATTTTTGTAAGATATCTAAATGGGGTCTCTCTCTACCTACGAGTAACCCCACTAATCTCTATTTTGCAGCTGAAATCCTTGATTCAGCATGTATAATGAACCCCTTTAGGACTGTAGGGGCTTATATATGCAAGACGACAACTCTCAGACCACCAACAACTCTTCATCCTTGGGATCTCAAATGATGCTTGTATCTCCATGGTTGTGAGCCTAAGGGGAGGAAAAAATAGACCCTCTACTTCTCATCCTAAGTCCTTCAAGGATGCAACAAAAGTGGGGCTCCCTGATGCTAAAAAATCGGTCCAGATCTCTCACCCAGTCTACATTGTAGACAAGTCCGAGGAGGTTCCCACCTTGGATATTAAGAAACCAAAAGTCTTTCAGAACATTCTCCAGTTCAGAGAGAAGACCCTAATCTACAAATTCAATGGACTGTGGCCAAAAACAAAATATCTCATCGCATGGATCAACACAACTCGCATGATGAATCTTAGGTTTTACTTTTCTCTAAAGGTTTTTTTCTTGTGATTTTTCCTTCTTGAGAAGACCTTCTCTCTATTATGAGAAAAGGGCCTTGGTTATGGGGATCTACAAGGCTTTTCATAACCCCCTAGTTCCCTAAGTTTGATCCTCTTACTATGGTAGTGACAAAGGTGCCCATCTAGGTATGACTTCCAAACTTACCAATCCACTTTTGGACTCATTCGGTCTTCAAAGGGATAGGTGATGCTCTGGGTTGTTTTCTGTCCTCTGATGATTCCTGCTCAGTACAACGTCTTTTTACCTTTGCTTTCATATGCGCAACCATTGACATCAGTTCAAGGCTTCCCAACAAGTTCAACCTAAAACTAGGCAGCTTCATATGGAGTCAAGCCTTGGACTATGAAAACACAACCTTCAAGTGAAAGATATATAGACACATGGGCCACCTTCTCAATGCATGCCCGCAAAGGAAGACCCAACAATAAAAAACATTGAAGGCCCATAGAGCCATAAGTTGGTAAGCCTATATGCCCCCGCATGAATAAAACAATCAAGATGACCAGCCTGATGAAGACTCGCCCCCCAAAAAAATAGGATCAAAGACCCACTCCACCATTACCTTAGGTGCACATGCCTCTACAAGAAGATGAAAGCATGAAAAGAAGCCTTCCACAAGGGAAAAAATGACATCATGAATCTTCCTCTTCATATTCTGATAAGGAACTCCACCATGACTTTTGTGATGTGTGGAAACTAGCCTTAGTGTCCCCAGCCTCAGGGGGATGGATACAAGTCAAGAAAAAACAAGGAAAAAAAGGAAGACCTGAGACTCAACTCGATTCAAGTTCGGGACCATATTCTTTGTGATCTCCTTGTCATAGCTCCTTTTCAGCTATCCTCTACTATGATCCTATTTTGGATCTAGCTTTAGTGTTCAGTTGTGCCTTTCCGGCTGAATTTTCTAGGTTCTTCTTCTGTCAGTCAGCTTCTCCTTTCCACCTTACTTAGCTCTCAGGAAAGTAGCGGAATTTGTTTGTAATATTACTTTCATTTTCAACAATTCATTCAAGGTTCCTTAACTTACAAAAAAAATGTAATAATGTATATGTATAGTAAAACAATGTAATAGTTTAATTGTTTCATTCATTTATGTGAGTGTAACTTTTTTCTCCAATTCAATTTTCTATGGTGGTCAAGGTTAAATAACTATGAGGACCAATCTTAATTTGATTCAAACTTAATTAAAACACAATTGCATACATATTATTCAGTGTTTGTACCTTGACCAAATCTATCGAGGTGTGAACCTCTCTTTAGGTATTGCACTAAAAAATGGGACATGATAACATGAGGAGAGGTTTGCACCTAAAGAGATTTGATCCCTCTTGGCGCTTGATAGAGCCTTGTATTTGGATCTATGCTGGTATTATGTAAAATTATAATACATGTTTTGTAATAAAATAAAAATTTGTATGTGTTTAATATTGTATTATGTAATATTGTATGTTTTGTATGTTTTTAATATGATATTATGTAATATTATAATATATGTTTTGTAATAATATAAAAATTTGTAGGTTTTTAATATTGCATTATATAATATTGTAATATTTTTTTTATAATAATATAAAAATCGTATATTATAAACTTTTCATTTCTCGAGGATTTGCACTCAGGGTCCATCAGGTGCCATTGAGAGGCCCCGTGACGTCGTTTACTTCTTCCTCCAAATAGAGACCTTAATCTAGCATACTCCCTTCATCCATCATCCCATTTGTGGGTCCACTCTGTCACCTATTCCTTGACACAAGATCCATGAATCTGCTTTTGTCAACATGTAATTAATGCATGGATTTTCAACGTCTCGACTACCCTTTCCCCTCATGCCCAAAACGAAGAACTCCATCCTGCTCCTAACCTGCACTAACATGGAGAACACTGAGGCATCCTTGATTACTCACCCTCCATCCCTCCCCTATGAACTCCTAGCTTCTCTCGGCCCCTGTGAATTCAGTTGTCCTGGGCTGCGGTGATCGACCCATCGTTCAAAGATTCACGCCTTTGTTTCCTCCCTTATTATTATCAGGAAAAAGTTATCAATTCATAGTAAACCAATAAAATTACCTAGGATTTTATAAGGGAAAAATGTAATGTTGACACTAGATATGTAGAACTCATGGCCCGCCTCTTCAAGGAACTGATCCTGGTGAAGCTACGTCGACTGGTGCAATGCCTAGTTCGATGGTCACAGATCATGATAGCTTTATTGAAGTTATAAAAACACCTTAGTATGGGACTTGGGACTCTTACATTGAAGGATCAACAACTATCTATGATTCTTCTAGGTATCGATATGGCACTAGTTCTAGTACCTAATTTGTAATTGACGTAGGAACCTAATTTTCCTAATTTGGGACACGCTTAATGGTTTTCTTCAATGGTGTAGCAGGGATAAATATGGTCAAGAGAAAAATCTTCCAATTTCTTTGTTGAATATTTGAATATCAAGGTGCATGGCACCAATATTACTAATAGAAGGTATACAATTTACAAAATTTACACTTCATTTCCAAAATTGCAATTTTCCATGACACAATTAAAAATGACTAAGATAAATGACTAATTCATATTCTTCTAGCTAGTCATTTTTTATTCCCTGACTAAATTGATCATATATGTTAATCATTCTTAACTTTGTCACCTATTATCTAGTAATATTTGTTAACTAGTGCCTAAATTAGTCGTTAATTTTAGTCGTTTATAGTTGGTTCAATCAAAATTGCTCATATTTAGTAGTAAATCACTTGAAAAACCTGTGGTGACTAGAATTTTTAGTCACCTAGTAGATAATTCCTCATTTTGTACAAGTGTATTGTTGAGAGCGAAAGGTATCTATAGGGTGACTATGGCAACTGAGGCAGAGCCCAATGCAGCTGCAGAGAAAATCAAATGGCACAACAGGAGGGATGAGGCCTATGGTCTTTTGTGTCTAAGCATTTCAAGAGACCTCCTCTTCCATCTTGATGGATTGACATCATCTAATGAAGTATGGGAGAAGCTTGTAGAGATTTTTGGTAGGACATATGAGATGAGAGGACATCAAATCGAGAATGAGCTAATCTCCTTGAGTCCTAGTAGCTTCAAATCCTTGCAACTCTACTTTTCCAAGTTTAAAGCCCTTGTTTTGTAGCTAAAATAGTGTGGGATTGAAAAGAAGGAAGAGAAACTAGTTTTGGCCATACTCTCTAAGCTTGGCCCTAACTATCCAGTGTTTGTTTTGACCTTCCATGCCACCAAGTTGACAGCTCGAGCCTGGAATATGCCTAAGCTTGCATAGTTCATGGAATCCATCACATAGGAATAAGATAAGTTGGGTATGATGGGCACCATAAAACCCTCCAAAGATCAATCTTTGTTGTTGGAGATTCAAGGGTGGATTCAAAAAGCAAGGAAAAAGCTAAAAAGCCACCTGAACAAAAGAGAGACAAGAACAAGTCTCAAGAGGAGCCCCAAGGTTCCAAGAAGAACTCCCATAAGAAGAAGAAAAAAAGAGAAATGAGAAAGTGCGCATACTGCATTAAGGGCTATCATACTGAGAGTTCTTGTATGAAGAAGAAAATTGACAAGTTAACCCAACTCCTGGAGAATAATAAAATCTCCCTTCCTAATTGCTCAAAGAAGAGGGGAGGAGGTTCAAATTCAAAGGACAAAGAGAGAGTACATGCCTTGGTTGCTGGCACATCAAGCTCACCTAGCTTCATCATAGACTCTGGAGCTTCTATACATAAGTTTTCAACAAAAGAGGCATTCTCCTCTCTTGACATGTCGAAAGGTCCACCAATAGTTTTGGGAGATGACTCTCTCACTGACAATTTTGGGAAGGGAAGGATTGATCTTGACCATGGTAAGTTCAATAATGTGTTGTATGTTTTAGGTCTTAACTCTAATCTCTTTTCAGTGTATCAGATGACTCACACTGGGTCTCCAAAGGTCATATTCTCCCATTATTATGTTGAAATCACTGAGATTTCGAATGGTCAATTCAAGGTGTTGTTGATCACACTTCGAATGTATACATGTTTTCCCATTTTCTACCCTACTCAAACACCTCTACTCTTTTGATTCATGCTAATGAGGAAAGAAATATTTGGCATGAAATATTTGGCCATATTAAATACAAGCATCTTTCATATTTGAGTGAAAAATATATGTTCATAGGGTTACCAAAGATCAAGTTTTCTAAGGGAGTCTATCAAGGTTGTATCCTAGGAAAATAGCCAGAGCACAAGTATGAGAAAGCTAGTCATGAGAGAACCTCTGCACCTCTTGAGCTGATCCACAGTGACATTGCTGGTACATTCCCTCATATATCCATGATTCAAACCAAATATGAACTAACCTTCATAGATGATTTTTCTAGGTATTGTTGGGTTCACTTCCTAAAGCATAAGTCTGAAGTTTTTAACCTCTTCAAAGTCTTTAAATCCTTTGTTGAAAACCAGTCTAGGAGGAAACTAAAGATCCTCAGATCTAAAAATGGTGGTAAGTATGTTAAGTCTGAGTTCATTCAGTATTGTAAATATGCAGGTATTCATATGTAGCATTCGATCCCTTACACACCACAGCAAAAATGGTGTTGCTGAGAGAAAGAACAGGTCACTGAAGGAGATGGAAACCTGCATGATGGAGGCTAAGACTTTGCCACCAAAGTTTTGGGCCGAGGCTATAAAATGTTCATCCTACATCTAGAATATGGTGCCTCATAATTATCTTGATGGTATGACTCTTTTCGAAGTTTGGAGTGGGCACAAGCCAAATGTGACCCATTTCAGGATTTTTGGCTCAAGGCTTGAGCTAGAATTCCAATTGAAAAGAGAAAGGATTTGTAGCTCCAAATCCAAGAGTGCCTATTTGTTGGGTATTCTGAAGATTCAAAAGGTTACAAGCTGATCAACTTGAGCACTAACAAATATTTCATTGAAATAATTGTTCAGTTTCAAGAAGAGCCTTTAGTAGCAGTTGAAGTTGGAGAGTCTTCTTCACCACCAAATCCATTGATTGTAAGTGAAGAGACAAATGATTTTGTTGATTCTGATATTTATAATAATTATGATTATATTGCATATCCTAACAGTCCTACAATACCAAAATGGGCAGCAAATACCATTCATGCAGCTGGGGTACTAGCTAGAAATCCTAATGACACTAGGAGGAACAGATCTCAATTTGAGAGTGCCCTTTGTGTGAAACATACTCTATTTGATGAGACATGATATATAATGGTTGAATTATATCCAAAAACATATGAATTTTTAGCACATGATACAATATTTCAAACATCCATGAAAGAAGAATTCAGCTCGCTCCAGAAGAACAACACTTGGGAACTGGTTGATCTTCCCCGAGGGAGGAAGCTAGTTCAATGTAAGTGGTTTCTCAAGAATAAGTTTGCTGCTGATGGTTCACCTTTGAAATATAAGGAAATATTGGTATCCAAGGGATACTCACAAGTACATGGTATTGACTACAATGAAACCTTTGTACAAGTGGCAAAGATGGACTCCATAAGGCTAACTTTGGCCATTGCAGCTTCGAAGCAGTGGGAGGTACATCACATGGATGTGAAGTGTGCTTTCCTAAATGGAGATATCACCAAGGATATTTACATGAAGAAACCTGAAGGGTTTTTTTCTAATCCATATTTAGTGTGTAGGTTAAAGAAATCATTGTATGGGCTCAAGCAAGCCCCTGGGGCTTGGTATGCCAAGATTGATGGATTTTTTCTATAACTGAGTTTTGTTTGATGCAAGTCTGATCATAATGTCTATTTGAAGCTGATTCATGGTTCTTTGATTATTATTGTATTGTATGTGGATGACCTTCTCATTATAGAAAGTTCAAAGAAAGAGATTGCCTCCTTGAAGGATGCAATGAACCATGCATTTTCTATGACAGATTTGGGATTGTTGAGCCAATTCTTCGGTCTTGAAATTTCCCAATACCAACATGGAATCAAATTACATCAGTCCAAGTATGACTTATATTTTATGAAAAATTTCAACATGAAATATTTCAAGCCAAGAAAGACTCACTTCCTTTTAGGAGTTAAGCTTGAAGAAGCAGGTTCATCTCCTATGGTAAATAATACACTATATAGGCAGTTGATTGGGTGTTTGCTTTATCTTACAGACACTCGAACTGATATATATTATGTATTTAGTGTGGCTTTGAGATACATGGATCAGCCTCATGATATCCACTAGAGAAAGGCCAATAGGATCCTAAACGTTTTTCAAGGAACAAGAACTCATGGGATCTTCTACAAAGCAAAATTTGATCTTGATTTGATTGGGTTTACTCACAATGATTGGGCAGGTGAAAACACAGATCGAAAGTATACATAAGGATATGTGTTCATTCTTGCATAAGGACCAATCAAATGGTCAAGAAATAAGTAGAGTTCCATAGAACTCTCATCTACAGAAGCAGAGTATAGAGGAGTTGTAAATGCAACAAATCATTGTTTGTGGTTGCAAGGAAGACTTGGAGAATGTCGCTTCGAATCAGAGTTTTCAACTATTATCTACTATGATAATCAGAGCACCATTAGAATATTCAATGATCTAGTTCATAGATAGGGAACCAAACACATTGAGATCCATATGCACTACATCGGATATCTTGTTCATGATGGTACCATTCATCTACTTTTCTGTGCATCTTCAGAACAAGTAGCAGAAATCTTCACCAAATTTTTTGTGAGAATAAATTCAATAATCTCAAATCACTGTTGGGGATTGCTTATCATGCTATGAAGCATTATTTATGACAATATTTCCAAATTTTGTTTTCATGTCCATGTTTAAGGGAGGATTTTCCCATTGGGTTTTTGCCTCTTTCCTTGGTTGTATGGACAAGCAATATGTAAAAGGTGACTAAGCCTTGTTGCTAGGCCCTATATTTTTCTAATATTTACTCATAAATTCAGGATTAATGGGGTTTTTTAGAATAATTAACCCATAGTTACCTACCTTAGACAATAATTTAATCATTTTTGTCTTATTACCTAGTTTCCTAGATTCCACTCTATGTTAGTTTCCTTCTACATGTCCTAGAAGTCAACACATGCTAAAAATGAGACATGGAGCACTTGGGAAAAATCCTTGAAACCCATTTAAACATTTCTTCTTTATTCCAAATTCTCCAAAACGCATATCTTCTTTTTTTGTAAAGCTGCCTTGTTTTATTTCTGATTTAAGGCAAAGGAAAAGCTAGACTAGTTGTAACTGCCCTGTTTTTTGCCCACATCATCCTCCATCCTTTTATCCAAATAAAATCATTTATGATTTTTATTTCCATCCCTCTTTATCTTTCCCACTTTACTGATCCAATTCGTGAGTATCTACCTAGATTTGGAAACTGCTTTATGCACCTATGGGGGATTTGACTAGTTTTGGTAAGCCTACTTTTTGACTATTTCAAATGGCATATTTATGCATTTTAATATATCATGTAATTACATATTACAGAATCCTATTACTTCATAATGTTGTCTATTGTAAACCTACTTAATACAGATTAGTGTTATGCTCCAATTTCAGTCTCCTTTGGTGTTAATTTTGCATGTTTGATTAGCAATTTTGTGAGTGTAATTGTTCTATATCTTGGGTTCAATTTCCACATTTTGGAGGATTTGAACATTCCAAAGGTTCCATTACACACCTATCCTCTGTAAGAAACTATTCAGGAGCAAAGAATTCCTCCATTTCCAAAAAGACTAGTAATAGAAAAACCTGTAGTTCATCTGGAGTATAACATTTTGAATGAATTAAAGAATATCTGTATTAAAATCCCTCTATTAAAAGATATAAAAGATATACCAATATATAGTAAGGTAATAAAGTATATATGTATTAAACTCCCAAGAAAGAAGCAAAAATACCCTCTTACAATTCATGTTATAGGAGAGATGTCTGAATGTATGACAGACCACTCCTGGATTGCAAAATATACAAATCCAGGAGCCCCATTAGTGACTGTAATTATAAATAACATCACCATAGAAAATACATTAATCAATTTAGGATCCTCTATTAACATGATGAATACTGCAATTTTAGAATTTTTACATTTCAGACAATTTCTTCGACCTACTCCTTCCATCCTAGAACTAACAGACCGTACTACGGTAAAACCTGTTGGAGTCTTGGATGAAATTGTTGTATCAGTAGCCTCATGGGAATATCCTGTCAACTTTATGATTGTAGAATTGAAGGATCCTTCTAAAGGACATCCTATTATTTTGGGAAGTCCATGGTTAGCTACTGCAAATGCTTTTATAGGATGTAGGGATGAAGAGATGACTATTTCCAATGGCTTTCCCACACAAAGACTTAATTTATACCCCACAACAAAACCAATAACTAAAAATTCATGGTGGCTAAATTTTTATTTTGGGGATGAATACTTTGATGATCTCTCCCTTCCTAGTGATTTCTCCTTGGCAGTTCAAGATCATACCACTGTGAATGTAATAAACTAGTTTGTCTCTTCAACAACCTGTACAAATTTGCCTCAGTCTTTTTCTCTTCAATCATATTTTTGGAGATGAGTTTCAATAGAATATGGCTCTCTCAATGTTTATAGAAACACCTTATTTCTTCACAATTGAAGAGCATACAGAGCCATATACCATACCTTCTGAGGTTGGCCCTGAAAAGTTTTTACATATAAACGTAGGATTAAGTGAAAACCAACAAGCATAGCTGCTTAAAGTTATTAAGAAACAAGTTAAAGCATTTGCATGGGAATACAATGATATGAAGGGTATACACCTGACACCTGTATTCACCATATTTATATGGATCCAAGAATGTCACATGTAAGGCAACCAAAGAGGAGGATGAATCCTACTCTAAAGGATATAGTAAAACAAGAATTTCAAAAACTCCTCACTGTTGGTTTCATATATCCTATCTATAACAGTAAATGGGTATCTCCTTTAGTAGTAGTCCCAAATAAAGTCACAGGGAAATGGCGCATTTGTGTTGATTTTAGAGAGCTAAACAAATCTACACTTAAAGACTACTTTCCTTTATGTTTTATTGATCAAGTATTAGATACTCTATCAGGTAAACAATATTTTTCTTTTCTTGACGAGTATAGTGGTTACAACCAGATTTTAATAGCACCTAAATATCAAGACAAGACCACTTTTACATTCCCTTGGGGAACATACGCTTACCGAGTTTTTCCATTTGGCTTATGTAATGCACCTGCCACTTTCCAGCGAGCAGTCTTAGGAATCTTTTCCAATCTTATACATGACTGTGTGGAGGTATACATGGATGACTTTACGGCCTATGGTAATACTTTTCAAGAATCTCTTGACAACCTCAAGAAGGTCTTGATCTGATGTCAAGAAACGAATTAATCTCTTAGTCACAAAAAATGTAAAATGTTACTGACAGAAGGTATAGTTTTTG
Organism: Pseudotsuga menziesii; assembly: GCA_001517045.1. Lineage (NCBI taxonomy): Eukaryota > Viridiplantae > Streptophyta > Pinopsida > Pinales > Pinaceae > Pseudotsuga > Pseudotsuga menziesii. The sequence goes on along the minus strand of LPNX010249339.1, from coordinate 435,701 downwards.
GACACCATGTTTCCTCTAAAGGAATTAAGGTAGACCTTGTGAAGATCGAAGTAATTAGTGGCCTCCCCTCTCCAAAAACTCAAAAAGAGGTAAGAATATTTCTTGGCCATGCATGCTATTACCATCGTTTTATTGAAAATTTCACTAAAATAGCTGCACCAATTTTTAAGTTGCTTACAAAGGACGCAGAATTCCAGTGGAGAGAATCTTGTCAAAATACTTTTGAAATCCTAAAAGCTAAACTATCGATGGCACCAATACTAGGGGTCCTTATTGGTCCCTTCCTTTTCACATATGGACATAGGAGGAGTCCTTGGACAAAAATAAGGACAAGAACCTTATGCCATTTATTTTATTAGTAATAATTTGAATCCTACCGAACTTAATGATACTATTACTAAGTTTATTCTATTAATAAGTTTCATCATTTTATTACAAGTTATGAAGTTTTTGTGCATACCGATCACTCCACCATTAGATTTTTCATGAATAAACCAATTACCAATGGTAGAGTGACCCCATGGTTTCTTTTATCACAAGAATTTAACATTACCCTCATTGACCGACCTGGTAAAGAAAATCTAGTAGCATATTTCCTTTCCCATATTCAACATGAATATGGTACTAAACTAGTTGATGACACTTTTCTTGATAAACATCTACTTTTTGTATTTGTTCAAACCCCTTGGTTCACAGATATTTCCAATTATTTAGCAATTGGGAAAATACCAAACCATTTGTTCCCACATGAGAAACATCGTATTATAGTTCAGAGTTCCAATTATTCTTGGGTTGATAACGATCTCTTCCGCACTGGTCTAGATCTTATTATTCGATGATGTGTGTAAGAGGATGAAATGACAAACATCCTCCATGCATGCCATGATGGACCATGTGGAGGACATTTTTTTGATAAGAGGACGGCATACAAAGTCTTACATTCTGGTTACTATTGGCCAAGCATTTTTAAAGATGCTGTAAAATATGTTAAAGGATATGATAGTTGTCAAAGAATGGGTAGACCTACGTCATCTGATAAAATTCCTCTACAACCCCAAGTCATGATTGAACCCTTTGAGAAATGGGCTCTTGATTTTGTAGGACCAATTTCTCCCATGTCTCATAAAAAGAAATATATCCTGGTTTGCACAGACTATGTCACCAAATGGGTAGAAGCTAAAGCTTTGTTTAGAGCTATAGAGAAATCCGTGGTAGAATTCATATATGAAGAAATATTCACCCGGTTTGGTGTACCTAGAGAAATTTTCACAGATTAAGGTACTCAATTTACTTCTAAGTTAATGAAAGAACTTACTATGAAATATGGCATCCGACATTGAAAATATTCATCTTATCACCCTCAGGATGATAGTCAAGTAGAATCAACTAATAATGTATTAGAAGCCATTTTAACTAAAGCCATTCACTTACATCATAAGGACTGGGAAGATACACTCCTAGAGGCTTTATGGGCCTATACAATAACATGGAGAAACAATACCGAACATACCCCCTATGATTTAGTGTATGGAAAACAAGTCCTTTTACCTATTGAATTTCAAGTTAAAACCTTTCGTATGTCAGCACAATTAGGCATGAATTTGGATGAAGCACAGAAACAATGAATATTGCAGATTAATGAGTTAGATGAAATTAGACAAGATTCACTCCAAAGAACCATGCTAATACAGAATCAACGAAATACATAGCATGATAAATTTATTAAACAAAATAAATTTAATACTGGAGATTGGGCACTACTATTTGACTCACGGTTTAAAAATTTTAAAGGAAAATTAACCACCTATTGGACGGGTCCATACGAGGTAGTTACAACTTTTGACAATGGGTCTGTAAAAATTAAAACAATTGATGACTCAGAAGTTTCCTTTGTAGTAAATGGACATAGACTCAGAATTTATCATCAACCGACATCTAAACATGATTTTATACAGAATGTTTTGTAGCAAAATGAAATGGAATTAGTTGAAGGGGAATTTATTCCTCCTCCTTTTGATCCTTGAAAAATATTTTGGGTTATTATCACTTGTATATATGTAAATATGTGCTTGTTTCTTTGGATAAATAAGATTCATTCCTAATAGGTTGTTTACACAAGACTCTTTTTCTTTTTATTATGTCTTTATGAATAAATTGAATCATCTAACAAGTGGTTTTGCAGTCTGATTACAAATATTCTATCTCTATAAGGAGCTCATGAAGTATTACTTGGACAAGTGAAGTATGTTAAATACTTATCAGGTATCTTAACCTTTCTTGGGGTACTTTTGAAATTTTCAGCTTATAGTAAAATTAAAAAATTTTAATCCTTTGTATATCATACTTAACCAACTCTTCTATGATTCATATGGTTTTTGGTATTTTGATTCAGACATTTATATTTCTGATTTACTCTTTTTAATAGTTGCTTGATACACCTACTTTCATTATCATATTTTTCACATTCTCATCTTACACCTAGGGATTACTAGTTCATCTTATGCTTGTTGTCAAAACTTGTCTCTCAAGTATTTTGGTGATAATTCGAGAGTAAGTGGAATTTTTGTCCATGGGGAACATTACTTTTCTTTTATGAAGAAAAAAGACTGTAAGGTTAAAGAAGAACTTTAGGTTATTCTCTTTTGACATGATCTATGGTTATGGCCATTATGAAATTACTTATAAGTTTATTTTTAACAAAATTGAATTATGTGTTTATCAGGACTTAACACACTCTAGTACCAAATGACTTCCATATATTTAATATCATTATACAAGGCAAACCTGCTGGAGTACTGAACAGGCTTGCTGGAAGCGGGTCAATGCTAAGTAAAAAACTCAAAACATGGAAGCTCGATAAATGCAAGTAAACTCGTCGGGGTATTGAACAGGCTCGTTGGAAACAGGACTATGCTTGCATGGTACCAAGGTAAACCCGTCGGGGTACTGAACAAGTCTACTGGCAGTGGGGAAATACCTAGTAAGGAGATCTGGTTAATGCACTACAATGCACATAGTTTGTAAAACAATGATAATATGAAGAAATTATCTTTTTTAGAACTTATGAATAAACATGTTACGGCCAATTGTTTAACATGACGTTTGAGAATGGTTGTAAGTTGGGATTGACCCTTCCCATCTAATTCAGCATATACCTAAGATGTCATTATCCTAGAAATGGGACCCATAGCTGTAAATCTCACATACTTCGGGGTACACTTAAATATTTTATGACGACATGATATCTTTAAAATTAGGCATAGATGACTAGTTTTTCCTGTGGCATTCTTTTGGTTCAATTATTATCATCCACATGGTCTTTTGAAAGCACTATTATATTTTTCATGATTATACATCTCTGAATCATTTCCATCTACTAGTTAGTTAGTTTTTCTTTTTTTCTTTCCAAAATAATCAATAACGTGATAGAACTATTTATTTTTTAATTTTTTTGGAACAATCAATTCTTCTCTCTTTAATGGCTTGAGGATATGCCATATATTTGGTTTGGGGGAAGATGTATTTGGAAAAATTAGATTTTTTTCACTTTTTATGATCGATCTATTTATCTCTGACAAATGATAAGTGTTTTTCAGTATAATATAAGCAGTGGAATTTGGTTATAGCATGAAGCATATTTTTACAGCAAAATCAATATGGAGAACTATATGAAGAATCAAAAGAAGGTCCAAATGAAATACCGAATGGCAATCTGAATAAAACATTGTAATATTTTAGTATTTATAATTAAATTTTTCTAACCAAATTTTGTTTTTATGGAAAATAATTTTTACCTTCATATGGATGCTTAGAAATTCTTCTTATCATTTTATTATTTGATAATCCTATCCTTTTACCCAATCACGGATGTGAAGTATTAATTGACTAACTCTCTTGATTATAAATGTGATTTATAATTTTCATGTCATATGTTCAACCTGCCCAAAGTTTTACTTTGGACATGGTTGAATTAATTTTAAACCCTGTGAATTTACTTACTTATGTATATTCCCATTGTTGGCTCACGTTTCAAAAATTTGCAATGACAGTGTGATCTATTATCTTTCTTTTGCTCAATGGGACCTGAAATTTATTCGGTTGGGGGAATGCTGATCCTAAAATTGTTATCATTTTTGGCAATTAAATTACTCATTTAAACATATTTTTTATAATCTTTCTGTATATTTTATGTCACGCAGATCACTATTCAGCTCAGGTATGTATGAATTTAAGGTTTATATGAAATATATTTATTATTATCATTTTTATGGTTTTATTAATTAAAAATAACATTATTAAAGCACATTTGATGTATTAATTAATTTATATATTTGTTTGCAGATTTTATAATCTTTTTGGGCCAAACTAATAAACAAACGCATTCATCCCGCCTTGTGCACAGCATGTCCAGCTTTCCATCCAACCCGTTGCATGAAACTCATTGGTAGTTTGCCAGATGCTGAAACGTGTTGCTTAGACTCCAGTACTGAAGCATGCCAACAAACAGACAATTTGTTCACCCTAGATCGAAGCCCAGCATATCCAACTCATGGCCCAACCTGGTGTCCAGCTCTCCATCCATATCATTAACCAGACTACACGCTGTTAAGAATTAATTTCAGGAAATTAAAACATGAAACAACCTACAAACAACCTGTTGTCCATGTGTCTGGGTGATGGAGCTTGTGTTCTAGATAATATGCCAGCTACAGCCTCCTTTGCTTGCCACCACATTAACAATCCATGCATTGGGTTGATACATTTTACCTACACTCTAGAAGACTCACCCATACATTCTCCTCTATTCACCACCAGTCCACCTGCTGTGCTAAGGAAGGAGCCATGCACCACATATGAAGACCATTCACGCTGAAGAAGAGCCTGTGTGTACGTTGTCCAATGAATAAGACTAGAACCGCGCTGAAGAAGGGAATATGCCTATGCATTGGCCTGCGATCTGTTATGTGCCTTTATGATCAACTAAATTTAGAGAGCAGTCGACCACTAAAGGGTTGACTTTCTCATCTCTATAAACTATTATATAAATTAGCCTTTGTGTGAGAGCTCAGTTAGCCAAGAAGAATTAGTTTGCAGTGTTATCAATTCATGCTTTGATTTGTTCTTAAGCACATTGTATTTCTGTTCCATCCTTTGAATAAAGAGTTGTATGTGTTGCTGTTGAAGATTGCATTTGAGTAGAAGTTAGCCAAGCACAACCCATGATTGCTGAGAGGGCCCAGAGGTTTCTTTTTTTGTTTATTTCTTTCATTTTTTCTCTTGTAACAAGTTTAATTTATAGTTTCTTTTATTATTTCTATAATGTAATTTTGTTTCTTAATTAGATAGTTAACTGCGCGCATAGTTTGCTTTCAGCTTTGTTTTCAGTAATTTTATTTCTAGTTTATTGTTAAGTTTATTTGCAAGTTAAATAGATAGATTGCTTTTGAATTCCGTTCTGTTTATTTCTTGTTTATTTTTAGTTATCAGTTATGCAATTTAAATTCCTATTTGTTTATTAACATTGAATGGTTTCTTTATGTTTATGTTTATGAATTTGTTCAAGGTTATGCAACCGTTAAATTTGTTTAATAAGTAGGTTTACTTATTGTTTTTATGCATTAGATTTGCATATGCACAAATTCAGTTGAATATTAGATCATTTAGGATATTTTTTATTGTTTTAACTGTGCACACTGTCATTTGGATAGCCTATTTAAACTGCCATTCAACCACCCCTTTCATACCCACAGTTCAGTCTTTCATTCATCCCTTAGTTTCGTTTTTAGTGTTTTTTATGTATTTTGAGATTGTTTCCAATTCTGTTTTGTCAATTTTTTATGTATGTTTTGACTGAGATAGTTAGATAATAGTTTTATTTAACATTGAAGTTAAAGTTAGAGTGTCTTAGGTTATGTATTAGACTTTTATTATTTTCTTTACTTCTTTTCACCTTGAATATGTGTTAAGTTGTTTATGTTTTTGTTTCTTGAATATTGTTTTTGATTTTGTTTTACTGTTGCATTGTTTTTTGTTTATTCCTTTTGGATTGTTCTATCCATTTGCATGTGAGATTCAATGTTATATGTGTTCTCCTTAGTATGTTTTTAGGTCGTCTCTTTTATATTGTGTTATTGTTGAAAGAACTTGTAGGACAGAACCTAAAGATATTTCTTTTATTAAGTTTTCCACTTGCTTATTTTATTAAGTTTTCTACATGATTATAGGTTAAGTATTCCTTGCACCCTAGTTTCCCATTTGAATAGTCAATTGTTGATTGTATTTCAGTTTAAAGTTATAAAATAAATTATCAATTGTTTAGTTTATTATTCTGTCTCAGTTTAATTACCTTAATAATTGCATTATTAGGGGTTTGACTTAGTTTTTCATTTTGAAAGATATTTAGATATTTTGTTTGATAAAATATTTCCATGACACCATAAGAACCCCTCTACCTTTGCATATATTTTGTGTCAACTCTAAGGCTACCAACCCCAGTCGATAATTAAAGAATAGGTGAATTAATTTATACATTATAACACCCAACACAACCACAAATAAAGGAGTGCATTATGGTTGGGTATGGTGAGGATACTAAAGGGTATGTTACCACCTAAGATGTACTTAGTGGTTTTTTATCAAGTGATCTTGGTGAACCAGACAAAGATGATTTGTTCGGACTTCATAAGACCTTCGGAGGTGCTTTTGGGAAGTGCTTGTTATACTATATCACATGTTCATGCCCCATGGGGGAGTTGTAATAAGATGTTCTAGCATGATAGTGTCTATAAAGACTCGATCTCTTATACTTTATTTGTCAATCCAATCATCCCAGGGTTTTTTTTCCCTTGGTTATTATTGGTTGTTGAATAAACAACTGATAATTTCCGAGTTTTTCACTCAATACCTCCAAAGTTGGGGTGGTCGACTTGGCATTTAGGCCTATTAAGGTTATTAGAGTCTATGTGTCAATGTATAAACATGCTAGGCATCATCGTCAAGTCAGATGAACATGTCTAAGTCCCCCTAGGTTTTAATTTTTTTTTAATTTTTTAAGTTTTTTCCTCAGTTTTAATTTTTCCAAAACATAGGCTATTTTTTAATGGTTCAAATGGAAAAATTGGTCTTGTAATAAAAGTGGGCTCAGAAGTCAGTTTTAGTCATGGGGGTGCTCATTTTCAAGCTAAGAGCACCATGTAAACCCATAGACCCACTTTTTCTAAGTTTTGAGTGATTTTTCCATCACTCAGGTCAAAAATCCCTAAAAATAAAATATTGATTATTTAATTGAAGAATTAATTAAATAATGGAGAAAACTCCAAATCCTAAATCATTGGGATTTGCTCCGATTTGATTGAAATTAGTCTCATCGTCTTGGGATTGATAGGATCTGACAATTCCTTGACTGAAGGAGGTGATCTGGGCTGATCTAGGAGTGCACCATAGCATGCAATGTTTGGAATTGCACCCTCTCTCTCTCCTCCACACGTGTGGGCTCATCTGATTGAGTTTTGGTGGATGCTTCAGTCAGCAGGTTTAGGTGTCAGACAGATCATCTCTCTAATTCATAGTTGCACTCAGTGAGACTCAGATCAGGCTCAATTAGACACAGATCAGGCCCAAATTCACTCCACATGTAGCTGCAGTCTCTCTCTCCTTGGGATTTTCACCCCTTGGCCTAGATCTCATTTGTTTTCTATAAATAAAGCACATATTACCTCTTCCAAGCTAGTTAGAACTGGGATTGAGGTGTTGTTTCTATTGTACTATTGTTATTATTCATTTGAAATAAAGAGAATCTTTGGAGCCAAGACGGTGTCATGTTATTGTGTGTGTGGATGAGCATTGCCATGTTTTACTGAGGTAACTTGTATCTATGTTCATAATTTGCTGATTGTTTGTGGATTCATTGAAAAAGATTGATAATAAGTTTATTATGATCTTGATAGGAAAGGAGTTTGTTAATAAGTTTATTGTCCATCTCTTTCCTTTTGATGCATGTTTAGAGATCTAGATTCAACATGTTTTATAAGTTTGTATGCATTCTATTATGAAATCTCTATTTATGCATTAACCGGATCTCACAAGCATTTTGGAAAGTATTTGAATTCAATTGCAGGTTCCTATCTTGGAGAGGTGCTGATCTAGATTTCTTCCTCACTTTCTCCAAAACTTTCTCAAAGGCATAGTCCCTCGACATTCCACCGGAAATCTCCATTGTTGATCTTCAAGGCTTCCAACACTCTTTCTCTCTCTTCCTCCTTATAAAAATCCAAATCTTAGCTGGTTACTTTGGTTACAAGCTTTGTTATCATTTAGATATGTCATATTCAAGTAAAAATTACATAGATATATTATTTCAAAGCTCATAATCTATATCTCATTTCTAAAAGGTTTCATTAAGCATTCTAGATCTACTTCAAGGAAATCGTCCGTTTTGCATGGCAATTTAAAGAAAATCCATAGCTTCCATGCATTATATTTCTGTTTTTGTTTTAAAAAGATTAAATCCAGAAATCAATGCATATCTCATTGGCTTCCCAAACAGCAAGCCAAGATCCCAAGGAAAGCTTGCTTTTCTTGGTTCCTTTTTCACCGTTTTAGCTAGTTTTAACTTAGTTTTATTTGGTTTAAAGTAGTCCGACCCAAAGGTACTTTCAAAGTTATTTGGGGCATATTTCATTCTAACATTATCGTTTTATTTTAGCAGGAATAACATAAAGGAAAGAATCTTAAGCTCGAAAGTGGGTTTGGGATCGTTCAAATCCCCGTAGGGGGCTCCCCTTTGACTGTAAATTTTAAATTTTGGGAAAGTTGTAGGATCTTGGTTTCATGCTATATAATAACCAAGAGGATTTAGATCATTTTACTGATATTTTAATAGAATATAATAAAAAATTTCCCCAAATAGGCTCTTTCGAGCCCATTCCCCATCCCCCCTGGGGGATTCACGCCTTTTTTGCTATTTTTTGCATTGTCTTATTTCTGTTCACTTAAATTAGTTTCATTCATGTAGAAAAACATGATTTTATTACTTTATCATATATTACACATTTCAGTATCAAATTAACTTGAATAATTACCCCACGACTTCTCGATTGACCCACAATGGGAAAGAGATGCATGGTAGGAATAATTAGAAAATATGTGATTTGTTCCTGCTTGCTGCTTATCATTAATTCCTGTAAGAAATTGTTATAAAATCACCCCCCTCCTTGATTCCCAGATTTAAGTCCACTTGGACCGAAAGAGGTTCCTAGAGCGTTTTTTCTTTCTAAGAAAACACATCCTTTAAAACTCACTAAAATTGACAAGAATCTAGTGTGTATGCTCTGTACTTGCTTGCGGTTCATTCAATCAGTCAAGATGAATTAAAAGAAACATGAGTGACTAGTTTAATTAATCTTCAACTTCCCCAATCAACCACCATCAGGCGAAAATCCAACGCCTTGATCAAACTGTAAGCAGTGGCAAAATACCCAAAGGAAGCGGGAACTCCTTAAAAGTGACCTTGAGGCGCTGATCTCTGTTACACCTTCGGGTGAATTATGAACAACAGTTTCAAAGGATCCATTCATCCCACATATTTCTTGTGGGTAGCCATGAAGGTTTAGTTTTTGACATACTCCAAGTACTCTTGGGTATATCTGGAGTCCCCCCTCGCCTAATTTTAATCAACTCATATTTTACATTAACTTAAAACATACCAAGAGGCAATCGCAAAACATTCACTCCAAGCACATGCAAGTACATTGATTATTTTATGACTCCATTTTAAGGCACTGGCTATTTTCTTTCTATATATATATAGATATTGTGTCTCAGCATTGTGCTTTTGTGCGCTCATTTTTTATCTTGTCATCTATGGTTGTTTATGGTTAAATTTTAAACTCCTAAGTAACTCATTCAGTTTAACATCACCATATTAAATAATTTTTCCTTAGTAACTTAATAGGGTCTACCCCCTTGGCTTCGTTAGGAGGTGATCCTAAACGGAGGAGTCAAGAACAAGGTGACAGCCTTGACTCGAGACTTTCCCCTAAGAACACACCGAGTGGCTTGAATATTTCTGCCATGTTCCCCCCAGGTGTGTGAAAAGCGGAAACACTTTTTGGCGTCATTGCTGGGGATAAATTTTTTTATTCCTGAGTACGACTTAGCTTAACTTTTTTCTAAACAACTAAAAAGATAAAAATTTTGATTGATCTTGTCTTTAAAAAACATAAAAATTAAAACTCGATCCATCTCGTGACTCCACTGTCTAACATCTCTCCAAGAATTTCTACCTGAAGAAACCGCCAGTAATTATTCAATCCTCTCCCTGATCCTGAAAGTATTATTAGAGAAAGATTGAATAGGAAGACTTCTCGTAGAAACCTTGAAGATTTAGGAGACCAATCTCTCTTAGATATCCATCACATATTTGTAGAGAGTCATGTTCACCAATCTCAAGAAATGACGGAATTCTTCAAACCCCTTGATTTTTCTCAGATAGCAGGTGCTCCCCATGCCATTCCAAAAGATGCTATCAAGAATCTCCTCATATTTTAGGGCAATAATGCCATCACTCCCAAGTCTCGCCTTCAAAAGTTTGAAAAGCACCTGGTCATTTATTGCAATGATGTTGCCCATGACCATGATGATGTCAAAATGAATCTCTTTTATTTATCCTTAGAAGATGATGCTGAAGAGTGGTACCTCAACCTAGATGATAATTCATATACAACTCTTAGTGAATTCCAAGATGGTTTTAGGAAGAAATGGGGAGAAAAGAAGGAACCAATACATCTGCTTGCTACCCTTTATAGCATAAAGAAGATGGAGAATGAAACCATGGATGAATTTAGCACTAAATTCAGGCATGTGGTTGCGAACCTTCCTATATACATCAAGCCAAAAAATTCCTATATCCTCATATCCTACATTGAATCTTTCACCGGTGACTTAAAGTACCAGTTGAGAGATAAGGAACCGGCCGATCTAAAAACTGCCCAGGAGTTGGGTGAGAAAATAGAAAAGAATATGCAATCTTCAAGCAAGTCCAACATTCTAGGTTACACTAGGGGAAACACTTCCTAGAACAAAGAGAAGGGTAAATCCGTTGAATCAGAAGAAAAGGGAACTTCTAAAGATCCTATGGAAAATGAGACGTACATGATAAAAAAACTTGTTTGCTAGTCAAAACCAACTAATGGCCAATCATTCTACACAATTGAATCATATCCAAAATAGAATAATCACAATGGAAAGGAATAATGGACCTAGGAAATTTCAGCCCAAGAAGAATTGGATGTATCAAAATAAATTTCCTCAGCAAGAGCCTAGGATTCCAAACCAGTTAGACTTGGCTCACATGGTAGAAGAAGTAATTCCATGGTGTAGACCCTGTGAACAATTCCACCAAGGAAGCACTTGTTATGTTGCAAATCAAGTCATGGAACATGGAATTCCCGAGGTCAGTAGTCAGGAAAAAGATTCAAGCAAGCCTGATCATGTATACATGGTAGGCTAGACCTACCCTTTGTCACCAGCTAAATAGTACAAACTGAAGGATGAAACCATTGCAGAATATTCTAGTGAAACTTATGATGAAAACTGTAATGTGCATGATGGGACTCCTATGTGTTCTCCATATAATGATGACAGTCTAGAAGGTTTACTGCCTTGTGACCTTTTCTCTGAAGAAGATGAGTATGAAAATGAGGACAAGTATAACTTGGAGCATGATACAAGTGATGAAGACTCCCTTATCTCTGACAAAGATGTTGATGAGGAGTCTTGTACATTCATGGAAAATCTAGTCTATGACATGAATAAAGAGGAAAATAATGAACAAGAAACTTTTGATGGTTTTGTTGATTCTCCTGTCTATGGCATATCTAAAGGAGAGAGCACAGACCATGTGGCCTTGGGAAACTTTGATATGGAAAAGGAGTATGCAGTTTATCCATATGATCAGTTTGAGCCATATATCAGTATCAGTAATGAAGACAAACAGAACTTGATATCAGCAATGGGGAATCCATCACATCTGACATAGATGGTGGTGATAACTATTGGAATTTTTGTGAATATATTATTAAGAATACCATCTATGTTATATCTAGTCAGGGGAGTATCTATTTAGAAATTTGTGGAAGTCCAATCTACTATACTTCCATAGAGGGAAGCATGGATCTGGAGACCTGGGAAAATCCTACTATGGAAAAGAAACATTCAAAACTCTTATATGATCATTTAGATTCATATCATGCAGAGCCGCACAAAGGTATCAATAATGAAGACATTGAGAAGAAGTGTTGTGAAAAGATAGATGTGATGCAGTTAGTAGAATATCAATCTCAACTATCATCTTCACATAGAGAGTTTCCTTATGATTTGGAGTCGCTTGGGGCTTATACAGTGAGTTATCATCCGGTAATCCTTGATGATCAGTGTGATGGTGTAGTCAATTTGCCTCATCATTCCGATTTGTACATCAACCCTATCCAGTCATGGATAGAAGCAGCCTGAGCAAGCACTTATTAGTTTGGGAGGAACTTTGATGACATTATTCATGCCTATGATTTCCCATCCATCCCGCCCCTTCCGGATCATCACACAGGTTTTCATTTTCTGAATAAAGTATCCTTACTTTGGCTGGTAACCAAAGACAAGGAAATGTTTTTTATGTTAATAAAATTCTTAGGTGGTTACATTGGATTTTTTATTACACCTAACCTTTTGATATCATGCTTAGAGTAGGAAAATAAGCTCCTTAAAAGAGAGAATTTACTTTCCGCATTTATGTTTTGTACTTAGCTATAATAAAACTTTTATTACATTAGTTAGTTACATTTATTTTGTTTAAATAAATCAGAATAATGGTTCATTTGGATTTTATATAAAGCTTGTGCTACTGAGGTTTTCTTATCAACTTGAGATATTTTTACAGGGTGTATAAACCAAATGTTCTGGTGTTCTCATATCCTCTCCTTTCCCTATGACCACACCTCCCGCAGTTGGAGCCAGATGTTACCACCTAAGTTGTACTTAGTGGTTTTTTATCAAGTGATCCTGGGAACCAAACAAAGATGATTTGTTCAGACTTCAGAAGACCTTCCGATGTTCTTCTCGGAAGTGCTTGTTGTACTATATCACATGTTTATGCCCCATGGGGGAGTTGTAATAAGATGTTCTAGAATGATAGTGTCTATAAAAGACTCAGTCTCTTAGACTTTATTTGTCAATCCGATCATCCCATGGTGTTTTTTCCCTTGGTTATTATTGGTTGTTGAATAAACGACTGATAATTTCTGAGTTTTTCACTCAATACCTCCAAAGTTGGGGTGGTCGGCTTGGCATTTAGGCCTATTGAGGTTATTAGAGTCTATGTGTCAATGTATAAACATGCTAGGCATCATGGTCAAGTCATATGAACATGTCTAAGTCCCCTTAGGTTTTAATTTTTTTTTAATTTTTTAAGTTCTATTTCCAAAACTTAGGCTATTTTTTAATAGTTTAAATGGAAAAATTGGTCTTGTAATAAAAGTGAGCTCAGAACTTAGTTTCAATCATGGGGGTGCTCATTTTCAAGCTAAGAGCACCATGTAAACCCATAGACCCACTTTTTCTAAGTTTTGAGTGATTTGTCCATCACTCAGGTCAAAAATCCCTAAAAATCAAATATTGATTATTTAATTGATGAATTAATTAAATAATGGAGAAAACCCCAAATCCTAAATCATTGGGATTTACTCCGATTTGACTGAAATCAGTCTCATCGGCTTGCAATTGACTAGATCTGACAATTCCTTGACTGAAAGAGGTGATCTGGGCTGATCTGGGAGTGCACCACATCATGCAATATTGGGAATTGCACCCTCTCTCTCTCCTCCACGTGTGTGGGCCCATCTTATTGAGTTTTGGTGGATGCTTCAGTTAGCAGGTTGAGGTGTCAGATAGATCAGCTCTCAGATTGATAGTTGCACTCACTGAGACTCAGATCAGGCTCAGTTAGACATAGATCAGGCCTAGATTCACTCCACATGCAACTGCAGTCTCTCTCTCCTTGGGATTTGTGCCCCCTGGGTTAGATCTCCTATTTTTGCTATAAATAAAGCACATATTACCTCTTTCAAGCAAGTTAGAACCGGGATTGAGGTGTTGTTTCTATTGTATTGTTGTTATTGTTCATTTGAAATAAAGAGAAGCTTTGGAGGAAAGACGGTGTCATGTTATTGTGTGTGTGGATGAGCATTGCCATGTTTTACTGAGGTAACCTGTATCTATGTTCATAATTTGTTGATTGTTTGTGGATTAATTGCAAAAGATTGATAATAAGTTTATTATGATCTTGATAGGAAATGAGTTTGTTAATAATTTTATTGTCCCTCTCTTTCCTTTTGATGCATTTTTAGAGATCTAGATTCAACATGTTTTATAAGTTTATATGCATGCTATTCTGAAATCTCTATTTATGTATTAACCGGATCTCACAAGCATTTTGGGAAGTCTTGAAATTCAGTTGTGGGTTCCTAGCTTGGAGAGGGTGCTGATATAGCTTGCTTCCTCACTTTCTCCAAAAACTTCTCAAAGGCATAGTCCCTCGACATTCCACTAGAAAGCTCCACGGTTGATCTTCAAGGCTTCGAGCACTATTTCTCTCTCTTCCTACTTATAAAAATCCTAATCTTACCTGGTTACTTTGGTTACAATATTTGTTATCATTTAGTTCTGTCATATTAAATTAAAACTTACATAGATCTATTATTTCAAATCTCATAATATAGATGTCATTTCTAAAAGGTTTCATTAAGCATTCTAGATCTAGTTCACGGAAATCGTCCGTTTTGCATGGAAATTTAAAGAAAATCCATAGCTTGCATGAATTAGATTTTTGTTTCTGTTTTAAAAATATTAAATCCATAAATAAGTGCATATCTCATTGGCTTCCCAAACAGCAATCCAAGATCCCAAGGAAAGCTTGCTTTCCTTGGTTCCTTTTTCACCATTTTAGCTAGTTTTAACTTAGTTTTGTTTGGTTTAAAGTAGGATGACCCAAACGTACATTCAAAGTGATTTTGGAAATATTTAATTCTAACATGCTAAATTTATTTTAGCAGGCATAACAGAAAGGAAAGAAGCTGCTACTCAAAAGTGGCTTTGTGATCGTTCAAATCCCCTCATGGGGCTCCCCTTTGACTGTAAATTTTAAATTTTGGGAAAGTTGTAAGATATTGGTTCCATCATATATAAGAACCAAGAGGATTTAGATCATGTTACTGATATTGTAACAGCAGATAATAATTTTTTTCTCCAAATAGTCTCTTTAGAGCCCATTCCCCATCCCCCCTCGGGGGATTCGTGCCTTTTTTGTTATTTTTCGCATTGTCTTATTTCTGTTCGCTTTAGATTAGTTTAAATCATGAATAAAAACATGATTTGATTAATTTATCATATATTCCACATTTCAGTATCAAAGGATCTTGAATACTTACCCCACGACTTCCCAATTGACCCGCAAGGGGAAAGAGATGCGTGGTAGGAATAATTAGAAAACTTGTGATTTTTTTCTGCTTGCTACTTATTATTAATTTCTTTAAGAAATTGTTCTAAAATAATCCACCTCCTTTATTCCCTGATTGAGGTCCACTTGGCCTGAAAGAGGTTCCTAGAGGGTTTTTTCTTTCTAACAAAACACATCCTTTAAAACTCACTAAAATTGACAAGACTCCGGTGTGTATGCTCTGTACTTAGCTGTTGTTCATCCAATCAGTCAAGATGCATCAAGCAACATGGATGAGTATTTTAATTAGTCTTCACCTTCCCCAATCAACCACCATCAGGAAAAAATCCAACACCTCGATCAAACCGTAAGCGGTGGCAAAATACCCAAAGGAAGCGAGAACTCCTAAAAAGTGACCTCGAGGTGTTGATCTCTATTACACCTTTGGCTGCATTATGAACAAAAATCTCAAAGACTCCATTCAGCCCACATATTCCTTGCGGGTAGTAGTGAAAGTTTAGTTTTGGACATACTCCAAGTACTCTTAGGTATATCTGGAGTCCCCCCCTCGCCTAATTTTAATCAACTTATATTTCACATTAACTTAAAACATACCAATAGGCAATCACAAAACATTCAATCCATTCACATGCAAGTACATTGGTTATTTTATGACTCCATTTTAAGGAATTGGCTATTTTATTTCTATATATATATATATATATTGTGTCTCGGCATTGTGCTTTTGTGTGCTCATTTTTTATCTTGTCATCTATGGTTGTTTATGGTTAAATTTCAAACTCCTAAATAACTCATTCAGTTTAACATCACCATCCTAAATAATTTTTCCTTTGTAACTTAATAGGGTCTACCCCCCTTGTCTTCGTTAGGAGTTGAGCCTAAACGGAGGAGTCAAGAACATTAGGTAACAACCTTGACTCGAGACTTTCCCCCAAGGACATGCCGAGTGGCTTGAAGATTTCTGCCATGTTCCCCCTAGGTATGTGAAAGGCATAAATAGGATACAAACTCTTTGACACTTTCAATTGCAATACATTTGTTGAAAGAAGTGTAAAATTTGAAGAAGAGCCAATTCTTGATTTCGATCTTGCACCAGGGGAATGCTTCTCCCCTCAACCATTCAAAGGTGTAAGTGATGATACATGCTCTGTTTTTTCTAATATGTATGATATGAATATGGATGAACATGATATTTCTATATATGACTTCCCATCAAGGCCCAAGTGGGATGAAAAAATCATTCAAACTGCAGGGGAATTGGCAGGAAATCCCCATGAGCCTAGGAAGACTAGATCACAAACTAGTAATGCTTCATTTGCAAGTGATAGTGCTCTTGCTGAGCACTATTATATGATGACTGGGTCTGATCCTCAGACATATCATAAACATTCTAATGAGCCAATATGGAAATCAGCAATGGAATAAGAATTTTATTCCCTCCAAGAGAACAAGACATGGGAATTGGTTCCTCTTCCTCCCAAGAGGAAGCTTGTCCAATGTAAGTGGGTCTTCCGAACCAAACTTGTTGATGATGTTTCATTTATGAAACATAAGGAAATATTAGTTGCTAAGGTATATTCTCAGGTCTATGGTGTTGATTACACAAATACCTTTGCACCGATTGCAAATATGGACTCCATAATACTAGTTCTTGCAATGGCAGCTAGTAAGGGTTGGAAAGTTCAACACATGGATGTTAAAAGTGAATTCTGGCATGGTGATCTGTTGGAGTAGGGTCCCATAGCTACAGAAGAAGCTGCTAGTTTAGCAGAGAGATAAGTTTTGGTGGAAAGAAGATAAGACAGAGCTACGATGCCGTAGCACATTTCCAGCTGTAGAGCAGAGCCGGAAACCATGACTTTTTAGATAGAGAAGTCAAGAAAGGAAATGGTACCTGAGCAGCTGAGAAAAGAGAGCTCACCCACTGCATTGAAGGCAGCGGCGGAAGACAGGAGGGCTCAGCGACCCTCATAAAGGAGAAGGAGCAACAAGGATGAAGCATTGAAGACGAAGGACAGAAAATAGAAGCGGTGCATAGTACCCATGATCAGTGCCGGGAAGCATGGAAGACTGCAGAGAGCTGTGGTGTGACGGAAAGCGGCTACCTCAAAGTACAGATATGGCCGACTATCACTAGTTAGGGTTTTGGGTTATTGTTGGGACAGGCCCACAGTGTTGTAATGGCGAGACCTTCGAGCTGCCTATAAAGGGATATATTTTGTATTGTAAAAGGGTTGGTCAGTTAGTTGGTTCATTCAGTTGTTAGTAGTGTTTTGCAGAATATTAGACTATTGTAAAAGCCTAGCTCTGGTTTTGTTATTAGCAGTAGCAATCTTACTGTAACCAGTAGCTGGCTTATAAAGTATGCATGGAACGATCTGCAGGGATCGACAGAGAGGGAAGAGTATATTGTAGGAGAGAAATATAGAGAAGAAAAGAGATCTAAGAGAGAAGATCTTGAGCTGCATATGTGGTGCAGTAGAACTGTGTTTTACCTTCCCCCGAGCTATAATAAAAACACAGTTCTGTGGACGTAACTTCCATCCTGGAGGTGAACCACGTTAAAATCAAGTGTTATGCGATTGGTTTATGTGTTATGTTTACTTATGCATTTCTCAGTGATTCCATGGACCTTGTTTACAGTTTAATGAATGAATGTGTTAATCAGTTCACCCTAACATAGAAGGATAATCATAAGTTGAAAGTATTTGGCATGTTGTATATGGTTCATTTATGCTTTGCGTGAAACAGTCACTAGTTGCAGTATTGAATATCCTTGTATGCTAAGTCTTGCACGTCGACACAAGCAATGCTAAGTGCACTAAACCGCGGAGGTAGGATATCACAGAGAGGTGATACCACACCAGTAGAGGAGCTGCGGTGCACGATACCACTGGTTGAGGACTTAGCGTTGGGCAGGAGCTGCGTGTCGCACGGTGCGCGGCGATGCGATAAGGCCGGATATATCGTGAGTCAGGGAAAGTGCGCGACATAGAGAAGGACCGCACAGCGGTATAAAGGAATATCTTGCGGCTAGAAGAGCTGCGAGACGAGGAGATCGTGAGACGCGAGCAGCAGGTCATGTGACGCATAGAGAAAGAGATCCTGCAGCTAGAAGACCTGCGAGCCGCAAGTAGGATTGCCACAGAACTTGTTCCAAGACACTTGAGTCCTTGGCCAACCCATTAGAGTCACTTCGGGTGAGACTTCAGGCCACTTTGTGGTCTGTCGCCAAAAGGGCCAGTGAGCTAGGGGTGTTGTTGGTTGATTACAGTAAACCTGGGTCTTCCCATCGTAGCCAACAAATGGTTCTGTTGCCAGTTTTGAACAACTAAGCGCTAATGTTATATTGGCATCCCACTAGAGAAGAGTTTCACCAGTGGCTAGATTCAAACTTAAGGGAGTTTGCCAAGAAAGAAAATTGGAGCCCTAAACTGAGCACAGAGGACTGGTTACAAAAGCATATCGCTTCAGATATACACACGATATTTTTAGCAACCTATGGAAATGAGCTTTACGACTGGTTATCAAAGTTAACAGATAGGAACATATTCAAGAAGAAAATAAACATTGTCTGGACACCGGAGTTGATTCAGACCGTGCAGAGACTTGACAATCCCATTACGAGAGCAGTGGAATTCTGGTTTGAGAGTGTGCTAGGAGGCTTCATCACAGAATTTGTAGTTGACCAGAGAAAAAGATTCAGCGAGGCTGAGCGGTACTTCTTCAAAGGATATCGTGGTAAGTACCTAAAATCTCTAAACTTGTCCATTAAGATGCTGCTACATGAAAAAGGAGTAATGGACATGATTTCAGATGAATAAGTAAAGATAGTAATGTCACAAGAGTTTGAAAGTGACTTTGATGACATTGGACGAACACGTAGTGGCAAGAAATATAAAGTAGCTTTTGGCTCTCCTGTATTTGGAGATAGTTCAGACAATATTAGGCAACCGAGTCCTAGTACCACAGAAGAACCAGAGGGGGGTATCCCTTACCAGCCCTATACCCCACAGAAACAGACCGGGACTTAGAGTAATCCCATAGGTACTCCATCCAGTAGCTCACAGACAGTACCTACTACTACTACATCACCTTCACCTACACCGCCGAGTGGTAGTAATCCAGTCAATCAGAACCTACCGCAGAGAAATAGAATGGGAGATGATATGAAGCTACCTACCTTTAAGGGTACAGGAGCAAAGGACCCGGAACAGCATTGGTTTCTATGTGAATCCATGTGGACCATTAAAACAATCAACGATGATAACCTTAAACTTGTACAGTTGGTCACCACGCTTAGAGATCGAGCTTTAACATGGTACATAAAGTATACCACAGTACCCAAGACACTTGCCCAGGTCAAGAACGCCGTGATTAAAGAGTTCAAGAAACCCGAGTCTGAGTCTCAGTGCATAACAGAGCTCAAGGATATTAAGCAGCTACCACCAAAATCAGTATGGGACTTTGACCAGAAATTCAAAGCTCTTATAGACCAAGTAAGCTTTGAGTTTGCGTCGGAGTAGCATAAGGAATGGTTTATTGCAGTGCTGCTCCCTCACATCAGATTGCCATTATGCAGCAGAAACTCCAGACGCAGGATGATGCATTGGAGATGGCGATGAAGCTAGAAGCTTCACCTTTAGCAGAAACCAGCGTAGGCATGACAACTCTACAGAACTAGTTGGCCAACCTCACGTTACAGATACACAAACTCAAGAAAGGAAAAGAGGTTATGCAAGACATATGGTTCTTACGATGTAAAGCACAGGGTCATACCAAAGACAACTGTCCAGTCTTTGCAGAATATTTAGCATCAGGGGCTCCTAGCCCCTTACCACGAACGCAAGGGCCATGGTGTGAAATATGCAAAACACAAGGACATCCGCCTCAGCAATTCCGTTTGCTTCAGAAGTATGTACACACACCTAAGAACCTATACTGTATCTTCTGCAAGTCTGTCGGACATGTTGAACAGGATTGCCGAGCCTATGATCTCATGTTAGATAGAAAGCATGACGTATACAGAGTCCAATCAGAAACACAGGGTCCAGCAGCAGGACCACATCCTGATCTGACTTATGGTGGCCGTGGAGGAGGCTTTGCACGAGGAGAAGGCTTTGGCAGAGGAGAAGGTTTTGGTCGTGGTCATGGACCAATCACTTGTTATAACTGCGGAATTGTAGGACACTATGCTAGGGACTGTCAGAGCCCCACTACCACTTGTAACTACTGCAAATCTTATGATCATACCATAGAGGAGTGTCCTACCTTGATAGTTAAGATCAAAGACCCTAAGCCAACAGTACACCAGAACATCCAGCTTATTGCTGCTGAGCAGGTAGAGCCAGAACCAAGAGTCAATATTGTGACTTGTAGCTGTGTTTCTACTAGTAGGACATCGCAGGAGACCGTAAAGAACACAAGTCAGGAGTGGGTGCGCAGAGCTCCTAGTAAAGCAACATCACTCTACCTATAGAAGAATAAAGAAACATTTCATGAAGCCAAGGATTCCTTTGATGAACCTACGCAATCAGGATCATAGGTACCGCCGTCTAGGGGTGTACCGCAGCAAGCACCTTGTGGTTACAACCCTGAACAGATACCGCAGGCTACCACATCGGGAAGATGCGACGAGGATGAATCGATAGGAAGTGTACAATCCTTCCTTCGCAATTGCTTGAAACTCATGAGAAATGAAAAATCAATCGGCGAGCTACAGCGCATCATAGATCAGTGTCAGCAACCTTCTCTCTCGGGCAGTGCACACCGCGCTGTTCACAATATTACAGGACATACAAGGACCAGAGGAGAGATGAAGCTCACAGCACAGATTGGAGAGTTTAAAATGGATGAGGTCGTCTTAGATCTAGGATCAGAGGTGAATGTTCTAACTAAGCAGACATGGGAACAGATGGGTATCCCTAAGTTAGTCAAATCTCCTATCCACCTAAGATTAGCTAATCAGCAGTGAGTATCACCATTGGGTCGACTGCCGCAGGTGCCAGTTGACATTGACAGAGTTCACAGTTTTGTGGACTTCGAGGTTATAGAAATCATTGGCGACAGTTGACCATATCCAGCATTATTAAGTATTGATTGGGCAATCGGTAGCAAGGCTGTCATTGAGCTAAAGAGAAGACAAATGACCTTTGAGGATGCGCAGATCCGGGTTATCGCACCTTTGGATCCTCACCAGGGTCCTAGATACATTGAACCTATCCGAGCAGAGGAGGAGGCACATAACATGGATAGTTTCTACCAGATGACTGCGAACTAGAATGACTACATCAATCCAACCACAGAAGGGAACATTAGTTGGCGATGTGACAGTTCATGGGCATCGGATTCTGATGTTGGTCTAGAGAACTGGCAGAACAGACTTTACGAAGTCTCAGCACGCAGATGTGCGTTTATGAGTAAGTCACTGCGATGGATTGACACAGATATCACTGAGATTCCATCATATCATGGTCTGACAGATATTTAGGACTTCCTTGAGCAGTTTGAGCAACAGATTCCTTACGAGCAGAGGATCGCAGATATGGACCTTGCAGTACGAGCCACACCTACAAGATGGTGGTATGCGCATAAAGAGAATATCGCATAATGGGATGATATTAAAATACTGATGGCAATCATATTTTTTGTTGACAGAGAGTATGTCCAGCAGAAGTACACAGGAGAAACTGATCCCAGGGCACATATTCAGACATGTGAACAGAACTGGTCGGACATTCCCAAGGATGAATGGGTTCACAGATTCATTCACACATTGGACACAGTTCCAAGGAACTGGCACACAGAGACCAAGTTGCCCAAGGGGACGACCACATGGTCACTTATGACAGACAGTTTCCTACTCACCTTCGCGTTTGAATCAGAACATCCAAGTATTTCTCAAGCCCTAGACATAATCAAGATCAAGATATTTGAGGACTGTACCATATCAGTGCAGGCTCAACCTGAGTGGGCCATCTAGTTGCAAGCCGCGCTAGAGTGCTATAATTTCAAAGCAAAGCCAGACAATGAAGATAAGGATGAGGATGAGGATCCTCGCAACACCAACATTCCAGAGTCAGAAGGGACTCGCGATGTTGGGGGACCACAGTTAGAGATTTCAGCAATCACCGAACCCATCAAGATTAAAAAGATCAATATTGGCATAGACGCAGAACCTAAGTTTGTCTCTATTGGAGACTATTGGAACGATGAAACAGTCAGACAGATTGCAGATTTGTGACATGACTATCAGGACCTATTTCCCACCAAGTTCACAGAGATGAAGGGAATAGTTGGAGACCTGGGAGTTATGAGGATACCATTGAAGGAGGATGCTAGACCAGTCAAGCAGCGCCCATATAGATTGAATCTACGCTACAAAGAAAAAGTAAAGGACGAAATCGATAAGATGCTAGCAGCAGGCATCATTGAGCCGGTAGAAGAAAGCAATTGGGTTAGCCCCATTGTTGTACAAGAAAAGAAAACAAAAGGAGACATCAAGATCTATGTTGATCTGCGCAAGCTCAACGATGCATCGCTTCACAATCCATTTCCGACACTGTTCACTGATGAGGTATTAGACAACGTGGGAGGACAGGAGGTCTACTCCTTCACTGATGGCTTTTCAGGGTACCATCAGATCAGAATACATCTAGAAGATCGATCCAAGACCACCTTTGCAACAGAATGGGGCTCGTTCCAGTATACGGTAATGCCCTTTGGTCTTAAGAATGCACCAGCTATATTTTCTAGAGTAGTAGTCGATGTATTTAAAGAATACATTCATAAATTCTTAGAAGTATATTTTGATGACTAGACTGTATTTGGACTAATCGAAAATCATATAGGAGACTTAAGACTGATGTTAGAGAAATGTAGGCAGTACCAGATTTCTCTAAACTTGAAGAAATGTATATTTTGTGCACCATTTGGTATTTTGTTGGGTCACATTGTTTGCAGACAAGGCTTGATGGTAGATCCCATGAAGATCGCCATCATTTTAAACCTTCCAGCACCCAACTCAGTCAAGCAATAGAGGACAGTACTTGGTCATACTGGGTACTACAGAAAGTTCATCAAAGGCTACACAAAGATTACAGCACCAATGGAGAAATTGATAAAGAAAGATGTAAAATTCCTATGGAATGAGGAATGTCAGCAGAGTCTAGACACACTTAAAGAAAATATGGTTACAGCACCCATCTTAGTATTTCTAGACTGGACTAAGCCATTTCATGTACATGTGGATGCGTTTGGCATCGCATTAGGGGTTGTTTTAACACAACCAGGAGAAGAGGACATTGACCATCCTATCGCATACTCCAGCAGAAAGCTCTCGACAACAGAAAAGAAATACACCACAATAGAAAGAGAAGGCCTAGCCATGGTGTACGCGCTCCAGAAGTTCAGGCACTACCTGTTGGGTTCCTCGTTTAAGATGTTCACTGACCATTCCGCGTTAAAGTATTTGATCAATAATCCAGTGTTAGGGGGGAGAATCTGCAGATGGTTACTCCTCTTTCAGGAGTATGATTTTGAAATCATCGTGAAACTAGGCAGACTGAATGCTGGACCTGATCATCTATCGTAGATAGACTCAGGAGAAGAGCCAAGTAACCTAGACGACAATCTGCCAGATGCGCCATTGTTTTCCATCCAGATCGCAGATGAGTACTATGCCGATATTATTCAATTTCTCACTACAGGAGTAGCACCTGATGAGTTTACTAAGCAGCAAAAGAAGCAATTGGTTGTTAAAGCAGCAGACTTCACCCTCATCGCAGGACACCTATACAAGTTAGGTCCGGATGAATTTTTGCGCAGATGTGTGATGCCACATGAAAAAGGCGCTATTATCAAAGAGGCACATTCAGGAACCACAGGAGGTCACTTCGCAGGAAAGCCGACTGCGCAGAAAATCCTGGAGGTAGTATTATGGTGGCCTACATTGCATAAAGACACCAAGGACTTTTGCAGATGCTGCGATATCTGCCAAAGGGTAGGAAAACCCTCACGATGCGATGAAATGCCGCTGCAACCGCAGGTCACGCTGCGTGCATTTGACAAATGGGCTATAGATTTTGTGGGTCCTATCAACCCACCAGGAAAGCGCACTGGTGTGAGATATATTGTCACTGGAACAGAGTACCTCACCAAATGGGCAGAGGCCAAAGCAGTAAGAAATTGTGATGCCGCTACAACCACACAGTTCCTTCTTGAAAACATCATCAGTAGATTTGGATGCCCAGTAATTTTGATGAGTGATCAAGGCACACATTTCTTGAACAGCACTATTGAGGCGTTGACAGAAGAATTCCAGATTCAGCACCATAAGAGCACTCCCTACCACCCACAGGCTAATGGTACAGTGGAGGCCTTTAATAAGATTTTAGAAAATGCTCTTACTAAGATCTACAATAGCCAAAGAAATGATTGGGACCTCAGAGTTAACGCTGTATTATGGGCATACAGGACCACATGCAAGAAAATTACAGGACACACACCTTTCAGCTTGGTGTATGGACATGAGGCTGTTATGCCTATGGAGTATATTCTTCCTAGCTTAAGAATCACTCAGATTACCGGGATGACTGATACAGACACAGTGGAGGAAAGGCTAGCACAACTGCTTTCCTTAGAAGAAGACAGATTCATCGCTGGATTCCATCAGAAAGTGCAGAAGGCACGAGAAAAAGCTTGGCATGATAGACACATTAAGAATAAGACTTTCTAGATCAGAGACCTAGTGCTCCTCTATGACAACAAATTCATTAAGTTTCTAGGGAAGTTCAAGACGCATTGGCTGGGGCCATATCAGATACAGCAAGTCACAAAGGGAGGTGCCGTTTAGCTCAGCCAGCTGAATGGGGAGCTTCTGCCCACATGGATTAATGGTAGTAGGCTTAAGCCCTATAGTGATAGCCACCCCGCCTCTCAGCCCTATCTTAGCCAGTTATGGTGGTGTAGATGTCCAGTGTAGTTGAAAGGAGGCATCACACCGGGAACTAGTCTACACCGGCAGGTATTATTCTCAGTATGAGGAATTGCATCAGGTCAGTTCATTTAAAAAAAAAAAAGTAGTATTGTTTTACGCAGGTGATGTGGAGTCGCATCGCGGTAGTACGATGTTTCCCCGTGCCACGTACTCAGTTTTGCAATCGATAGAGGGCCAGTCAAGTCACCATCTGACAGGTAGTTAATGAGGTAATGACCAGTATATCTTACCATAGATTTGGCAGCAGTATAATAAATTTTTCCAGATTTGGCAAATCTCCAACGAGACCGATGCCTGTGCACACATGTTTCGAGGGAAATTCGATCGGATTTCCTCATTTATTAAGGATCGAATGATGGGTGTGGTCTTGTCCAGGCATTGATGATGACCGACGAGTTTAGTCTAGATGACCGTTGCGTCTGGGATTATCGTATTGGGCATAAAAGTAGAAAGTATTCAATTGGGACGGTTACGTTTGTAGAAAAACCGAGAGCTGTAGAGTGCATTGTTCAGAATTCTCTGTGAAGGGCTAAGATTGTTACACAGTGCTGTGATTTTCAGACGTTGCAGCCAATGCACGTCCACCAGTTTTCACTGAGTGGGTTATGTCTAAAGCCAAACCTATAGCAAACATTTTGAGAAGGTTTCAACGTCACGGCCTTGCAGGAGCTATGACGACGCCATCTAAGGGTGCTCCGCCAAGTTCGTCACAGCCCAGACAACAACCACAGACGAGGAGCCAATCTCAGGTCAATGATGAATCCGGTTCAGAGCATGAGGAAGAAGTTCATAGCACAAAATACTACATGATACCATGAGTTGAAGGCGCACCATAGCCAAGAATTCCTAATAATGCTAAGTATATTATTCCCATACCACCCATTGATTCTCGAGTAAAGGAAAATGGAGATCTAGTAGGATATGCTGCTGTTGTTAAATTTGTAGATTATAACCTAGGAGATGGTAAGACATATCCTCAGTTCAAGCCGGATAGCTGTCTAAAGATTGAGAAGAACCTAAGGACAGGGAGAGATGAATATGTCCCCCTGCCACATGTCCAGATTCTTGAGCGGTCAGGTCTGCTCAATTTGCTGAGATTGCCTCATTTTGGACGGGGCGCAGAGGTTAATGCCGTGGTGCGCATTTTACTCTGTTGTGTACATAGAGGGTACCTATGGCTGGGCAGCAAGGTCGACCTGAATTTCGATTTGATACATCGTATCATCAGCCTATCCAAGATGGGTGAACACCCTGATATACAGACAGCAGGAAAAACCAAGGACTCCAAGTTATCACAAGCCCTAGTAACTAAGTATCAGCTACAAAGAGGAGGATGGGCTTATGACATTTCAAGCATAACAAATGAGACACTTAGATTCACCACCAGTCTGCTCACGGGTAGACTGCTAACCAAGGTTCGGCCAAAGTAAGTTACAGGATCCGTAATTCACCTTTCCATACAGGTCACAGAGGGGGAACAGTTCAATTGGTCTCTATTCTTATTAAATATGCTGCAAGCAGATTGCTTGGCAGCTCAGGATGAAGCAAACCACCCTTTCCATTTCTCATGGTTTCTTATACTTTGCACATTTGTCAGATGGAAGGAGCCGCCCCATATCCAGTTTCCACAGATAGCAGGTGGCGCGCCCAGAGGAGTGTGCTATGACAGCTTATGGGAGACCAACAGCCCAGGAAAGAAAATGGTCAATACGATGGTATTCCATGAATACTATAAGATGTTGATGAAGGTCATTCAAGAGACACCACGGCTCAACACGGAGACTGTGAACATATACAATAGCCAGATTAATTTTATGGCAGACAACCATTTAATCTATCTGCGACCGAAAAGGACTAAGAGGGATGATTGGGCTCCTGGCTCATTTAGGATGACAGCACATGACGTCGAAGGAGTCACAAGAGACTTCGATGACCAATGGAAGCAGGAATATGAAGATACCGCACCACTATCATTAGACACTGCACAGACAGAACCCCAAGACAAGGACAAAAGATAACACAGACACCCAGACACAATCTTCAACAGAAGCACCACTACCAAGGGAAAAGAGGAAACCTTCACAGCAAGTGCCATCATAGGCATAGGCGGCAATGAAAGAGGAAATTAAGGGCCTGGAAGCTCTTCAAAAGATGAGGAAGACAAAGGAGATGAACTACTTGCAGCAGGAAGCGCAGCAATTAAGAACAAAGAAGATACACATTAATGACCTGCTTCAACCATATCAAGAGCAAATCGCAGAGATAGTCGATACGGTTGAACAGAAAATGAAGGAATTCACTACCACCAGAGAGGAAACTGACACCACAGAAGACGCCAGTATTAATCAAGCTTTGCTTGAATCGGCACAAGAGCGTGTCGAAGTGATGGAAAAGGAAGTCGCAGGACTTCGAGACAGGTTGCATAGGACTTCGCAAGAAGCCAAGGAAAAGCTACAGCAGGAGAAGCCCGCTGGAAGTGGCTCGAGGATGAGCCACAAGTAAGTGTTAGGGGACTATTGGAGTAGGGTCCCGCAGCTACAGAAGAAGCTGCTAGTTTAGTGGAGAGATAAGTTTTGGCAGAAAGAATATAAGACAGAGCTACGACGCTGTAGCACGTTTCTAGATGTAGAGCAGAGCCGGAAACCATGACTTTTTAGATAGAGAAGTCAAGAAAGGCAACGATACCTAAGCGGCCGAGAAGAGAGAGCTCACCCACTGCATTGAAGGCAGCAGTGGAAGACAGGAGGGCTCAACGACCCTCATAAAGGAGAAGGAGCAACGAGGCTGAAGCATTGAAGACGAAGGACAAAAAAGAGAAGCAGTGCATAGTACCCATGATCAGTGCCGGGAAGCATGAAAGATTGCAGAGAGCTGTGGTTTGACAGAAAGTGGCTACCTCAAAGTACAGATATGGCCGACTGTCACTAGTTAGGGTTTTGGGTTACTATTAGGACAGGCCCACAGTGTTGTAATGGCGAGACCTTCGGGCTGCCTATAAAGGGATATATTTTGTATTGTAAAAGGGTTGGTCAGTTAGTTGGTTCATTCAGTTGTTAGTAGTGTTTTGCAGAATATTAGACTGTTGTAAAATCCTAGCTCTGGTTCTGTTATTAGAGGTATCAATCTTACTGTAACCAGTAGTTGGCTTATAGAGTATGCATGTAACGATCCGCAGGGATCGACAGAGAGGGAAGAGTATATTTTAGGAGAGCAATATAGAGAAGAAAAGAGATCTAAGAGAGAATATCTTGAGTTGCATATGTGGTGCAGCAGAACTGTGTTTTACCTTCCCCCGAGCTATAATAAAAACATAGTTCTATGGACATAAATTCCATCCTGCAGGTGAACCACGTTAAAATCAAGTGTTATGCGATTGGTTTATGTGTTATGTTTACTTATGCATTTCTCAGTCATTCCATGGACTTTGTTTATAGTTTAATGAATGAATGTGTTAATCAGTTCACCGTAACATAGAAGGATAAACATAAGTCGAAAGTCTTTGGCATGTTGTATATGGTTCATTTATGCTTTGCGTAAAATAGTCACTAGTTGCAGTATTGAATAG
Source organism: Pseudotsuga menziesii (assembly GCA_001517045.1). NCBI lineage: Eukaryota > Viridiplantae > Streptophyta > Pinopsida > Pinales > Pinaceae > Pseudotsuga > Pseudotsuga menziesii. Next base: position 406,634 of record LPNX010249339.1, on the reverse strand, counting down.
CCTTGTATGTTAAGTATTGCACGTCGACACGAGCAATGCTAAGTGCGCTAAACCATTGAGGTAGGATATCACAGAGAGGTGATACCGCACCGGCAGAGGAGCTACGGTGCGCGATACCACTGGTTGAGGACTTAGTGTTGGGCAGGATCTGCGTGTCGCACGGTGCACGGAGATGCGATAAGGCCGGAGATATCGTGATTCAAGGAAAGTTCGTGACATAGAGAAGGACCACACGACGGTGTAAAGGAATATCTCGCGGCTAGAAGAGCTGCGAGACGAGGAGATCGCACGACGCGAGCAGCAGGTCGTGCGATGCGCAGAGAAAGAGATCCCACAGCTAGAAGAGCTGCGAGCCGCAAGTAGGATTTCCATAGAACCTGGTCCAAGACACTTGAGTCCTTGGCCAACCCATTAGAGTCACTTTGGGTGAGACTTCAGGACGCTTTGCGGTCTGTCATCGAAAGGGCCAGTGAGCTATGGGTGTTGTTGGTTGATTATAGTAAACCTAGGTCTGCCCATTGCAGCCAACATGATCTACAGAAAGATATTTATATGTAGAAACATTAAGTTTTCCAAGAGGATCCTTCATTGGTATTTAGCTTGAAGAAATCATTGTATGGAATCAAGCAATCCCCCAGGGCTTGGTATGCAAAAATGGATTCATTTTTGCTCTCTATTCATTTCACTAGATGCAAATCAGACCCTAATGTGTATTTGGAGTAACATGATGTTATTTTTTAGGTTATTGTTCTTTATGTTGATGACCTCCTCATTACAGGTAGCTGCACCACTTCAATTGGTTCAATTAATTCATCTTTGCATAGTGAATTTGCTATGGCCGACCTAGGATTGCTAAGGAAACTTTTGGGCTTGGAAATTGAGCAAGGTGAAAGGACTATCAAGATGAGTCAACCAAAGTATGCTTCAGACTTGATAAAAAATTTTAACATGGATGAGTGTAAAGAAACCAAGTCTCCCTTTCTTTCTCTCATGAAAATGCATGAATTTGGCAATTCTCCATTGGTAGATGTTACGCTCTACATGAAACTAGTGGGAAGCTTGCTCTATCTCACAAACACAATACCTAATTTGTATTATGTTGTAAGTTCTATAGAAAGACATATGCACCATCCACATGAGCTCTATTGGAGGGAAGCAAAAAGAATTCTTCAGTACATCCAGGTAAGAAATAATTTGGGGGTGAACTATTGTTGTCACCCTTCACACACCTGGGTTACATGGTGTAAATATTCAAGCCACTCGGTGTGTCACTGGGGGAAAGTCTCGAGTCAAGGTTGTCACCTTTTTCTTGACTCCTCCGTTTAGGCTCAACTCCTAACGAATCCAAGCGGGATGCCCCTATTAAGTTACTAAGGCTAATTACTTAGTGTGATGGTGTTATATTGATTAAGTTGTTTAGGAGCTTTGAAATTAACCAGTGGAAACAAGAGATAACAAGATGCAAGATTTAAGGCATATAAGCATAGTAATGACACTCAATATATATATATAATCGAAAGAAATAAATTACCAGTGCCTTAAATGGAGTCAACAGAGAAAATAATGTGCTTGCATGTGCTTGAAATAATGTTTTGCAAATGTCTCATGGTATATTTTAAATTGATGTGGAATGTGAATTAATTAAATTAGGCTAAAAGGGGACTCCAGATATACCCCAGGGGTACTTGGAGTATGTCCAAAAGTGAACTTGCACAACTATCCGCAAGGTGTTTGTGGGCTGGAACAGAGTCTCAGAGACTATTGTTCATAATGTACTCATCAGGGTGTGACAGAGATTGGTGCCTCAATGTCACTTTCCAGTTGTTCCCACTCCTTTGGGTATTTTGCCACCGCTTACAGTTTGTTCGAGGCGTTGGATTTTCACCTGATGATTTGTCAATTTGGGAGATGAAGACTAATTAATCTATTCACTCAAGTTCTTTTGATGTAGCTTGACTGATCAAACGAACCGCAGCCAAGTATAGAGCATACACACTAGAGTCTTCGTTATTTTTAGTAGATTTTAAGATAAGTGTTCTTGTTAAAAAGAAAACCCTCCAGGAACATCTTTCGATCCAAGTGGATCTCAATCGGAGAATCAAGGAGGGGTTAATTTTATTATGGATAATGAAACATTTGATGAAAAAGGAATCAAAGATACATAATGTCGATTTTCTAATTAGTCCTACCACGCATCTCTTTCCCCTTGCAGGTCAATCGGGAAGTCGTGGGGTAAGTAGTATGATAAATTTTTAAATTAAAGTATGGAATAGTGAAAAATTATATCAAAGTATACAATCTTGCATGTCAGTACTAAACTAGAGCAGAAAAAGAAAGGAAAAAAGCACAAAAGTGAAACGAACGTAGATACCCCCTAGGGGGATGGGGAGTGGGCTCGAAAGAGCCTACTCAAAAAAGATTTTATTTTCTTATTATTGGTTACAATATAAGAAAGATAAAATATCAGAAAAATCTTGGTCCTTATATGGGATGAAACCAAGATCATACAACTCTGCAAAATTTTTAAATTTTAGTGAAAGGGGAGACCCCTGGGAGGATTTGAATGCTCCCGAGGCCAATTTCGAACAGAAGCTTCTTTTATTTTCTGTTACACATGATAAAAACCCACAAGAATGTTAGAATATAATATGCCCAAAATCACTTTAAGAGTACCTTTGGATCAGCCTACCTTCACTCAAAAAATATTAAGTTAAAACTAGCTAAACAGGTGAAAAAGGAACCAAGGAAAGCAAGCTTTCCTTGGGATATTGGCTTGTTGTTTGTGTAGCCAATGAAATATGCACTGATTTATGAATTTAATCTTTTTAAAACATAAAAGGAAATCTAGAGCATGCAACCTAGTGATTTTCTTTAAATTGCCATGCAAAACGGATGATTTTCTTATGCTAGATCTAGAATGCTTAATGATACTTTTCATAATTGAGATCTAGACTATGAACTTTGAAATAGCAGATCTATGTATATTTTACTTTGATATAACAGCTCCAAATGATAACAAATCTTTAGAACACAGTAACCAAGAAGAAAATTGATTTTTTAAAGAAAAGAGAAGAAAAGGAGAGAAGGTCGGCTCGTTTCTTGAATGGAACAAGCTGAAAGGAGGCCCTTTTGTGGAGCATTGAGGGACAGAGTCTTGAGATTATTGGATAAGGAATGGAATTAATATTGATCCAAATATTCATCCAATCGGGAACCTACAACTAGATAACACAAGCTTGCACAACACCTCGTGAGATCTGGATATAGATGTATAAAGCAACAAAAATGAAAGATCATGCAAAAATAATCTTATTTAAGCATGTAACTGAAATTATTGAGCATACATAATATGGATAAACAAGAGAAAGTAATATAACTTTCCTATTATACACCCTTACTTGATTCAACTAAATCCTTGAAGCCAGAAAACACAAGTAGCATAGAAATTGGAAAGAAATTGCAGTTACCACATTAGCAGCATGATGCTGGGAACCCACACAAACACATGCACTACACGGTATAGCCTCCAAAGCTTCTTTATTCACAATAAAAATATAGAAGTATTATAATGGCAACAACTCCTCAATACAACTCTAACTATCTTGGAAGAGGCAACCTGAGCTTTATTTATAAAGGAAAACAGGAGATCTAGCCCGGGGGGGTGCAAATCCGAAGGAGACAGACCACTGCAATTGAGGGAGAGTCCATCAATGCTGATCTGAAGCCAAACTAAGCCTACTTGTCAATCAGGGGGCTGATTGAGCTGACACATCAATCCACAGAGCTTCTAGGATATCCCACACATGTGGATGAGAGATAGAGGGCGCAATTCCCCATAAAGGATGTTGAAGATCAACTCTAGATCTGTCAAGATCACCTCCTTCAGTGAAGGATTTGTCAGATCCAGTCAATCTGGTCCAGATCTGACTGATTTCAATCAAATAAGCTGAGAATCCACTAATATAGGATTTTAGATTTGCTCCATTATTCATCAATTTATTTATTAAAATAGTCAATAATTGATTTTTTGGGGTTTTCTGACTTGAGTGATGAAAAATCACTCAAAACCTGAAAAAAGTGGGTCCATGTGTAACACCCCAGTTTTGACCCCGTTGCATTAGATGTACATGATGTATATATTGTAATGATCATGGTGTCGAGCTAAAGGACAAGGCCCCACCACTAGTTGGTTATGCTATGTTTTGGATTTAAACTTGTCACCGATGGTATATCGGGGCATGCGGCATATATTATGTTATTAATCATGTAAATATGCATCTATAATTAATTAAATGAACCCAACCAGCTACGATCTCGGCAACTAAAATGAGAAAGGGGCATGATTTTCACAAGGATAAGGGTGGGGAAATTGTCAAACCTTGGCCAATAAGGGAAAATACCCATGTGTCTTCTTTCCTTGTCTTACCCAACCACTTTCATTAAGAATTGCTGGTGGTGGTTGACATAGTTATTGTCTTTGGGAGTGGGGTGGCAGGACTGTCAGTCCTCACCCACACGCACACTCCACCACAGTTGACTTCACATTGGAAGAGAAACCACTACGATCACTCACGCAGAAATTCATTCTCTCCCCACAACTGTGCAAAAACGCTCACGCACCCTCCACTAAACAGGCCTCACAACTGTTTTGTTTGTTCCTCATGATTGGCTGCTCATCCTCACGTAGGAGCAGAATTTTCTCACGCTCACGTACTTCCTACTCGCATCTATCCATTGCATGTTCATGCCTCATGGAAGTCTGGTTGATCGCACGCACAGGCCTCTTTCCTGCTTTGGTCTCACGAAGCCAGGAGTGAGGATTCATCTCCACTGTCAGTCACATTGTTCCCCAGCGAGGAAATCGGGTGTGTTCTGGACTCGCATTTGAAATTGGGTGTAATCTTATCTCATGCCCTGTGCTTTGTGTTGCTATTTACTCACGCAGCAAGCTGGGAGAACGGTAATCTCTTCCCCATTGTGGTCTTTGTAAATCTTCCCCAGCGGGATTCGATTGTGTAAAATGGGCTGTTGTTTTTCCCATGTCATGAGCTGTGCTCATTGTTCACGTTTTGGACTGTGGTTTTCCCCACGTTCACTGATACTTTCAGGACTGTGTAATTGCTTGGGAGTCGTTTTCCCTATTTAAGCTATGATAGCTGATTTAATTGCATGTGTGCAATGGTTGGTCTTTGGACCGTGTAAGGAGCAGGGATGGGGGATTGGTTTGCTTGATAAAACTGGTGTGTTGGAAACCACACAGACAGGGCTAGAGGGCTGGCTTTCTTCTCCACAACCCCTGAATAGCACTAGAAGGGAATGAAGGGCCTGAGGGACTGTGTAGTAGAGAAGGGACTGATTCCTTGTGTTGGGTGTGTGTGGGTGTCTTAGAAGCCAGGCTAGTTCTGGTGTAGATGTTCTTGACTCTGTAATGAGCTCACCAGCTTAGCATTTAGCCTTTCCCAACTCCTTGATGGCCCAATAAACCCAACTGTGTTGGCTTGGCTGTGTTTTATATATCCTTGGCTATGTGTAAGCCTGCTAGTTCCCTTATTCCTTGGAGAATCATGTCCAGCTCGGGGGTGGCAGCGCTGTTGAGAGATTAAGGAGCACGCTAGCCTATGGTTGGGTGGAATGTTGCAGCGGCATAGGTAGTTGCGGAAGAGTTCATCATAAGATAAGTGATCTTGTCCATTTTTACTTCTGCAAAGATATATTTTCTGTTAATGATCATGATGAATATGTGGAACGAATGCTTGAATGAATGCATGTTAATTCCGCTGTGCAAGATACATAATTGAATTTGTGCATGATAGAGATTCATGTGTGCATATTCTAGTTCAAATTTTAATTTAAGTATTTTGTTTCACCAATTTTGTGCATGCACATGTTCATGGGGCTCTTGGCCCACATGGTTAACGCCATGGTGATCGCGTCCTCTTCGTCGGTCGGAGGCATGGGGACGTGACACCATGGGTTTACATGGTGCTCACCTACATGACTGAAACTGATTATTTGGCCCACTTTTATTACAAAACCAATTTTTCCAATTAAACTATAAAAAAATAGCCTAAGTTTTGGAAAAATTAAATTTTAATAAAAAACACTGAAAAAACCTAGTGGGACTTAGACATGTTCATATGACTTGACCATGATTCCTAGCATGTTTATACATTGACACATAGACTCTAATGACCTCAATAGGCCTAAAAGCCAAGCTGAACACCCCAACTTTGGAGGCATGGAGTGAAAAACTCAAAAATAATTAGTCGTTTATTCAACAACCAATAATAACCAAGGGAAAAAACACCCTAGGCTGATCGGATTGACAAATAAAGTCTAAGAGACGAAGTCTTTTACAGACACTATCATGCTATAACATTTATTACAATTCCCCCAAGGGGGTATGAACATGTGATATAGTACAACAAAGTTTCCCAAAAACAAGACTGAAGGTCTTCTAAAGTCCAAACAAGTTATCCTTGTCCGGTTCACCAGGCTCACTCGATAAAAAACCACTAAGTACAACTTAGGTGGTAACAACTATTTAGCTAGAGCTTCACTCCAATTAGCTGGGTTTTCTGATTCAGATTGGGCTAGGGATCCCACTAACATAAAATCAACTTCAGGTTTTGTCTTTATGCTTGATGAAGGTCCCATTTTCTGGTCAAGTAAGAAAAAACACACCATTTCACTTTCATTAGCAGAGGTCGAGTACAGGTCAGCAGTCAATGTTCCTACACAGTGTGCTTGGTTGCATGGAATTCTTCGGGAATTTGGTGTCACAATTGATTATCCAACCAAAATTTGGCTCAATAATCAAAGTGCCATCAAAATATCTAATGATCTAGTTCATAGGAAGAGGACAAAGCACATGGAGATCCATATGCACTACATCTGGGGCTTGTTGCATGACAAGGTGATTTCACTGCAGTATTGCCCATCCACCGAGCAAACTGTGACATTTTCACCAAGGTTTTCACAGAGAACACCTTCCCTTACCTAGGATATTTTCTTGGGGTTAGTGAAGGATGGTTATTTGCTACTATTTGTTGCATGTTTCAGCCCCATTTCCATTCTTGAGGGAAGGTTTTGTCCCATGTGGCTTTCCTTCTTCTCCTTAGTTTATATGGGCAAATAAAATTTCTGAATTATGTAATTGAGGTGACTTGAGCCATTGTTTCAGAGGCCTACATAATTTTGTGAGTTGTGCTTAGTTTTTTCATTAAGGTAGGGTGTTAGAAAAATAATCCAACTCATTAGTACCTTATTTACACTACTTAGTCAATTTTAATGCATTTTTGCATTAATACACTATGTGGTGGACTAGGGGTGCTTAGTTAGACAAATCCCAAGTCAAATTGGGGAATTCGCACCCACATGAGCACTCCAGCTCAGTCAACCAGCCACATGTTTTCCCTCATAATTTTTGGTATGCTCCCATTCATTGAATGTGGACAACTTGGTTGACTAGGAGCGCTAGAGGTGGATTTTGCCCATTTTTGGCTTGATTTGGTGCATTTAATGCCACCTTGAGACTCTAAACCACCCATATTTCCACACCCATGCATGTCTAGGTGTAATAATTGACCCAAATCATATCAGCCATGTCTATCCAGCAATTTCTGGCTATTTGGGCTGATTCGAGGCATGATTGGCCCACCTATGGGGGATTGATGCCAATTTGGAAATTTTGACTTGTACACTCACATTGGACTTCCAAAGCCTCATGAAAAGTTCCAAATGTATTATAAACCCAATAATAACATGTTTTTATATTAGATAGTTAAAAATAACCTGGTTCTGTTCACATTTGTGTGTGTAAATTGCTTCTCAATTAATGGTTTTTGTTGGTTTTTTCACCGAATTTGATTTGTGAGTTTCACTAATGCTCCTATATTCTCTTTTGGTTCAAATTTGTCACATGGTATTATATCCTTTTGGATATTATTGAGTTGCAGATCAATTCAGAGTGACTTGAGCTCCATTTTTAGAGGAATTCCAGATAAAATCGAATTGTGTTTTACAGAACATTTGACAATTTCATCACCATTAGCATAGGCATAAATGGAAGCTACCCACATATTGCTAACACCTTTAAAATTATTTGATTGGAATGCCAATATGGTGATTCAGTTGATGGCCAAAGGTCTTTATAGAGTTAACATGGGCACAGAGGTGGAGCCAAACTCTTCTATTGAGAAATCCAAGTACTTCAACAGATTGGATGACGCATATGGACTGTTGTGTCTGAGCAGCTCAAAAGATCTCTTGTTCCACAATGACAATTTAACAAAACCCAATGAATTCTGGGTAAAAATAGAGACATTTTTTGGGAATATTGATCAACTACATGGACACCAGCTTGAGAATGAGCTTATCAGCTTGATCCCAATGCACTTTGACACTATCCAGGACTTATTCACCAAATTTAAGTCACTTTTGTTGCAGCTGAAACAATTTGGCATTGAGAAGAAATAGGATCTGCTGATTTTGTCCATACTATTGAAGTTGGCGCCATAGTTCTCAGTTTTTGTGAGCACATTCCACTACGACAAGTTAACACTTCGAAACTGGCAAAATTCCCATTCTAGTTAGCTTCATGGAGTCTCTAACTCAGGAGCAAGATAAGCTAGTACAAATGGGTATAATAAAGACCAAGGATCAAGACTTAGCCATGGGATTTTTGAATTCCTCAAAGGGAAATCCCAAGCCCAAGAATTCAAAGCCACTAGAGAAGAAGAAACCATAAAACCCAAATCCAGTGATGGGGGTTCGAATCCTCCCAAGGAAAAAGATAATAGGGGGAAAGAGAAGACCAAATGCACCTATTTCCATAAGGAATGGAATTCAGAGAGCTCATGCATGAAAAATACCATTAACCAAATGGCACAGATACTGGAGAAGAACAACATTCCAGTCCCTGACAGCACAAGGAAGAAGGATGGCACCTCCAGTTCGAATGACAACAAGGAGAAATGCCATGCTTTGGTATCAAGTACCTCTAACTATTCATCTTTTATCATTGATTCAAGAGATTCTAGGAACATGGTAGCCAAAATAGAGCTCTTATCCTCCATGGATTCGAATACTGGCCCAATAGTTTGAATGGGGGATGATTCAGAAATCCAGACCAAGGGGATTGGGACGATTGACTTAGAGCATGGCTACTTTAATGATGTATTGTATGTACCAGAACTTGTAGCAAATTTTATGGCAGTCTATCAGATGACCCATACAGGAGAGGGAAATAGAGTGACCTTCACTCCAAACATGGTAGATATTGCAAAAATCTCATCAGACCAAGTCATTGCAATTGGGTATACATACCACCATGAGAGGATGTACATGTTTTCTAAATTCCTCCACACTTCCAATGACCAAGAAATACTCTCACATGGCAATGAGGTTTCAAATCTATGGCATGAGAGGTTTGGTCACATGAACTACAAGTTATTCCAAGCACTACACAGAGATGAGATGGTGGAAGGAATTCCACAAATCATATCATCAAATGGAGCATGCATTGGGTGTGTAGTTGGGAAACATCCAGAGAAAAACTAGAGACTTAGGGGAAGGAAAGGAGAGCCACACAACCACTTGGGTCAGTACACTTAGATCTGATTGGTCCATTTTCCACCCCATAATATGGCGGATCAAGGTATGTACTTACATTTATAGATGATTACTTTCGATTGGGTTGGGTGTACTTCCTCAAATTGAAGTCCGAGGTGTTTAAACACTTGAATATGAAGGCATTGATGGAAATCATAGTGGGCATAATATTAAGGTCCTTAGGAATGATAATGGGAAGGATTATGTAAACGAGAAAGTACAACACCTTTGTGAGGAGTGTGGCATCCAAATGCAACACTTAACTCCCTACACACTAGATCAAAATGGTGTGGCCGAGAGGAAGAATAGATCTCTCAAGGAGATAACCACTTGCATGATAGAAGAAAGTGATCTAAGTACAAAGATATGGGATGAGGCCATTAGTTGTGTTGCACACATACAAAAAAAATCCTTACACAAATCAGTAAAAGGAAAGACACCTTATGAGGCATGGTTTGGCCAAAAAACAAATGTCTCAAATTTTAGGATTTTCAGAACTAGAGCATGGGCTAGAATTCCTTCTGAAAAGAGGAAGGCCTTGCAGCTACAATGCAAGGAGTGCATTATGGTTGGGTATGGTGAGGATAATAAATTATAAAAACTCTTTGACACTTCCACTTGCAAGACATTTGTTGAAATAAGTGTGAAATTTGAAGAAGAGCCAATTCTTGATTTCGAGCTTGCACCGGAGGAATGCTCCTCTCCTCAACCATTCGAAGATGTAAGTAATGATACATTCTCTATTTTTTATGATATGTCTGATATAAACATGTATGAACATGATATTTATATATATGAATCACCATCAAGGCCCAAGTGGGATGAAAAAATCATTCAGGCTGCAAGAGAATTGGCAGGAAATCCCCATGAGCCTAGGAAGACTAGATCACAAACTAGTAATGGTTCCTTTGCAAGTGATAGTGCTCTTGCTGAGCACTGTTATATTCTAATTGGGTCCGATCCTCAGACATATCAGCAATATTGTAATGACCCAAGTGTTGATGTATTTGTAAATTCAGAATGTATTCATTCGTATATCTTATGTATTGTACCCCGACGTTTATTCCAGGATGTGTCTGTAATGAATTTGAGTCATGTCATGCCCCGATGTTCCTATTAGGAGGTTCTATAATGTAAAAAAGTCATGTCAAGTCATTTTGGGTAACCACCTATTGGTCAAGGCTTAAAGTCCCCATATTTGTGGGGCCCTAGGGTTATTAGACTATCATAGAGAAGTCGACCCTAGGTGAGTCATTGTAAGTCAGGGAAATAGTCCCCACCATTGTGTTAAGGATAAACCTCCTTATTTGTCGGAGGAGGCAAAGTCCCCACAAGTTGTGGGGCACTAGGGTTATTAGACACTCCTAGAGATGTCGACTCTAGTAAGTAATTGTTAAGTGAGGCTGACATTATGGAGTGGGTTTCCAGCGAACGAAAGAATATAAATAGAGAGTGAGCCTCTCTATTTATCACACACACACTCACTCATTGGGACACATGAGTGAGAGGAGAAGTTGGTGGGATAAGAAAGAGACTACTACTGTTGGGAGTTCATCTTACTATTTCAAGTTTTACTTTTGGTGCTGATTCTATCTCTGAGGAGGTTGCAAGGTTTTCTCCTTTATGGTTTCCTTGAGGAAAATCTTTGTGTTCATTGTCTCTTATGTTTTATTGATGTGCATGTTATTCTCTTAGATAAGATCCTAAGATCATAATGCTAGCTTGAATGATAAAAATATAACATGGTATCAGAGCTAACCTAAGAATAAGACATTATGCAACTACAGAAGCTAGGGATTATTACTTTTGGGTCTCTCTCCATAATCCATCAGCAAAAGTATGCTAGAGTGACTCTCCATTCAAGGGCACATCTTTCTGTCGAAGCGAAATTCGATTCCGAGCATTTTCAGTTTTTGGTGTGGGAAATTAGGGCTTCTTACAGAAGAGGAATTTTTGAGTGAGCCCAGCATAGGATTTATATCCTCATAAAAATAAAATTTTAGATACCTGGTTCAATATTTTTGGTTGGGTGAAACTCCGGGAAAGTCCAACCCTAGTTTGACCCCGAGCTGGAAAAACACTAAAATACTAAAACTGATAAGTTTTGGTAGTTTCGCTATATATCAGGATTGGAGAAGGATCAAGAGCTGAAACTTTCACAGGCCAAAGATAAAATACTGATTTACACTTTTGCCACAATTCAGGATCATATTCACTATATTCTGGGAGATATGATTCCTCCAAATTAGGGTTCCAGCCTCTTCCAGGATTCATCCCTAAACAGGACACCTGGGGAGAATTTCTATATCTTGGGCTACTGAGGTCCAAATGAAATTTATGAATATTTTATGAAAATATAATGGAATTTTTTTCATGTGATCCAAGTTTCAGACCCAGAACATGAAATGGTGACATGTGGCGCAGTCCATACAACTTCGCTATTATGAACAGTCCTGTAATAGGTCACCTTGAGAAAATGATCATAAGTCCCAATTGGTGAAACCAATTCTGATGAAACCTGTGCTGTTGAAATAGGGACAGAAGAGGATACATTAGTACAAATTTTCAAACACATAGGATTAGTAATTTCAGAGATACCATAGAAACAGTAACCAACATTTCTGCAGAAGAAATTGGAAAACTAGGGCTTCCTGTTCCGGGAGCTTCCCTCCACTATTTTCAGAAAATGAGTACATTGGACAGATCACCTTGAAGAGATCTATATTTCTATCCAATCATATCTAAAATATTACAATTTTTGAAAATTAGGGTTTCTCTGACAAACCCTAGATCAGCCAGCTTCGGAACCACGACAGACACCTCAAATTGATAAGATCTAATCTTTTGTTATTTTCATTTGAGGTTATCATTTCAAAGTGATATATCACATCATCTTGATGATAATCTTGGTCATTTTGACAAATTCCAAGCATGGAAGTATATGATCTCTCTGAAGAAAATGAATTGGACACCTACATGAGTAGAGAGGTTCCAGTTCCAGAGGAAGATAAGGCTAAATCCTTACTCAAGAAGAACTTGGTCAAGGCCAATAAGATCATTTCTGATTCAATAGAGGATCACCTTATACTACAAGTGTCTTCCATAAATAAACCTAAAGAGATGTTTGATTCCTTGACCAAGATATTTGAAGGGAAGAACATAAATCAGAAGATGACTTTGAGAAAACAGTTGAAGAATGTGAAGATCCAGAATGCAGAGACCATGCAGTCATACTTTAAAAGGGTCTCTCAAATCAAATAACAACTTGTAGTAGTAGAAGAATAAGTGGAGAATGAAGAAGTGGTGATAGACACCTTGAATGGTCTCCCAGAATCATGGGATTCATTCATGTGAGGAATGTGTTCTAGAAGGAATGGATTACTTTCAACAGAATCTGGGAAAAAGAAGAAGCTCGACTCATAATAAGAGAAGAGAAGATGGGAGAAACTGAATATGAAGCTCTCACCATCCAAAGAAGATCCTTCAAGCAATGAGGAATAAGAATATATCAAATCTTGAAGAACCTCTTATCCACCTTAGCATTTTGATAAGAAATGATGCTATTATGAATGAAGAAGATGATGAAGCTGAAGGCTCAAGAAGGAGTCTACCCACGAAATAAATAAAGATAAGTATTCAATTGTCATTTCATGATATTGTTTTATTATGCAGTTGTTTATATTCAGTTGATGTATTATGCATGATATAATGTTTGCAGTAATGACAGTATACTACTAATATTCATGTGATGGGTAAGTAGCTCATGGTGCTATACAAATCTCCATTGCTACTTATCTAGAATGAAACCTCTTTGCTGACATATTGGATTAGTGCACAATCTCAATGTTTTCCTAGTAGAGATGGAAGGCATCTAGAAAGTTTCCGTGAGATATGTATGAATGTTGTATTGGATAAAATAGTTGCATAATCATATATCTTGGTGCAAAAGAATTTTTCATTATGAATATACCTTATGAAATTTTCTAACCATACAACTAATGCATTTGACTTGTAGGAAAGATCGCGTAAAATCGCCTACAAGAAAAGAAGTATGAGACTTGTTCCGAAGAACAAGTAACGAAATTTCAAGATGAAGAATAGTATGACGAATGCAACGACATCATTGATGCAGAACCTTCCAGCCATGAAGAAGTAACCAAGAAGAAAGGGAATACCAGTTCAAGAAGAATGATGTCTAGGATGCAATATCAATACATGAAGGGAAGTTTGTAGTTCCATCATGTAGTAGATGGAAACATCATGGGATACAAGGCAAGATTCGTAGCACGAGGCTTCTCATGAAAAGAAGGCATAGACTATGAAGAGACATTTGCAGCCAGTCAGAGTTGAGACACATGACAGGAAGAATCATGTGTGCAAATGAAAGAAGGCCTTGTACGAGCTCAGAAGACATCCATGGGATAACACATACATGAGAATCTTGATGAAGATCTGAACCTTTTCTACAAGGTTGATAAAGGATGACAAGCTCATATATGGGTGCGAGAAGAATGATTTCAAAGAAAGAGGATATTGGTATCCAGTGACCCTAGATGGATACATAGAATATTAGTAGCAGAGGAAGCTACTTGTCACTCCAGTACAAAATGTTTCAGTGCATAGAGTATGAAAGACAGAGGGAGTATGATGCTTCAGAGAGAGTGACTGCAGAATATCCTAAGG
>LPNX010249339.1:379466-391728 GCA_001517045.1 Pseudotsuga menziesii | reverse complement strand
TGTGTCACCTTCCTTTGTTTTATCCAACCACTACCATTAAGAATTGCTGGTGGTGGTTGAGGCAGTTATTGTTTTTGGGAGTGGGGTGGCAGGACTGTCATTCCTTGCCCACCCGCACACTCCACCAGCAATGAACCTCACAATGGGAGAAGAATGACTACGCCTTCATTCATTCTCTCCATTGCGCGTTATCTCCAAGGGTCTGTTTTGTTCCTCACGATTGCCTGTTCATCCACGCACACAAGCTGGGAGCTACTCATCCTCATGCAGGGATTCCATTCTTTCCTTGGCTGTTCATTGTCATACGCGCAGGATTTTCTTGGTTTTTACCCACGCAGTTTTTCCTCTACGAATTTGTGAGTGGTGTGGCTGTATCCTTTCCTCACAGGCTGAGTTGTGGGTTCTGCATTGTTTCCATTTACAAAGCGAGCTGGGAGCTGTGCTCTTTCATCCATGATTGCTGTGAAGGGCCATTCACATTTTCAGCCATATCCTCTCCTTACAATGTGGTATCAGGTCGTGTAATCTACCCCTCATTTTAATGTTCAGATTGGAACTGTTATTCTTCCCGTGAGGTATGGTTGTCATCGTTCTCCTAAAGATTTGTTGTGTTGTTGTGGTCTCCCTTATGTGGTGATTGTTGTGGTCTTATTTGTATTTTGGGGATGGGAGTCTGCTTGTTTCATGCACAGGTTGGAAGTCTGCATTTTTTCTCTTCCTTAGTGTGGTCTATGTATGTTTCCCGGTGACTTTGTTTCCCAAGATGGGCTATGGTTTTTCCCCATGTTGTGAGCTGTGCTCACTGATTACGTTTTGGGACTGTTGTTTTCCCCATGCGCACTGATATGTTTGGGACTGTATAAATTGCTTGGGAGTCATTTTCCCTGTTAAGCTGTGACAGTTGATTAATTGCCTACGTGCAATGGTTGGTCTTCGGACTGTGTTGGGAGCAGGGATGGGGGCTTGGTTTGCTTGATAAACCTGGTGGCTGGAAACCACATAGACAGGGCTAGAGGGATGGATTTCTTCTCTACAACCCCTGAATAGCACTGGAAGGGAATGCAAGGCCTGAGGGATTGTACAGCAGAGAAGGGACTGATTCCTTGTGTTGGGTGTGTGTGGGTGTCTTAGAATTCAGTCTATTTCTGGTGTAGGTGTTCCTAGCTCTGCAATGAGCTCACCAGCTTAGCATTTATCCTTTCCCAACTCCTTGATGGCTTGATAAACCTAACTGTGTTGGCTTGGCTGTGTTTTGTGTATCCTTGGCTATGTGTAAGCCTCCTTGTTCCCTTATTCCTTGGACAATCATGCCCATCTCGAGGGTGGCAGCGCTACTGAGAGATTAAGGAGCACGCTGGCCTATGGTTGGGTGGAACGTTGCAGCGATGTAGCTGGTTGCGGAACAACTTCTTCATAAGATAAGTGATCTTGCTCATTTTACTTCTGCAACCATATTTTTGTTAATGATTATGATGAACATGTTGAATGAATGCTGTATGAATGTGTGTTGTTTCCACTGTGTATGATAAAAAATTGCATCTATCCATGCTCTAGTTCAAATTGTTTTATTTCAGCATTTTGTTTTAGCATTTTATGCCTTCACATGTTCATGGGGCTGGTAGCCCAGATGGTTAACACCATGGTCACGTCCTCTTCACCAGTCGGAGGGTTGGGGATGTGACAGCGTGGTATCAGAGCTCATGTTGTAGCATGGGCCTAAATGGACCACAAAGGTGCAGGGACAGAAGCAGTATTTCTTTCTACCCAGCAGAAATCTCGAAAATTCAAAAAAAAATTCGTATGTGATTTGAACTATCGAGTCATCGTAAGATTTAGTGGGAAAAGCTTCCGATGTAGCAGAAGAGTTAGTGGGAAAGACTTCCAATGTAGCAGAAGAGCTATGTGGAAGAACGCCCGACGGAGGTCAGTCGGATGGAAAAATGGCGGAAAATTTTCTAAGTTGTTCGACGACCGTCGGCAGAAAATAGCTGATCAAGCGCCTGTCGTTGCGGACAGCTAAACGACTACGCGTCCGACGAGAAAAGCCTCTGACCGCTGACGCCATAAATAAGTTTAAAATTTTCTAAGGGAAAAATCATCAACCATCGGAAGCAGAAAGGGTTTCGTGTGCCACCGTTGCGGAAGCCAAAAGCACTAGCCTGCCGATGAGAAAATACTGCCGATGACGATCAGGTTGCGCCACCGATCGAAAGAAGATTGAAGATCATGTTCCGCCATTGTGGCTACGGAAGGAACTATTTCACCTACAGAAAGAATAAAGTTGAGCCGATTCGGTAGTTGTTATCCATCGGCAATGGTTAGTGGATTGAACATCCACCGTTGCGGCTGTCCAATAGACTATCCTTCCGAAGGATAGTGGATCTGATCGCCGATGAAAAGAGAAGTTGAAAATTCATCTAAGTATGGAAGACGTCGAAAAACTTTAGAAGAACGGACTATCGACACGTCGGAGAAAATTAGAGGATCATTCTGCCGATACATTGGAAGCCAGAGGAGGATCGGCCCGAAACGTCGAAAAAATTTAGTTGTTTCGACAGCCGATGAACAGCAGAAAAATTTAGTTGTTTCGACTGCCAATACAATAGAAGAAGCTAGTTGTTTCGACAATCGATGAGTAGTGGAGAAGTTAGTTGTTTCGATTTCTAAAACGTTGGATCAATAGTGGAAATGAGAGCCGATCCTGCATAAGGAAAATTTGAGTTTTCCGTGGGATTTCCCTAGCAGATTTTGACTATTTTTCAGTGGGATTTTCAGCTGTTTTTCAGTGGATTTTCAGAGCTGAAAATGAGAAAGAGGCAGCGATCTTATGCGCTAGATTGTGCGAAAACATAAATTTACAAAAAAATTGTATTATGATTTTTCCAAGAGAAGGTAAGCAATGCTGGTTTATATCAATGTTATGCATCTAACAGTTGTGTTACTAACATGTTTGCAGAGTCATAGTCACCTTCAAGGGCAGTATTCCAGGTAGTGCATTTTGATAAATAAGTGGTGGTTCAGTTATGAGAACCCATGACGGATATGATGCTCGGGATTCTTATGAGCATGTGCGAGATGCCATGGGAGAAAATGTCCGTAATATAAATGATGACATTAAGTCTAATGGAAGGAGATTCCAAGAGACACTGTCAGATGTTGCAGCCACCATGAGAAGCCTGATCAAAGCCCAGGAAGAGCAGCATCAGTTGAATGCTGCTATGTTGCAGAGTTTGATAGACTTACATAGAAAGATAGACTCGGGATGAGGTACAGCAAGACCAGAAGGTAGTAAGAGCAGTACTAGGAGAAGGAGAAGGACTTCTAGTGGATCATCTAATTCTGAAGAATCCAGCGGGGATTCAAGTTCTTCTTCTCATAAAAGGAAAAGAAAGAGACACCATAGGGATCGCTCTTGAGATGAATTTAAGAAAACTAAACCTCATACATTTGATGGTGAGGTAAATACTGGACAAGAGGCTGAAGCTTCGCTTCTTGGGATAAAGAAGTACTTTCAAGTGCATGATTATTTAGGAAACATGAAGGCAAGAGTTGCCATATTCAATCTGAATGGAAGAGCATCCATTTGGTGGGAACACTTCAAGCAATTAAAGAGGTTTAGTGAAAGGAGACTCAAGTGGAAGCAGTTCAAGAAGTATTTCAAGCAGAAATACCTCTCTGATAGGTATTATGATGACAAGATTAAGGAGTTCCATGAGATGATATTGGGACAGTGAACCATGGAAGAGTATGCAAATAAGTTTTTGGAGCTATTGAGGTATGTCCAGTACATTAGAGATGAAAAGGTGAAGGTCCAGCGTTTTCTGAGTGGATTACCTCAGTCTTACAAAGATAGAATTGAGTTTTATGAACCTAGAACTCTTGAAGAAGCAATAAGGAAGGCTAAGTATTGTTATGAGCAAAGAAAAGGTAAACCTGATTACCATAAGGCATGGAAGGACAAGAAGAATGAGAATTTTGACCAAACAAAGAAAGGTTTCAAGCCTTCTAGCTTCAAGAATCAGCAGAAGCAGCCATCCCAAGCTGCGAGTAAGCCAGTTGGAGTCACATGAGAAAAGCCTAAAGATCCACAATAGAATAGAGGACCACTTCAATGTTGGAAATGTGGAGGACCCCACATGCGTAGTAATTGTCCACTCGAGAATGAGAATGCAAGACCATCTTATAACATTTGAGAAGAAAAAATAGTGGGTCAAGTAGCAAGGGCAATCCCTAGAATTTATGCAGCACTGGAGGACCGCCAGGAAGATCACCAGTTAGGTGTGGTTGAAGTAGTAGGTAAGATTTTTGAGCAATCTGTTTCTATTTTGAATGACCCTGGTTCTACACACGGTTACATTACTCCTAGCGTAGTGGAGATTTGTGCTTTTAAGAAAGTAAAGCATAGGAAGTCTTGGTTAGTTCAGCTAGCCACTGGAACTAAGAGAAAGGTCAGTGAAGTGGTAGAGAAATCTCCATTGGTCATGAATGGAATGGTCACTTGTGTAGATATGAATGTTCTACTGCTTGGTTCCTATGATGTTCTCATTGGAATGGATTGGCTAGAAGCTCACAGGGTGAAGCTTGATTGTTACAATAATACTTTTGAATGCATGAATGAAGAAGGGAATCTAGTAGTTGTGAAAGGTATTCCAAAGGTGATTTCGGTACGACAGGTTTTAGAAATGCAATTAAAGAAGTTCTGTAGGAAGGGTTTCCAGTTGTATGTAGCTCATATTTGGAGGAAATGGGAGATAAAACTCCTAGGTTGGAAGACTATCAGTTGTTATAGGAATTCAGGGATGTATTTCCTGATGAGATTCCAGGGCTTCCTCCAAAGAGGGACATTGATTTCACTATTGAACTCGTGCCAGGAGCAGCACCAGTGTCCAAGGAACCCTACAGGATGAGTATAACGGAGATGCTAGAATTGAAGATGCAACTGCAAGAGTTGTTGGAAAAGAAGTATATCCGACCGAGTGTGTCTCCTTGGGGAGCATCGGTTCTATTTTTAAAGAAGAAAGATGGTACACTCAGGTTATGTATTGATTACAAACAATTGAACAAGGTTACTGTGAAGAATAAATATCCTTTGCCTAGTATTGATGACCTCTTTGATCAAATGAGAGGAGCAAAGGTATTTTCCAAGATTGACTTGAGGTCTGGTTACCATCAGGTGAGAATCAAGGATGAAGACATTCATAAGACAACCTTCAGGACAAGGTATGGGCATTATGAGATTGTAGTGGTACCATTTGGTCTCACAAATGCACCAGCTACATTTATGTGCCTTATGAATAGCGTCTTTAGCAGGTATTTGGACAAATTTGTTCTTGTTTTCCTTGATGACATTCTTGTTTATTCTAAGAATGAGGAAGAGCATGAGGAGCATTTGAGATTGACATTGAAATTGCTTAGGGAGCATCAGTTGTATGTGAAATTGAGCAAGTGTGACTTCTATAGAGATAGAATTCAGTATTTGGGTCACATTATCTCAAAGGAGGGTATATCTGTGGACCTTGAAAAGATTGAAGCCATTATGAATTGGCCTACTCCAAGAAATGTGACAGATGTAAGATCTTTTATGGCACTTGCAAGATACTACAGGAGATTCATTGAGGGATTCTCCAAAGTTTCACATGACATCACTTCTTTGCAAAAGAAGGGGATGAAGTTCAAATGGACATCGAGGTGTGAAGAAATTTTCCAAAGGTTGAAGGATCTTCTCACCAGTGCACCAGTATTGAAGGTTGCAGATCCGGAGAAAGATTTTGTGGTGTGTACCGATGCATGCGAACAAGGGCTTGGAGGAGTCCTTATGCAGGACAACCATGTGATAGGTTATGAGTCAAGAAAGCTAAAGGAACATGAGAAGAACTATGCCACTCATGATCTAGAGCTTGCATCCATAGTACATGCTCTCAAGATGTGGAGGCATTACTTGATGGGTAGAAGATTTGAGCTTAGAACAGACCATTGTGGACTGAAGTATTTGTTTGATCAGCCTACTCTGAATGCTAGGCAAGCAAGATGGATGGAATTTTTATGTGAGTTTGATTTTGAAATCAAGCACATAAAGGGAAAGGAAAATAAGGTAGCTGATGCACTCAGCAGGAAGGTGCAGGAAATGCATGTGGCATCTCTTAGTATTTTCCAATCAGATTTGAGGCAGCATATTGTTAGTCATGCTGCTGAAGATGAATTGTATGAGCAGGTAAAAGACAAATTGCAGCAACAAGGTCTTGAGAAGAGGTACAAGGGATATAAATTGGAAAAAGATGGACTTCTCACTTATAAAGGTAGAATTTATATTCCAAATGTAGCAAGTTTGAGGAGAGTTGTTATGGATGAAATCCATCAAGCTCTGTATTCTGGTCACCCAGGATATCAGAAGACGATTGCTACAGCTAGAAAGCAGTACTTTTGGCCAGGAATGAAAAGGGATATGGATGAGTACATTTCCAGGTGTATGAAATGTCAGCAGGTAAAGGTTGAGCATCAACATCCAGTAGGTTTGTTGCAACCTTTGCCAGTTCCAGAATGGAAATGGGAAGTTATTTCCATGGATTTTATTACAGGATTGCCGATGACTTGGAGACAACATGATTCCATCATGGTTGTCGTGGACAAGTTGACAAAGGAAGCACATTTTATACCGGTTAAGTCTACGCATAAGACTGATGACATTTCAAAGATCTTCATGAAGGAGGTATTCAAATTGCATGGATTGCCGAAGGCAATAGTCTCTGATAGAGATGTCAAGTTCACTTCCAACTTTTGGAAGGGGTTGTTTGCAGATTTGGGTACAAAGCTAAACTTCAGCACTGCATACCATCCTCAGATAGATGGGCAGACAGAGAGATTTAATCAGGTTCTTGAAGACATGCTTCGCATGTATGTGATGGACAAACCAACCAAGTGGGAAGATTACTTGCACTTGGTAGAGTTTGCTTATAACAATGGACAACAGGCACCCTTGGGGATGAGTCTGTATGAAGCTTTGTATGGAAGAAGGTGTAGGACACCAGTGACTTGGGACAATCCCGTGAACAGGATTGTGCTTGGACTAGAATTGCTCAAGGAAATGGAGCAAGAGGTTGTAAAGATCAGGCAAAATCTGAAAGCAGCACAGGACAGACAGAAAAGCTATGAAGATAAGCATAGGGTGAACAGGGAGTTCAGTGTTGGGGATCATGTTTACCTCAGAGTGAGGGCAAGGAAGAGTTCCTTGAAGCTTGGAAGTTGTGCCAAGTTGTCACCGAGATATTGTGGGCCATTTTAAGTGCTTGAAAGAATAGCGCCAACTACATATAGACTTTCATTGCCTGCTAACACTAGAGCTCATAATGTTTTTCATGTTTCTTTGCTTAAGAGATATGTACATGATCCTAACCATGTGATAAATTGGGATGTGATTCAGGTGGAACCCAAGGGAGAGTTTCGAATCGAGCCAATGCACATCCTCGATAGGAAGGTCACAATGCTCCGGAACCGGGCCATAGGGCAGGTAAAGGTGCAATGGGAGCACTACGGACCTGAAGAGGCTACATGGGAGCTGGAGGATGCCATGCGATTGGCACATCCATTTTTGTTCAATTTTGCGGAACACTGAGGCGATACCAGTGTAGCGTTTTGTTCAATTTTGTAAGCACTGAGGATAGTGCTATTGAAGGGGGAGGGGAATGTAACACCCTGTTTTTGACCCCGTTGCATTAGATGTATATGATTTTCACAAGGATAAGGGTGGGGAAATTGTCAAACCTTGGCCAATGGGGGGGAAAAAAACCATGTGTCACCTTCCTTTGTTTTATTCAACCACTACCATTAAGAATTGCTACTGGTGGTTGAGGCAGTTATTGTTTTTGGGAGTGGGGTGGCAGGACTGTCATTCCTTGCCCACCCGCACACTCCACCAGCAATGAACCTCATGATGGGAGAAGAATGAATACGCCTTCATTCATTCTCTCCACTGTGAGTTATCTCTAGGGGTCTGTTTTGTTCCTCACAATTGCCTGTTCATCCACGCACACAAGCTGGGAGCTACACATCCTCACACAGTGATGCCATTCTTGCCTTGGCTATTCATTATCTCACGCGCAGGATTTTCCTGGTTTTTACCCATGCAGTTTTTCCTCTACGGATTTGCGAGTGGTGTGGCCGTATCCTTTCCTCATAGGCTGAGTTGTGGGTTCTGCGTTGTTGTCATTTACACATGGAGCTGGGAGATATGCTCTTTCATCCACGATTGTTGTGAAGGGCCATTCACATTTTCAGCTGTATGCCCTCCTTACAGCGTGGTATCAGGTTGTGTAATCTCCCCCTCATTTTAATGTTGAGATTGGAACTATTGTTCTTCCCATGAGGTATGGTTGTCACCGTTCTCCTCAAGATTTGTTGTGTTGCTATGGTATCCCTTATGTGGTGATTGTTGTGGTCTTATTTGTATTTTGGGGATGGGAGTCTGCTTGTTTCACACACAGGTTGGAAGTCTACATTTTTTCTCTTCCTCAGCGTGGTCTATGTATGTTTCCCGGTGACTTTGTTTCCCAGGACGGGCTGTGGTTTTTCCCCATGTTGTGACCTATGCTCACTGATTACGTTTTGGGACTGTTGTTTTCCCCATGCGCACTGATATGTTTGGGACTATATAAATTGCTTGGGAGTCGTTTTCCCTGTTAAGCTGTGACAGCTGATTAATTGCCTGCGTGCAATGGTTGGTCTTCGGAATGTGTTAGGAGCAGGGATGGGGGATTGGTTTACTTGATAAACCTGGTGGCTGGAAACCACACAGACAAGGCTAGAGGGCTGTCTTTCTTCTCCACAACCCCTGAATAGCACTGGAAGGGAATGCAGGGCCTGAGGGACTGTGTAGCAGAGAAGGGGCTGATTCCTTGTGTTGGGTGTGTGTGGGTGTCTTAGAAGTCAGGCTAGTTCTGGTGTAGGTGTTCCTAGCTCTGCAATGAGCTCACCAGCTTAGCATTTAGCCTTTCCCAACTCCTTGATGGCTTGATAAACCCAACTGTGTTGGCTTGGCTGTGTTTTGTGTATCCTTGGCTATGTGTAAGCGTGCTTGTTCCCTTATTCCTTGGAGAATCATGCCCAGATCGGGGGTGGCAACGCTGCTGAGAGATTAAGGAGAACGCTGGCCTATGGTTGGGTGGAACGTTGCAGCAACGTAGCTGGTTGCAGAACAACTTCTTCATAAGATAAGTGATCTTGCTCATTTTACTTCTGCAACCATATTTTTGTTAATGATTATGATGAACATGTTGAATGAATGCTGTATGAATGTGTGTTGTGTCTGTTGCATATGATAAACAATTGCATCTATGCATGTTCTAGTTCAAATCGTTTTATTTCAGCATTCTGTTTTAGCATTTTATGCCTTCACATGTTCATGGGGCTAGTAGCCCGGATGGTTAACGCCATGGTCGCATCCTCTTCGCCAATCGGAGGGTTGGGGACGTGACATGAGTACTTCAGGGAGAAGCTTGGTGTTCTCTAGATCGAGGTTCCTTCCAAGGGGAAGTGATGAGTCTATCAGGCATTTTGATGTGGTGAGAGGATTGGTTCCTTCCATGGTTAGATGTAAGGGTTGAGCCATTCTGTCATGGTGATAGGATTGGTTCCTTCCATGTTAGATGTGAGTGCTGAGCCATTCTGATGTGACTATAGCATTGGTTCCTACATGATCATATATAAGGGTTATTTCCATTCTTGGAATGGAGGTTCCTAGTCAGTTACCACAAATACTCGGTCTAGGACTGAGGGCCATTCTAATATGACTGTGGGATGTGTTCCCAGATGATCATATATGAGTGCATGGCTATTCTGATGTGATTGAGGGAGGTGTTACCAGTTGATAATATATAAGGGCTGATGCCATTCTCTAAGAGAATGGAGGCACCTGGTTAATTACTGGGAACCCTCGACCTGGGGTTGAGAGCCCTTCTAAAATGGTTGTGGGATGTGTTCCCCCCATGGTTAGATGTAAGTGAAAATCCCTTATAACATGGTTGCGGGATGTGTTCCCCCCATCGTTAGATGTAAGTGCAGAGCCCTTCTGACATGGTTGAGGGATGTGTTCCCCCCATGGTAATATGTAAGTGCAGAGCCCTTCTGACATGGTTGTGGGATGTGTTCCCCCCATGGTCAGATGTAAGTGTAGATCCCTTTTGACATGGTTGTGGGATGTGTTCCCCCCATGGTTAGATGTAAGTGTAGGGCCCTTCTGACATGGTTACAGGATGTGTTCCCCCCATGGTCAGATGTAAGTGCAGAGCCCTTCTGACATGGTTGCGGGATGTGTTCCCCCCATGGTCAGATGTAAGTGCAAAGCCCTTCTGACATGGTTATGGGATGTGTTCCCCCCATGGTCAGATGTAAGTGCAGAGCATTTATGACAGGGTTATGGGGTGTGTTCCCGCATGGTCAGATGTGAGTGTTGGGCATGCCTTTCTGACATGGTGTTAGATGTGTTCCTCTCCTGGTCAGAAGTAAGTGCTGGGTGGGCCAGTCTGACTTGGTGTCAGATATAAGCATTGAAGAAGACCTACATGGAGGATAGGCCTACAACCAGCATGAAAAAGGGATCGCTCTGTATAACTTCCTGTGACGAGAATAATCATGAGATAGCACCTATGATGATGATCCAACAGTGATGATGATCCAGATCGAGTGATGATCTAGATCCAGTGATGATGATCCAGATCGAGTGATGATCTAGATCCAGTGATGATGATCCAGAGTGAGTGATGATCCAGATCTAGTGATGATTATCCAGATCGAGTGATGATCTAGATCTAGTGATGATGTTCCAGTGATGATCTAGATCGAGTGATGATCCAGATCCGATGATGAAAGATGACTTTAATATGAAGATGACTTGAAGATGACGTGGACTAGATGATGATCCAGATGATACAGAGACGAAGACTTGTTCTGATAAATTGTGTTGAGAGAATACCTTCCTAGTTAAGAGGGAGTGTTGATGTATTTGTAACTTCTGAATGTATTCATCCGTATATCTTATGTATTGTACCCCAATGTTTATTCCAGGATGTGTCTGTAATGTGTTTGAGTCATGCCATGCCCCGATGTTCCTATTGGTAGGCTCTATAATGTAATCAAGTCATGTCAAGTCATTGTGGGTAACCCTCCTATTGGTCAAGTGTTAAAGTCCCCGTAGTTGTGGGGCCCTAGGGTTATTAGTGTTAGGATTATTAATCCCCCCTTGTCCAAATTTGGTCATATGTCTAAATCGGGAGTCATTTCTAAATCGGGAGTCCATCCAGTCTATTTATAGTCATTAGCACCATTGGTTAAACTTAACCTAATTGGGGCACATATTTCAGTTACCAAAGTGTGGGGAACACTAATTGAGGCTCACTGCCACTTATTGCACTTGATTGCATAAGTTTAGGAGTCTCCTAGATCAATCCCTACAATTTAGGAAGCAACTGGGAGTGCCAAAACCAACCAAGGTCAGTTAACTTCAGTTGATGACTAGTCAAGCCAAGTTAGGAGTCAGTTACATTCAGTTCTAGCTCTCTACATTCAGTTAAATAATGGTTTAATTAATTGCACACATGTGGGGCATTTTTCTCACCTACCACAGTCAATTAACCATTATTTAATACTAAATGTAACAGTTGGTTGTGTTTTAGAACTCCAGTTATGATTTAGACAAGGACAGTTAACTACTGGGTCCTTAACTTTAGTTGATGACTAGTCAAGAGAAGTTAGGAGTCAGTTACATTCAGTTAAATAATGGTTTAATTAATTGCACACATGTGGGGTGATTTTCTCACCTACCACAGTCAGTTAACCATTATTTAATACTAAATGTAACAGTTAGTTGTGTTTTAGAACTCCAATTGTGATTTAGACAAGTCTTGGTTACCTAAAGTCAAGTAGAGTCATCAATTCAAACTTCCCCATGTGGATTCGAATTGCTTGTGGCTATTAAATCCATTTTACATCATTGTAATTATTATCTAGATTACTTTTTTTATTAATGAAAGCATTCACAGCTGCAAGCTTTTTGCACTGTTTCATTCTTCAATGGCTGAGTAAATTGTGAGATCTTCTTTGTGAGTTGTGTGTTTGTCTACAGATCTATATGCTCAAATTTAACATGGTATCAGAGCCTCGGCGGACAAGGCACTTCTCCTCCTCAGATCTCCTACTGGATCATTTTTTGTTTTGCAGGTACAACTTTGAAATGATTTCATCGCTGATGAGACAAGGTCTAAAGGAACTCTGA